>JAFMOD010000428.1:3235521-3317900 GCA_019802435.1 Corydoras maculifer
GGGGGCTGAATAATTTTGCACATCGCACTTTTCAGTTTTTTATTTGTAAAAAAATTGTTGATTCATGTATAACTTTCATTCCACTTCACAATTGTATACCACTTTGTGTTGGTCTTTCACATTAAATTCCAGTGAAATATATTTATGTTTGTGGTTGTAATGTGACAAAATATGGAAAAGTTCAAGGGGTATGAATACTTTTGCAACCCACTGTATGAAGAGCACACTGACCACATTTTCTGTGTAGACGTCATTTCACTCAATCAATGAACAAAGTTAGGTTTATTCAGATCTTGCATGATGCTCCATCGGGTTTAATATCGATGGTTCTCTTTAGTTATTCTATGCGCCAGCACTCTATGTAATATGTTCAGGATCTTTTATAAGTCTGTGGTGGTGAGTGCTATCCTTTATGCTGTTGCTGGGGCAGCAGGCTGGAGTTGGCAGATGCCAACAGACAAACTGATTCGTAAGGCCGGTGAGGTTGTGGGTGTGGAGTTGGACTCGCTGATGGCAGGGTCAGAGAGGAGGATGCTCTAAGATGAAGGCTATCATGGACTATGTCTCCCACCCACTGCACCAAACACTGATCAGATACAGGACCACCACAGGAGGTCATTCTTACCTGTGACCATCAGACTGTATATTCAAACTGTTTAACTCTTCACTCAATAATGCAATTTTTATGTGTAATATAATAATTATGATTCAAATGTGGGCGGCAGGCTGGCTTAGTGATTAGCATGCTCGCCTTTCAGCGCTGGGGATTCCCGGTTCGAATCCCCATCAAGGGTGGAGTTTCCATGTGCTCCCCGTGTCCGCGTGGGTTTCCTCCAGGTTCTCCGGTTTCCTCCCACAGTCCAAAAACATGGATAAAGGTCAAATGAATTCTCCAAATTAGCCCATATAATTTGTGTGTGTGTCTGTGTGAGTGAGTGTGTGTTCAGCGATAGATTGGCGCCCTGTCCTGGGTGTATCAGCCCAGAGCCCGAGATGTTCTCCCCTGGATGGGCATGGGAAACCCCCCCGCGACCCCAGTAGAGGATAATGCGGAAGATAATGAATGGATGGATGGAAGATTCAAATGTGCAATATTACACTATTACCTGACCCACAGTGCAATATATTTTACATTTTTTTATTTAATACATATAACTTACCACTTATAACATGCCACTTAACTTTTTTTCTTCATTTCGTATTATTTATTATCTTTTGTTTAATTTTATTTACTGTGCTTATTGTTCATTCTTACTCTACTTCTGTATATAATATGACAAATAGAGCATCTGTAAAAACTGCTTTTTCCCTACAGGGATATATAAAGTCTGCTGATTCTGAATACTCTTTCCCTCAAACAATTTAGAAAATATGTCACTGTTTGTTGAAATGTTGACCATTGTGATGAAACTCAAACCTGATCTAGAACTCCCTGTTCTGTTGGTTCCTGCATGGGCCAGTTCCTGCTTTTGACTGTGCAGTGGAAAAGCTCCCCAGGGCAGCATGTTGTAACTACATGTCATGTGGTATGAATTAGATGAGTTGATATTTTTATTGCCATTTTCTGGATTTTCAAGGATTAAATAAGAGCACATAATATTTTCTTTAAAAACAACAGACTAACCTTAATCGCCCTGTTCCAAAATCCAATTAAACCAGCCACTGTACTGACGCCTTTCAACAAAATCATGATGGATGGTTTTCACTGAAAATAGGTTACATTATTTTATAAAACGGTTGTAGTAACGGTCCTTAAATCTGATTGGCTCAGCCGTTTATTGACAATAATGCACACCTCTGCATTCATATCAATGTGTGATATCCAATACATTATTTTCCTCTACATTCTGTGATTTGTCCACTAGTTGGTAGTATTTGATCGTTAGAAAAACAGGGACCCTGTCAACCAGAGATCAACCTTCACCAGATTACATCCAGAAGGTTGGTGGAGTTTATTAACAATAATGATTTCAATAAATGCATTTATGAAATCAAAACTTTTTTTTTTTAATATAGTGTGCTTGTAACCCATACACCCATCCACTATCTTCCGCTTTATCCTACATTAGGGTCACGGGGGGGTTCCCCATGCCCATCCATGGAAGAACTTTTTTCTGCTTGGCAGATACACCTAGGACAGGGCGCCAATCTATCGCTGGGCACACACTTACACAAACACACTCTATATGGGGCAATTTGGAGAATTCAATTGACCTTGATCCATGTTTTTTTTTGGACTGTGGGAGGAAACCGGAGAACCCGGAGGAAACCCACGCGGACACAGGGAGAACATGGAAACTACACCCAGTTTGAGATTTGAACCGGGAATCCCCAGCGCTGAGAGGCGAACGTGCTAACTGCTAAGCCACCCTGTGCTTGTAACCATTTTATAAAAATAATTGGGCACTCAAGAATTTTTTTTGCATTATTGTGAATGAATCACGCTCATGCCTGTCGTACCTAAAAACACATTTTCCTGTGATTTTTTTATACAATAATATACAGCCTTATTATTGAGCCTTATTGCTTTAATATCCTCAGTCATCATTTCAAAATGTACAAAAAGTTGCAGATTTTTAATCCCGTAACATGTTACCTTGTGTCAAAGCAAAAGCTGGAGCTGCTCTCATTGGACTCCGGACTCTGATGCTCACAAACTGCAGGGGCCTCACCATCACCACCCTGTTAAAAACATCTGATTAGCACACAGACTTGCCTTCGCTTCCTGAATGAATCATAAACCAAACATTTAAAATGTCTTCTAAACACCCTACTGCAACTTCCATTCGACACCCCCCCTGCCCCCCCCCTCTAAAAGCCACATCTGTCTGCACACATCCAGTTCCCTGCAAAGGTTAATGGGCCTTTAATGCAGCAAATGAAAGAGGAAGAGAAACAGGTCACTGGAGAAGGACACCTGTGCCAAGCACAGGCCAACACCCCAGCCAATTAGTACAGACCTCGTCAACCGTGCTTCATAATGAGCCTCTGCGCTCGTCACTCCAGCCAACTAATGAGCAGAAGTACAGCCTAAAGTAAGGTTTTATGCAAATACCTCATCCTAGAGCTACTCCCCTGAACATCCAGAATGCAGGAGGGAGAGAAAAAAAAAATGAAAACAAAGAACCAAATAAATACACCAACATCACCGTAATGATCAAGATGGCAGGAATCCCATCAGAAATGAACATGAATTAATTCAGTAGTGGCCTTTAAAGGAAAGCATCAGGGATAATTAGTTATAAACGAGCTTGTCTTACGACGGGCCGCTCCTCAGCCGGATTCTCCAGACCGTCAGGGGGGATGAGACTGCGTAATGGTTGACTGCAGACGACCGTGCCCTGCCATGGAGGTGGGGCTACTGGAGGAGGGTGACAATTTGTCCGAGGAGACAATGCCCCATCCGCTCCTTCTAAAAAAGCAATAAGACATTGAAACAACATTAAGGGGTTGATGTAATATTTTAAAACTGTTTACAAAGTATTTACACACAGAGGTCCAGCGGTTTACAGAACAGATGTGATGTTAAGCAGCTGACATACCACGTATGTCCTGTTCGCAGTACGGGTTTCCATACTGCAGCTCGGCAGGTTGCTGGGGTACCAAAGGAATTGGAGGATGGTCCTGAGGGTACGGCAGAGGATACTGCAACACCACAGGTTCTCTAACCTTTGATCTCTCTCCAACTGTGTCCTCCACTCTATCTGCACATGTCTGCAGTTCCTGAGGTAGAGAGACCTCGTTAGCAAGGCTTCGGTGATATAGAGCAGTGAGGTTATGTGCAGTATATGCTGTAGTCCTGTTGTAGCGCTGTTGCAACTGAGTCCCTTTTTCATAGTTTTTTTTTTTCACAGCTGGACAAAGTAACTACTTTTAATATCAGTTCATGGAACTGGGAACTAGGAACTATTATAATTCTGAGAACTTAGTTTTAAGAAAATCACAGATTGTCTTCCTTCTGCACAGTGGATGCATTTGTGACAAAAGTACAGTGTGAATGGTTCAGACCCAGACTGATAGAGCTTACTGATGTAGTTTGTATACATTTGTATACATTGTGAGTTTGGCACATAAATAACGTTAAAATGAATAATCGCATCTAAATGCATGTGTTCAGAGAGAAAACGTCTCTAAAGGTGCGTAGTCCTGACAAACATCTCTAAGAAGCACTGTTCGAATTGCTCAGTCCAAATGTACCTTTTAGATTTTCCCACCAGAAAAATGATTCTCTCTCTCTATTCCCAAATCCAGCATGCGGTCACGCCCCCATGCCTCAATCACATCTCATTTAAATAGCCATCACATTCAAACTGTTTATAAAGGTGGGCAGATCAATGTAATTGACATGGCATTTTGTTACCATAACTACGACCAATTATTATTATTACCACTTCCCAGCATGCCTTGCAGCCGGTTGTGTTGTATGTTTCATGCTTTTATTAATGTTCATGTTCTGTTTGGGGAAATGCAGGTAGCAGGGATTGTTGTAGATTTATGCTATATGCTTTCCATTTTTGCTCGTTTGTGGGGTGGGGGCTCATTTAGGGGAAATGTGTTGAGCCAAAGGCTGTACTGAAAGTTCTTTTCATGCCATTTGCAGCAGCATGTTTAATAAAAGAGCAATTTCTGTAAAAATTCTTTGCTTATTCCACAATATCACGACCTGAACACGATGACCTGTCCACTGGAAAAAGTAGATCTCAGGCCAGAAAAGTGTGTGCACACTTTTCTGGGTCTAAAGCATGTAGTTTCATTATAGACAATGTTAATTACATAAAACATTAAACACTCTAAACATAGGTTTTTTAAGTTTACGTAAATGAAAGAGGCATCTGAAACCAAATACGACCTACTATATAGTAGGTAGAAGTTGTAGGCGAAAGTGACTACTGTGTCTAAATGTATCATTTAATGAAATTAATTTCCAAAATGATCAACTGGATGCAATTTTAAAGCAATTATCTTCAAAACAGCATGCCTTGCACATGCTATGCTTTCCCATAATTCCACTGGCAATAAATCAGGTGATTGAGCTGAGAAAGAAATTATTAGATTGTTTTTTTTACTTGACTTCAGTGAATTCCTTGACTAAGTAAGGTTTACTCTCAGGAATTGAACCTGGAACCCTCTTGGAGATGTGAGGCGTAATGCCTTGAGGGTGCTAGTCGGGATGCTACAGTGCCATGCTGACAATCATACTTCTCATTAAATATTTTGTATTAACACCGATATTATCCATACCTTTAACTCACCCTTAACTCGCCTCGTACTGATGTGTTAAGAAAAACTAACTACTTTGCTGTACCCAACATTTTATGCAAATAAAACACATTAAATTTTATTTCCCTAACGATTAACTTTTAGCTAACTGCTGCATTTTCCCCTTTATATTGTTTCCCAAATTAGTCACACAAGTTAAGCAAATTCTAGTGACATTAACTGCTGATGCTCATGTAGCAGACGACTGCAGTGCTACACAACTTCACCAAGCACAGTAATCTTTAAAAATAGCCTACATTGTTCAAAAAACTTGAAGGGGCTTTTTTACATGCTCTACAACCATCACAGACTTGGGTTTGGATCTCAGACATGAGCTCAGAAGTGTAAGAACAATGCAACTAATTCCATGTATAAATCTTTTACATGGTGCAGTGGAATAAAAACACAACACGGTAACTCTAAATGATAGATTGAGACTAACAGCAAACCAAGTACAATACTTCTACTACTACTACTACTACTACTACTACTAATAATAATAATAATATCACAAACAGACTCCAAGTCTTAGTTATATTTATATTTTCCACCATCCACATCAGATATCCTTTTTTCAATATATAAAAAAAAGTATGAATAATATTGCAAGGTTGTTTCAATCTCACCATTTCTGGGTGTGGCACAAGTGCGTGATTAGGAGACGGTTTGTGAATAGGAAGAGGAGGATCAGAAAGAGACCCAACTGAAAAGTATCTCTGTTTGGTGTTCTGTCTGTGGCATTGAGGAGGTGAGATAAAAGGAGCAGGAGGGGTGGAAACAGTGAGAGACCTGGATCCTGAACAAGCACATGTGTATGTAATGTGTGTGTGTGTGTGTGTGTGTGTGTGTGTGTTGGCACAAGCAATTCAAACTGAAAATAACGATATTATTCTGATCCCACTGAAAAGTAGCTTTTGTATCCGTTTGTGGCAATAAAACCTGTTGTTAACCTGAATTTAACCCTCGCTGGTCCCCAGTCCTTACAATGTTTAAAAATCTCTATGATGGGAGAGTGTAATACAGGTAATCTATTATTACAAATACACCCCCAGGTGTACATCTAAAAAGCAAGACGATGGCACGCAATGAAGATCATTACATCTCCTAATTGTAACTTATGCCATCTTGGCACTCCTGGATTTCAGGAATGTCCATATGTAATCATATTTTGGAAACAAATATCTCAGGCTGACTTTAAAAGTTTTAATACAAATAAAATAATACATTTTATGCCAGTTTTATTTTAACAGTGCCACAAAGAATATCTAAAGAAAAACAAAGAAAATTACATGAAATGAGAAATAAAAAATAATTTGCATTTCATTGAGGAAAATAAGTATTTGATCCCTAGTAAAACTATGACCATTGGCTCCCACAGACCACTGACACAACCTAATCACAGTAAAGTCGTTACCTGGATGAGAGAAACCTGTCCCAAATTGTCACCTGTATAAAAGTCCACCTGCCAACAGTCTCGGTGACACTCCAACATCTCCACCATGGGCAAGACTAAAGAGCTGTCTAAAAATGTCAGAGACACAATTGTTGACCTACACAAGGCTGGAATGGACTACAGAGCCATAAGTAAGAAGCTGGATGAGAAGGTGACAACTGTTGGTGCAATTATTCAGAAGTGGAAGAAGTACAACATTACTGTCAATCGACCCAGGCCTGGAGATCCATGCAAGATATCACCTCATGGAGTCTCATTGATCATGAGAAAGACTAAAATTCAGCCAGGAACTACACAGGAGGAGCTGAGTAATGATCTCAAGGCAGCTGGGACCACAGTCTCCAAAAAAAACATTGGTAATTCACTGAGCCATAATGGTTTAAAATCCTGCAGTGCACGAAAGGTTCCTCTGCTCAAGAAGGCTCACGTCCAGGCCCACCTCAAGTATGCCAATGAACATATTAATGACTCCGAGAGAGACTGGGAAAAGGTGTTGTGGTCAGATGAGACCAAAATTGAGTTCTTTGGCCTCAACTCAACTCGACGTGTTTGGAGGACGAAAAATACATGATATAAATACATACAATACAGAATACCCTAAGAATACCATCCCCACCATCAAGCATGGTGGTGGAAGAATTATGTCTTGTGGGTGTTTTTCTTCTAAGGGCACAGGCCAACTTCACCGCATTGACGGGGCAAAAATGGGTTGTGGATGGGTCTTTTTAGCACGACAACCACCCAAAACATACAGTCAAGGAAACAAAGGAGTGGCTCCATAAGAAGCATATCAAGGTCATGGAATGGCCTAGCCAGTCGCCTGACCTCAATCCCATCAAAAATCTATGGAGAGAGCTGAAGCTTCGCGTTTCCAAATGCGTGCTTTAAAACCTTAAGGATTTGGAGGTGATTTGCAGAGAGGAGTGGGCCAAAATGACTACTGAAGTGTGTGCAAACCTTATAAAAAAGAATAAGAAACCTCTGACTGCTGTGCTTGCCAACAAGGGTTTCCCACCAAGTATTAAATGATGTTTTACTAGGGGATTAAATACTTATTTCCCTTAATGAAATACAAATTATTTTTTATTTCTCATTTCATGTAATTTTCTCCATTTTTCTTTAGATATTCTATGTGGCACTGTTAAAATAAAGCTGGCATAAAATTATGAGACGTTTCATTTATACATATATTACACACACACAGGGTTCAATATGACATCAGTCCAAGCTTTGCAGCTAGAACAGATTCAACTTTTCTGGGAAGGCTGTCCACAAGGTTTAGGAGTGTGTTTATGAGTATTTTTAAACAATCTTCCAGAAGTGCATTTGTGAGGTCACACACTGATGAGAAAGCCTAGCTCTGAGTCTCCGCTCCAAATCATTCCAAATATGTTCTATCAGCTTATGGTCGGGACTTTGTGCAGGCCAGTCAAGTTCATCCACACCAGACTCTGTCCTCCATGTCTTTATGGAACTTGTTTTGTGCGCTGGGGCACAGTGATAATGGAAGAGCTCCAAACCAGCTCCAAACCATTCCCACAATTTTGGCAGTATGGAATTGTCCAAAATACCTGCATGCCTAGGTGCTTGATTTCAGACACCTGTAGCCATGGAAGTGATTGGAACACCCAACACTCTGATCATTTGGATAGGTGAGCAAATACATTTGGCAATATATATCAAACAGATACACACACACACACACACACACACACACACACACACACACACACACACACACATAGACATATGAGAGCTTAGAAATGTATATGTATATTATAAAGCTCTCATGTGAGGCTTTATAAAAGTTGTCAATGCAATGCAAAAAAGCAGCTTTATAATAGAGATAAAAGAAAAACCATGAAGGTAAAAAGAAGTTAAAAAGGTTTTGTGGTTCTCTCATGATGATGTCTCAGTCTCTCTTTTGTCTCAGTCGAACTGCTCCCCCTTGACCTGAACTACGGGTCATGATAAGAGAAATTATTTTCACTTTTAACATTTAACACCAGTGCTGACAGGCAATAAGGGAGCCAGTGGTGGCATTTAGCTGCTGCCACAGGGTGCTTACGCACATCCACCCTCAGCCTGCCTTAATTGCAAGGTCTAATGAAACCACCAATAACACAGATTCAAGCCCATTTTATTATGTAAAGCTAGATACACTGCTGTCACATTAAATTCTCAATAAGCACAGTAAACAGAAGTGAAAGTTTAAACTTAAAATGCCACTAACAGCACCATAGAAAATAATCTAAGTAGAAAACGAAACTATGTTATACATTAAATTTGATCATTTTAGCGAATGCTTTTATCCAAAAGTGACTTATAAAAGCGGCACGGTGATTTAGTGGTTGGCACGTTCACCTCTCTAGGGATTCCCGGTTCAAATCCCAATCTGAGTGGAGTTTCCATGTACTCCCCATGTCCGCGTGGGGTTCCTCTGGGTTCCGGTTTCCTCCCACAGTCCAAAAACATGGATCAAGAAGATAATGTATGGATGGACTTACAATAAACCATGGCTGGTGTCAGAACTCAGGGTATGGATACCCTAGCGCAATGAGGGTTAATGGTCTTGCTCAAGGACCCACATTGGTAACTTCAGTGGACCTTGGATTTGAATTCACAACCTTCCAAATAAAAATTCATTATAATTCCAATGTATTATTATTATAAATCAGAATACTTTATTATCCATGAGGGGAAATTGCAGCAGTTACAGATACCCCATTTTCAGTGTTATAGTGAGCACATAAAGAATAAAGGATAGAAATACTGCTAATAATAAGTATATGATAAAATGTTCATCAAAAAACATTTTAAAAGTTTCCAAAAGTATAAGTGGATTTAAGTAAAATATACAACTAAAAGTGTTGTTAGAGCAAAGTGGCACATGCATACACACACACACACATATATATATATATATATATATATATATATATATATATATATATATATATATATATATATATATATATATATGGTGGCACGGTGGCTTAGTGGTTAGCACGTTCGCCTCTCAGCGCTAGGGATTCACGGTTCGAATCCCCATCTGGGTGGAGTTTCCATGTTCTCCCCGTGTCTGCGTGGGTTTCCTCCGGGTTCTCCACAGTCCAAAAACATGGATCAAGTTAATTGAATTCTCAAAATTGCCCTGTATAGAGTGTGTCTGTGTGAGTGAGTGTGTGCCCAGCGATAGATTGGCACCCTGTCCTGGGTCTATCTGCCCAGCGCCCGAGACGTTCTCCCCTGGATGGGCATATATATATATATATGTGTGTGTGTGTGTGTGTGTGTGTGTGTGTGTGTGCGCGTGTGTGCGCGCGCGTGTGTGTTTATGTATGCATGTGCCACTGCCACTTTATTCTTTATATATATATATATATATATATATATATATATATATATATATATATATATATTCATTCATTCATTATCTTCCGCTTATCCTCTATTAGGGTCGCGGTGGGGTTCCCCATGCCTATTCAGGGGAGAACGTCTCGGGCGCTGGGCAGATAGACCCAGGACAGGGCGCCAATCCATCGCTGGGCACACACTCACTCACTCACACAGACACACTTTTAAATGGGGCAATTTTGAGGATTCAATTAACTTGATCCATGTTTTTGGACTGTGGGAGGAAACCGGAGAACCCGGAGGAAACCCACGCAGACACGGGGAGAACATGGAAACTCCACCCAGATGGGGATTCGAACCGGGAATCCCTAGCGCTGTGAGGCGAACGTGCTAACCACTAAGCCACGTGCCGCCCTATATATATATATTATTGCACTGAAATATATAGTGTAATAAAATTATATATTGCACTAAATAAACTGAGATTTATTTAAACAGATTTGCATCGTTATTAACTGTTGTAATGGCATATTGAATACAGTTTTTTTGCAGAAGTTACCTTTTGAAGATTTTCATTTTCTCTGGTTACTTCAGCTAGACTTTTCTTCAGTGAAGACACCTCCTGATCCCTCTCAGCCAACTGAATCTGTACACAGTCACAACATCATTCATTCACATAACACAAAACTGCTCAAAAGCATATCAGTGAAAGAAAGTACAAAAGCCAAAAGCTGGAGATTGGTACATTTATAGATAAGATAACTCAGCAGTAGATATATTTAGAATGAATAATTAGTTTTACTAATTAACCATACATTTTTTATCGTTTGCAACCACATTAGACTTAAAACCCAAATGAACAGCAATACATTTACAGATATTCTATAAACTAAGGAATAGCCCTTTATTGTTACCGAGGACGCAGATGGCTGGCTTTAGTTTATTGCCACATGTTGTAGCTGAACCTCAACCTGACCAAATGAAGCTACTCTAGATCAGCATACTCAAAAACCAAAACAGCGCATCAATCCAATTTAGTTCATTCCAATTCCAAGCTCTAAAATCCTGTTTTAATATTTATGTAAAACTGGTTGAATATTTGTGCAATGTTTCTTTAATGATGACTGACTGACAGGCAGACAGTCTGAGGTATCCATACACATGCGTGGTCCAACAAAACTCTAGGGGGTTAAGCAGTTATCCCTTCAACTTGTATTGACTAATGAAGTGTATATTTAGATATACATACAGAACCTGTCAAAAGTTTGGACACACCTGCAATTTTAGCAGTTCCACTTACCATAAAGATGGACTTTGTAGTTCTACAAATACAGACTGTAGTCCCTCTGTTTGTGGACTACAGTACATACTGTGTTATTCCCCTTTATTCTATTCTCTAATGGTCAGGACCCCAATAGTAGCACCACAGAGTAGGGATTATTTGGTTGGTGCATTATAAACTATCCCAGCAGTGACACTGAGGCGTTTATATAAATAAAAGGTCACTGTCAATGTTACTGCAGAACTGACAATAAACAATACATCACCCAAAAAAGAAAACAGATACAATACAGTCTGTATTTATAAAACTACAACGTCTATCTATATGGTAAGAGGAGTAAAAAAAAAAACAAATAATGGTGCAAGAAGATGTGTCCAAACTTTTGACTGGCAATGTTTATATGTTTTGGTTTTTTTTTAAGTAGGTTGATTATTTTGACTTTGTCATAGTTTACAAGTCAAATAAGTGTGGCCACCCTTGCTCTATAATGCTACTATTGTTCTAAATGTGGTACCACTGCCCAGCCACTCAAAAAAAAAAAAAGTTTCCTGCTGGGTCTTTGTGTCCTCACAAGGCTTCTTCCTTTAAAAACAAACCAACACCTGAGAGTTTTTCCTTTGGCAGTCGCATCAGTTCATTCTTTGAACTGAAGCGCAATATTAGTAAAAGGTGGCACGGTGGTTTAGTGGTTAGCACATTTGCCTCTCAGCGCTAGGGATTCCCAGTTCGAATCCCAATCTCGATAGAGTTTCCATGTTCTCCCCGTGTGTTTCCTCTGGGTTCCCCCCACAATCCAAAAACATGGATCAAAAAGTTCTCCAAATTGCCCCATATACAGTGTGTCTGTGTGAGTGAGTGTGTACCCAGCAATAGATTGACCCCCTGTCCTGGGTGTATCTGCCCAGCGCACGAAACGTTCTCCTCTGGATGGGCATCGGGAACCCCCCCACGACCCCAATACAGAATAAAGGGGAAGATAATGGATGGATGGATATCAGTAAACTAAACATGAAACTTACTCATAAATGCAATGTTTTGAATTGGCCAACAACGTGGCAGCAGTGCAGAAATTATCTTTTGAGTGTGGCATGATTGTTGCTTTGGAATTTTACACAAACATTAACTAAAATGAACGGCTAGGATTCTTTCTAGAAGGAAAGTTAATAGAGCGGAGAGGCCGGACTGATTACTACTGACTACACGCGAAACCTGTGGAATGATGTGATGCAGCAAATGATTAGGTTGGGTCAGTATAGTGTTCCTAAAATACTTGAAGAATTTCGATTACAAAATGGCAAAATATAACTAACGGGGAGGTGGAAGGAATGAGGAACGGAAACAGGATTGCACCCCAAAGAACAGGCTTTATTTCCAACGTGCCATGCATACATTACACGTGGTTGGTCTCTCTGCCAGCGGCTTCTGTCGTTTCCAGTTTTAAAAGGATCCCGGTTTTAGGCGGAGCTGCATCAGGTGCATTAATTAATCTTAATCAAAGCCCATCAACAATGGTCCCCCCACCCCCCGACACGGCAATCGTGTCACCATAATGTACACAATTCCGATTTGAACATATATTTTTTTAAAAATTTAAATTTTTAATTGTCAAGCATTACATATGGGTTTGGCAGAATTTTAATTTGGCGTCATGTAAGATCTGTGTTACATTCACATTGTGTACAGATACATGATCTGTGCACTGAATGGCACAGCGTGAGGTCTGGCATCCCCCATTCTGACCCCCTGGTTACTTTTACTTTTAAGTTCTACGATCTTAAAAGAGCCGAAACTACATGTCTCAATTTACTGTCTACTAATCCTGGCTGTCTTCCTCTGAGTTACGGCATTGTGCATTTGTGTTGGAGTTCAGGACTCTGGTGAAATTGGTTGACCCAGGTTTCTTACTGGGCCCTCCAGTAAACACTCATAAAGCATAGTGCGCATTCTTGTGTGTGTCTGTGTCTGTTTAAACAAGTAGCAAATAAAGAACTCGATCGTCTTTGAAAGTGTCTCCCACTTTGTCTAAATACTTAAGGGCAGACCTTTACGACATGGGCTCTTTTTCACTTAGCCAGCCTTGTGCTTTACAACTTCTTACACACGCACGCACACAGAAATGTGCGGCGTGAGTCTGATCAAGCTAGCACAATGAAAAGCAAGCGCATTTCTCCAATTTGACCGCAAGCCATGATTACGGAGCCTTGTGCATCCATCATTTGACCTAGTTCTAAATGTTAATTGCATGCTTGTCGTCGAATGTGTAATCCACCTTAAACTGTTGCTCCTCATTGGCCAGCAGGAGTTTTAGGTTGTCATTGATGGTGCACTGCTCCCTCCACCTCTCCTCCATCTGAGCAAGCTCTGCCTCTATTACCACACTGCATTCTTCATCTTCTTCTTGTTGCACTTCATTGCTTTCTTCTCTTTGTTCATCCTCGGTTACTTTACTCGTTTCTTCATCTTGAGTAAATTGTTGGATCTCAGATTTTATTTCTAAAGAAAAAAAACAAGAACAAATAAACAATCCAGCAAATGGACAAGACCACATGGCAAAGTTCTGTAATCGAGACCTAAATGTTTGCACATTGCCTGTATTTTATAAAATATTTAAAAATAAGTGTGCTTATGCAATGACACCAGAATTTACCATTTAACTCCACATTAAGCACAGGCTCCAGTGAATTCATAGGATACTGAGAGGTCTCTGTTGATGCATGACTCTGGAAGTGCTCCTGTAAAAACATTTATAATGCAATTAACCATCTCAATCATACCATCTCAATCACCCCAACCACCACACAGCCCTGCAACAGGGCAACCAGATAACCTTCCATCCATTATCCTCCGCTTTATCCTCTACTAATTTAGGGGGGGGGGGGGGGTCCCCCCCCCCCCCCCCCCCCCCCCCCCCCCCCCCCCCCCCCCCCCCCCCCCCCCCCCCCCCCCCCCCCCCCCCCCCCCCCCCCCCCCCCCCCCCCCCCCCACAAAGTACAGTAGTATATCTGTTTTTATTTGTTTATTAGTCCCCTATTGGTCAGTGCCATTACAGAACAGGTATCATTTGGGTGGTGTATTGTATATTGCCAGTTCTACAGTGACTCTGATGTGGTGAGGGGGTTTTAGTGAAGAAGTGCTGCTGTAGTTTCATTGAAACACCCAAGTGACACTGCTGGGATAGGAATAAAGCATCAACCAAATAATACCTGCTCTGAGGTGCTGCTAATGGGGTCCTGACAATTAGAGAACAGAGTAAAGGGCACTAACAAAGTATGTACTGTAATCAACAAACAGATGTACAACAGTCTGCATTTTTTTTCTAGCACACAACACAGGATTGATTGGATTCAGGGGCCACTGCCATACCTAAAATACCATTTCCATGAAGGGGTACACCTGGTCTGCCATGTTTTGATTACTGATGCATGTCTAAGAAACAATGACATGAAGAGCCCAATGTTCTCCAACAAAACAGTGTTTAGTGCTTCTCTTTACTTGCCATCTCACACTGGCATCCTAGTTTCACTACTTCCCGAGATAAACCAATGCACATGTAAGTGACTGTCAGCTTGATTGCGCCTGACCAGGCTGAATTGTGTCATTCCTTCATGCCCTATATGCACCAAGTAATAAAGCACTGTGTTGTGGCACCTTTACTTGTCATAGTCAGCGTATTATATATATTTTTAACCTTTAGACCAATGTAAATATTTCTGGATTAAATCAGCTTTACTAAATTTGCAGTGAGATTCTGTTCAGATGACTAAAGCCCACTTGTTTCCACTTACCTCCTGCTGACTCTCCTGCTTCTCTGTGAGTTTAGTGACTTGTCTGCGCAAGCGCTGGCACTCTCTGTATTTCTCTTTGTAGTGCTCAGCGGCCATCTGCAGTCTCAGCTTCAGCTCCTCCACTTCCTTCTGAAGCTCGGCCTCCAACTCAGAGACCACACTTTCCTCCTGCTGCTGTGAAGTGGTTTAAAAAGAACTTTGAGGAAAAACAAATGTACTAAACTGCATACATATTAGTTTGTTGACATTTAAGGGGATATCATAACATCCGTCTCACAATTTAAGACTTGCAGTGGCAAACGGAATGTTTATGGTTTGCATGAATTCCAGTTCCAAAAAAGTAGTCTGTACAGATTCACTGCATTGAATTTTATTAAGTAATCCATCTTTACCTCAGCCAAATCACTAAGTGTTCTGAAGATTATCAAATAAATTTTAATTACATGACAGCAGCATTCTTTCTGTGAAAAACTGCAACTGAATAAATATAAAAATCAACTCAATTCAATGGTCTTCCGCAATGTAATCTAGTCCGGTTTTTAAAGTGAACACTGATCGCTGAGCAACAGGGTTCAGGTTTCTCTAACAATCACATAGTGCTATCTAGTGTTAAAATTATAGAAGAGTTTATATAACAGCTGCTTATTATGATTTGAAATAATGTATTGTATATCACACATTTAAATAAATGTGAAGCATTCAGAGGTGTGCATTATTGTCAATAATGTCATGACTGGACCATCAGGACAGCCAATCAGATTTAAAGACCGTAACTACCCCTTTTATAAAACTGCTTAAAGTTGAGGAATAATTTTATCTATTCAGAACCTTTAGCTGAAACAAACTTTAATTGTTTAAAAGACACAGGAAATAAGTAACATCTTCAAGTCACCAAGTTTTTAAAGCTGCCATTAAACAACACCTTTATTACAAAATATTATGTGAAGAGCTTTTAGGAAAACACTTTTTTGTCAAAATGAATGCATGTGCCTGTAGCTATTGGCAGTTTGACAGAAATTGTGTTCGATGGTCAAATAAAATCAGTATTGTGCCAGTTTGCACTGAAATACCCAAGGTGAGGTTGGTATAAAAAGAATTAAATTAACATTATAAGAATCGTTAATTTAAATTAATTAATTATGGTGGAAGGCCTTTCCTGTTGTGAGGCTCTTATTATTCCAAAGGGCCTTCAATGCATGAAATGCCATTATAATTTAAAGCAAAATCCATCTCCCTCTGTCATAACTGGATCCTCCAGCATGTCCAGATCGGCAAATAAATGGTTAGTGAATCAGGCACAACTTTAGTAAAGCATTCATTTTATTTATTTATAATTAATGCAATTGTATGATTATTTGTTCATTAACCTCCTCTTAATTCTCTACTTGGGTCGTCAAATTGTTCCCCATGTACATCCAGGGGAGAATGTTTTGGGCACTGGGCAGATACACCCCGGACAGGGTGCCAATCACACACACACACAAACACACTCTATATGAGGCAATCGAGAGCATTCAATTTACCTTAAATCCATGTTTTTGGACTGATGGGGGAATACAGAGCACCCAGAGGAAAACCATGTGGACACGGTGAGAACATGTAAACTCCACCCAGATCGGGATTCGAACCTGGAATCTCCAGGCCTGAGCGGCGAACGCGCTAACCACTTAGCCACCGTGTCGCCCCTTGTATGATTATGTTTGTAATTTATAAGCTCAATCGAGTACTTATGCCTTTATTGTAACTCTCCTCTTATAACTGCATACTGTATGGTACAAATGATTAAATAAGATAAACTGAAATTATACAAAAATATACATTTTTTGAACTGCCAATCATCAAGCCATAGTGCATAGTAACGCTTAATAACACCAATGATAATCCATATTTCTTTTATATGTTATTGACGGTTTTATCCTACTTTACCGTTTCTTTGGATGTTTGGCTTCTCAGCTTGTTTAGATGGTTCTGGGTGATGCTGCATTCCTCCTGTGCATTAGCCAAGCTGACGCGGAGTGATTCGCTCTCTTGAATGACACGTTGCAGCTCTGCTTTAGTGCCTTCATGCCCACTGGATTCCTCACGGAGCTCCCTCTCCAGTACAGTTGCTTTCTGGCGTGTGGCCTCGAGCTGCTCCTTCAACTGATGAAGTTGCTCCTTTACATTCAGCAGACGAAAATACTGCAGTTATTCACATCTCAAAGGATTTTGATAACTGACTACACATAACCACCTCATTGTAAGACATTTTCATGTTTAACACACCCAGCAATTAAACTGAACCTGGTAAAAACTCAAATAAATGATGCAAAGAAGCTGAATTTCTCACAGCCTCTGCAAGGTGCAGGTTTCGTTCTGTTCTTATCCGGTGTATCTCCTCCTGATACTGAGAGATGGTGACCTCTCGGTTCAACTCCACAGCCTTCAGCATCTGCAGCTCTGCACTCAGCTTTGTGTTTTCCAATTCAGCACTGCGCATATGAGACTACAAACATAGGCATGGCTCAAGATAAATAGCAACATAACGAGGTGATGTGATGTGAGGAAAACAAGTGAAGCACTTACTTTGTAGAGTTCCCTTTCATCTCTCTCGTTTTTAAGTTGACTTTCCAAACTATCTCTTTCCAAAGTCACTTTTTGAAGCCGATCTCTCAGGCTGCAAACACATGCATGTAAGAGGTACATAAAAAAACAACACAAATAACATTTCCATGAATTGACATTACCTTTACGAGTTTAATAAAACTTTCTCTTAATATGAACACTAATCTGAACAGAACTAGAAAATTGTTGTATACATTTCTAACACACATTTGGTTTTACTGCATTTGGAGTGTTTTCTACATGTGTATTTCCTACCAGTCCAGCTCGGTCTCTTTAAGCACAGCTCTTTGTGTGACTCCCATGAGGTCCTGCTCAAGTTGCCGAACTCCAGCTTGAGCCTTTTGCCTTTCCTCTTGCAGCCCATGTTGTAGCTCCTGCCATTGGACAATGCAATTAAACCTTCCTTTCTTCAGATGAAGTGCTTCCACTTCCGTTTTTAGTAATTAATCAAAATTGGCAAGGCATTTTTAAAAAATCATGGCTTTATGATCAGTATTTATAATAATCATAATAATTAATAACTTGTAACTAAATTATATTCAATTACACAAAAGGAATCCTACATAAGGGAGAGCGTTAATTACAAGCATTCACTAGATTTATTTTCCACGTGACGATTCCGCCCTCGTTTTGACGCGAAGAAGAGCCAAGTGTTACTTTCATTTCATTTTTGTTCCGACATGTCTACACTTAGCTGTCCTGCCCAATAAATTATGGCAACATCTGGAACTGACATCACACACACATAGGTTTGCACACACATACGCATTCTTTCCCCCAGGCGTTTAGTGACTGATGGTGGTTTATGGCCGATGGAGGTTCTGAACTGCTATACATATAAAGAGCATATAAAAAGGGTCATTGTAAAATTAGCAGCCGCAAACTGCTCCTTTGCTCTCATGAGAACTATATCATAAGGAATTATATTCATTGGCTAAAGTAAACAGAAGCAAACGTGACATGCTCGCGCACCCACCAGCACACCCACCAAGCTACAGCACTCACTAATGGGCAAAGCTAACGTCTGCATGTCTCCAGCTATAATAGGAGTTTTAATACATCAGGCCTATTATGTGGTCTTTAACACACGCACACAGACTGGATTATGCAATAGACACGAGGGGGCACTGCAACACCACAACACAGCTTCACTCACATCCTGCCTCCCTTGGACTTTTTTATTGTTGTGTGAGAGCTTTGTAGTGGAAGAAGTACAGGAAGCACTAAAGCTTGTGCAAGGAATAAAGTGCACCGAAAAGAAAGCAAAATGCTCTGTAGTAACTCGTGGTTAGGAACAGAGAGAAAAAAGGACAGAAGAAAATTGCAGCAGCATGTGAGGGGAAGAACGAGATTAGTGAAACAGAAATACGAGTTAATCAAGAAAAACTAAAATTGTTAGATCAGCCTCAGCAGTGAAACAGGATTTACACATGTAACAACTGTTTTCCTTCAAGGTCTTCTGTTTCCATTCATCTGTTTCTCTGTCCTGGCCAAATCCCAAAATATAATCCCAAAACTGGTCAGTGTAACTGCAATGAAACATGAGATTAAAAAAAACTAGAAACTTCTTGTATGTTAATGTCTTTGCGTTAGCATCTTTTAATCTGATCAGTAACCGGGAAGCATTTTAACCCCTTGTTTTTGTGAGAGGCATCATTGGAAAAACACATCAAACACCAATTTAGAAATAAGTGATAATATTAAGATAATTTATTATTGGAAGAATCCTATGGATTATTCCTTAAGTAACTTTGGCAAGTCTGCAACCAGTTTTGCATTTGACTTACTTTATTAGAACTGAATATCAATTAGCATTCTTTTTGACACGAAAATCAATGTCAGTACTCAAACCAATGAAATTAGTAAAGTGTTAAGCAGATTCACGTGCTTATGATTTCATGTATTAGTCATTCAAAACCTGTTTAGTTGAATCAGTTCTTCATTGTGTTACATTAATTGTAAACAAAAAATATTTTAAAAAATCAGTGATGACAGGAAGGTTCCAAAATACGTCTACAATATCCATCCATCCATTATCTTCCGCTTTATCCTAAATCCAGGGAAGAACGTCTCGGGCGCTGGGCAGATACACCCGGGACAGGGCGCCAATCTATCGCTGGGCATACACTCACTTACACAAACACACTCTATATGGATTATAGATATATAGATTGGAATTCGAACCGGGAATCCCTAGTGCTGAGAGGCAAACGTGCTAACCACTAAACCACTGTGCCGCCCCGTCTACAATATATGATTATATATATTTTTTGTATCTATTTCAATAATATTTCCCAAAAAACCCACACCCAATTTCCCAACAGTTTTAACAGGAAACCATTTTTTGGGGGAAATTTGATTTTGTGGGTAAACTTGCAGACTGAGAAAACTTGCAAATGATCAATGATTATTTCAAAAATACTATTCAGAAAATACAAATGTTTGTAATTATACAATTATTGTTTGCAGAAAGACTGGGTAACACCCCCTCCCACCAACAGCAGTTCTTTGTAGCTATGAAAAATATAAAGCTACAAATTTCTTAGTTTTTGAAAAATTTCCTAATCAATAATTCGTGGTTGAGATCAATTACATTTCTTTTTTTTATTTGCTGTAGGCTATAAGTAAAAACAGACACATTTGCCCCCCCAAAAATGTTTTCAAGTATCTAAGACTATTCAACAGTAAAGTCTCACCCAGTCCTATGACACAGAAAAGCATTAAATCAAGCACTAAACCATGCATGGTGAAAAACTATAAGAACATTTTGGGGAAGGCCCTATTCCTTTATACTTCCTTTCCCCTTTATGAACTGAAATTGGGTATATTATCAGAAACATTTTTCTTATAGCAGAGCTTTAGAACAGTCTAATTTTGGTAATATTTTATATTTCAGGAAGCATTCATGACGAGGTGTGTTCCCAGTTACAGAACTAACTTAATGATGCTTTGTTTGAGGAGACTATAAAACCTTTTACAAGTCGCTGAGTTTAAATGGAACATATTCATCCTGGAATTGCTCATTACTTGATGTTTAGATAAGTAAGTCAGGCAGCTAGGAAAGAAAAAAAGAAATAAAAGTAGAAAATTCTGATAATGAAAGCAATCCAGAAAATCCATTTATATATCAGCTCATTAAAATAATGCTGTACTTAGATTTCATGTGATCAGTCCTGTTTTAGGTTGTAAATATCACAGTGAGCAATTAACAGCTGCATGGAAGTATTTAGCCTCCCTGCAGAGACTTGGCTGTTGATGTCTTCAGTTCTGGGCTTCCCGCCCTTCTTTTCAATAATATGGTTTATAAAACACTATCAAACTATCAAACACACTCAGCTTTTGAAATGGGAGTCGGGTGCGAGTGATCGTACATGACTTTATATTTACTCTTGCCATAGTCAACAGATTCTTTACTGTCTCCCTCTCTCATTATATCCCTTAGTCACAGTGCACTTGGTGTCATTAAATCTTCACTGGATGGGGAAAAAAGGTCATTGTCAGGGGCAAGAGGTTTGCACACATAGATACAAACACACACGTTATCTGATAAGCTAAAGTGCTTTTAGGGAGTGCTGTGTGTGCACTGGTAGACACATAGACTAAGGGCCTTATACCTGGAGACAGTGAGTCTTTCCTCGGACATGTGTATAGATGAGTGCTTTGATGTTGAGATAACTTGAACTTGTGATCACCATTGGGTTGCAGAGCATTTAGAGTGGGTGTATGTATGAGTGTATATACTAGTGTAGTACCTGGTTGTGTCGTCTCTGTTCCTCCTGGAGTCGGTCTCTTTCTTGTGTGAGTAGAAGAACTGCTTTTTGCAGCTCCCTACATTCCCGCTTAACGTCCTCCACCCGCTGCTGCTCATGAACACATATGAACACAGAAGGAAATTTACCTACAGGGCATAAGCCATGGGTTAAACATATAGAGTCGAATGCAAATGTTTGTGTACACCTGGTCAGTTTCAATATTTTATTTATTTACTTAAACGTACAGGGAACAAATATTTGCATATTCTTAACATTCTTAACACATTGGTAATACTTAATTAGTGAATTCAACATCATTTTTTAATTAAATTTATAATTTATAAATATTACATTTATAAATCAATAAGTAAAACGCTTTCTCTGTGAAAGTAAAAAGATATTGAAGAAATTATTATATTTTCTTCAAATTAAAGTCAGCAGAACAGAAAACGCTCCTATGGATTTAGAGCAAAAAAACATTTTTTTTTTATTTCTCACGGTTGTTTCTCAAAAACAACATTACAGAAGAGTCTATAACAAATTCCATCTATTATCTTACACTTTATCCTCTATTAGGGTCACGGGGGGGGGGGGGGGGGGGCCCCCCCCCCCCCCCCCCCCCCCCCCCCCCCCCCCCCCCCCCCCCCCCCCCCCCCCCCCCCCCCCCCCCCCCCCCCCCCCCCCCCCCCCCCCCCCCCCCCAAACTCCACCCAGATTTTGATTTGAACCGGTAATCCCTAGCGCTGAGAGTCTTTTCTCTAAGCCACCGTGCCGCCCTCTATAACAAATTTCTTAAGATAAATTTTCTTCATTTTAAAGCTAGATATTACCACAGTGGTAACTTCAGTGGACCTGGGATTTAAATCCACAACCTTCTGATTAATAGCCCAACACCCAAACCACTGAGCTACCACTCCCAAGTTAATGTAACAAAATTTTATGACAGCATGTCATTAATTTAAAGGGCTCTGAATCGTTGGGGTACTTGCAGATAAAACACAGTATCCTGATTATTTTGTGGTGACTCGTAATAAGTTTATAGTAACAATAAGAACATGATAAGAAAATTGTATGAATTCTCTTAAATTTTAAAGTATTTGCTTTTAGGACACAAAAATTAAGATATAATATACAGTTTCAGGATAGTATGCATAAATAATATGAATATACCTCCAAAAGTCCAGTTTTAGTTGTAACTACTAGAATATCGGAATTCCCATCATCCTCCACGGTCAGCAACTCCTCCCCAGTGGGTGTGGCAGGACGGAACTGG
The DNA here is from genome assembly GCA_019802435.1 of Corydoras maculifer. Taxonomy (NCBI): domain Eukaryota; kingdom Metazoa; phylum Chordata; class Actinopteri; order Siluriformes; family Callichthyidae; genus Corydoras; species Corydoras maculifer. Next base: position 3,258,287 of record JAFMOD010000428.1, read on the forward strand.
AAAGGCGTGCTGGCTCCTCGGATTTCCCCGGTGTGTGTGACATAACAGAACTGATAAAACTCACCATCACTCCGAGGAACATAGTAACCTGAAAATGTAAACATTTTCTCAGAAAGCACTTACTTACAAGTAAATCTCACAAATTAAAGTGTGTGTATTGTATCAAAAACAGATATAGGAATATGAGAAATTATGATTTTAAACACCAATCACTCATTACACACCAGGGGCGTCGTTAGAGCTGGGCTTTCGGGGCTACAGCCCCGGATCAAATGAGAGCAGCTTTCTCTGGCCGCCTCTCCTCAAGGAACGGGACTGAACGATGGAGTCACCATCAGCTGTTTGTGTTTCTAAGCTCTGTCTGTGTGTGTGTGTGTCTGTGTTTGTGTGTGTGTGTGTGTGTGAGAGGGAGACAGATTTTCTTCAGTATCGGGAGTAAAGTTACCGTAATCACTGTATGTTGGCTGTAAAGAGCAGCTTCTCAGCTTTCATAAACCGTCAGAATTTTTTTCTGAAGGCACAAACTATCGCAAAGTTACGGTATTTTAAAGCAAAACCGTGTTAAAACTGTCTCATCTGCGACTGACTCGTAAAACGGATTCATGCTTTTCTGCCGAAGCTCAGGTTCGTTTATTCAAAAGTTTTCAGCCAAAACCATTTATTACAACTGAATGTGCTATCAGACATACTTCATGTTATTTAATTTTATCCAATATAACTAATAAATGATCTAACAAAATGAATGTAACAACACTTTGAAAATGGATAAATACACTCATGAAAGGGCAATTTTTAAAAACGACAGAGGGGGGAATTAGTGATCTGGGGTAAAGCCCCTGATGTTTCTAAATCCTAAAAACGCCCCTGTTACACACAAATGATTCTAAGCAGGACATGCTGTAATTTTTGGCCATACGGTATAAAGACTTTATTTTTAGAACATTTGCATAAACTATACTGATCTGTGTATTTTTTAACATTGTCTGTTGGGTTAATGCTGGAGGCACAGTTATCAGAAAATTGTCAGTGTACTACAGCTATTTCATTAATAACATATAGTAGTATATGTTACCTTGGAAGACAAGTGTTTTGTGGACAGTAGAACCTTCAGTGTAGTTCTCTGGCATAGGAGACCAGAGGAACGTGTAGTAGTCCCTCGCACTGCTCCATCCAACCTACACACAAACACGTAATTATTGACCGGTTTAATAACAAAAAGCTTTTAAGTCACAACTATGCATTATATATCATAATAATAGTGGACTTTGGTACATAAGAGGCTATGCCGCCATAGTATGTGCCACAGGTTGAAAACACCTATTCAAAGACAATTGTTCTAAAGTCATTGATGTTATATAATGATTTAATAAAACTCCAAAGAGCTTACAGGCTACTCCATAATGGATTTCTGTGACAAAAGATTTAAAATGAAAGGGATAATAATAGCATCTGTCAAAGCACAGCAATAAATCAGTAACAATCAGACAAAGCCAACGAGAGAGATAATGAGTGAGAGTGAGTGAGTGAGAGAGTCAGAGAGAGAGAGAGAGAGAGAGAGAGAGAGAGAGAGAGAGAGAGCGCAAGAAAGAGACAGAAAGAGACAGACATCAATATAAACAGATGCATCATAATCACACCAGCAATTATTAGGCATTTCATAGGTTGTAAATATCTTAATTGGTGACTGAAAGATTGATGGAATTGATTATCTTTCTTTACATACAACATTAATCATCTCGTGAAATTGTGTTTTGGGCAAATTATTTGTATTATTATTGTATTAATAATGTGTATTGTTTCTGACCAAATAGTCCACTGAGCTATTCTCCAGTTAGACAAGTTTAAGACAGTTTCTTTATACAGGTATTTCTGTAGCAATAACTAGGTTTGAATAGAGGTATGGAAACATTTACCTAAAACACTCGATCTGGGATCTGATTTTTTACACAGGAATAATAAAGCAATAGTGCTGTGCTAATTTATCTGTAATGTAGAAAAAAAAACTTGGACAGATTTGTACAGATTTCTCAGGAGAGTTAGAGCCTCTGCATTTGTCTCGGTTTTCCAAACAAGATGACCGGGTTTAACCGCATGGGAAAGCAGAAAATCCAAATCTGTTATCAAAGTGTCGCGAAGACAAAATTTCACAAGACAGATGTAGCAGCGCATGCACAGTCAGTTTCTTTACTGACAGTAATTTGCTAACATGAATACAGGAACACACACCCTGACATTACACTGATGACAATATATCATAACTATCATTTGCTTGATGGAAAGTATTCAGCTTTCATCTGAAACACAGCAAAGTTGGAAGCGTAAATAACCAGATAATTACACGGCAGCAGTGTGAGCACAAGTGTCAGTGTGTGTGTGATTTCCACAAGCCTTGCTTGTACGTACAGGACAGATAAATGATGAATAAAATAATAAGGGGGTTGATGTGACTATCAATCAAGTGCATAAGAGAACATTCCACAAGTGTTTGACAGCTTAATTATATACTGCCTGTTCGACTAGGAGAGAGAAAGATAAGCGTCTCAGGGTGAACAAGTTAAATTATATACAGCTGGATTATGTGCAGTGTATTTGTGTTACCTGAAGGTAAACAATTATCTCTTATATTATTTCTACATAATGTTTATTATGTGCTTTAACTCATCTATTGTGCATGTATGCGTGTGTGTGTAACCCAGTTTAACCTTTCAACAGCCTTAGTGTCTACAGAAACAGGTTTTTAAAATAGCAACATACAAAAAGCACACGTGAAAGAGAAGGATAAAGTTTAATGGCAATCCTTTTATCATACAATGGAACAGTACACATTCAGCACACTATATACAACTGCTGACACCAGAAAAGAGAAATGTAGAAACCGACCAAATGCCTATACTAGTAGTTTTAACTTGGTTAGAAAGTTATTAAGGATTAAATTAAATTCAAAGTAAGAAATCCGTGGCCAAAGAAATGAGTACTTATAATGTTAAAATGCTATTGTAAATCCAATATTTATGACTTTCCTCATTCCAGTAATAAAACTCAAAGCACAGGTTAAACAATTACCAATAAAATTCTTCTTACAGTACATAATAAAATCTAGTAAACCAAAAATTGGCAGCTTTTAATTTTTAAACAACTTTCTGACCTGAACCTTCTTTTTTAATTAATTCATTCATTATCTTCCACTTTATCCCATATTGGGGTCACGGGGGTTCCCAATGGAAGAACATGTCAGGCGCTGGGCAGATACAGCCAGGATCATACCAACGCTCTAGCGCTGGACACACACTCTCTCACTCAGACACACACAAACACACACTGTGTGGGGCAACTTGTAGCATTCGGTTTACCATGCATGCATGTTTTTGGACTGTGGGAGGAAACTGGAAATGCCGGAGGAAGCCCAAGCAGAAACGGGGAGAACATAATAACTCCACACAGATTGGGATTCAAATGTGGATCCACAGTGCTAAGAGGCAAACATCCTAATCACTAATCCACTGTGTCACCCTTTATAAAACTTTAATTAGAAATTATTTACAAAGCCAGGCAGGAACTAAGAAGCATGTAGCCTGGGAGCTATCTGCTGCTTAACCCTGGTTTATAACTATAGTAGATATACTCTCAACATACACCCCTGTCTGATTTTAATGACCTGCAAACAACTACAAATTTCACTTACATTTGCTCAGTTAGCAGACGTTTTTATTCAAAGCGACTTACAAAGTGAGTACAGCAGCCCTGGAGCAATGTGGCTCTTCAGTGGACCTGGGACTTAAGCGTAAACCTACATCAGATTGATAGGCCAACACCCTAACCACTGAGCTACCACACCAATATAAAGGTCAAGAAAACAACTCATTACACACAATAAATCCTGTCTACAGCACTACCTCTGATATGATATTGTTTAGTATTTAAAATAGAAATTTTTTTATTAAAATAATATTACATCACCCAACATACTGCTCACTAATTATAATAATTATTAGACTGATTTAAATGAACTGCTGCAAGATATGCAACATCTTCCTGAAGGGCAGTTTACTACCACATGGGGGAGCCCATTGAATACAACGCTCCAAACTGAAGATCACTGTAGACCTGTACACTGTGTGAGAGTGCTGTACATGAGAACTGTGGCAGAGCAAGAGATTACATTAATCTAGTTACCAATGCCAGAGAACTACACTAAAGATTTTTCTGGCCACAGAACGCGCGCCTATCAAGACTCCTCATTTCCTCTATACTTTATCCAAAAGACTTTATCAGTAAAACTGCTAATTGCGGGACATTCTGGTAGGTTTGACCTATAACATTCAAAAGGTTATAGTCTTAATTTGCCTCGGTCTTAACATTTCTAAGTGTTACAGACAAGATATACATTTATAAAATTTATATTTAATAAAATGTAATTAAGCCATTAATAAAAACATGAAAACATAATTTTTACATTTTTTGAAAAAAACTAGGCCCAGTTTGAAGGTTTCTCTAAACAAGAAGGCTTTTTAAGTACACGCAGAGATGAAGTTCCTACAAAAAAGGTGCATATTCCCCTACCCCTACTGGCTTACTGAAATAAGGGTTAGGCCCATAGAGCAGTGGTTTGTAATGAGCCATTAGTACAATTAATTGCAGAGCATGAATTATCCTATAGATTTTTTGTGTTAACACAAAATTTGCTAAACATGCAAATTATTTAAAACAAACAAAAAATTTACAATGTCAATTTTCTCGTAAAGTCTCGTACCCAACTCAAAGCAACCCATCAAATGTGTAATACAGCGTGGACTAACCACATATTTCCAAATCACTTTTGCACCAATTAACCTCTACTCGTATCCCTGCTCTGACAGATCTGGTTGATTTGAAGTTGGTTTTTACACTGTCTATAAACTTTATCTTTAACCCCACAAGATGCCTATTTTCCACTCATCTATTTTCCCATAAGTATGCGTTAGATTAAATGTTCTGATGAAAGTGAGACTAACAGGAAGAGAAGGGGGATTAAAAAAAGCATTACCGGGTGTTAAGCTCGGAGGTTATATTTGAAGACTAAAACTAAAAAACATGCCAACATTTAGGTCCTTTGAAGTTAGCACTGTTAAACAATGCTATATACACTGTTTAACCAAAAGTATGTGGACACCTGACCACATACTTTACATTTACATTTGGTCATTAAACAGACGCTTTTATCCAAAGCGACTTACAAGGTGAGCACAGGGTTAATCGCAACATCCCTGGAGCAATGAGGGTTAAGGGTCTTGCTTAAGGACCCACACTGGTAACTTCAGTGGACCTGGGATTTGAACCGCAACCTTCAGCTTGATAGCCCAATGCCCTACTCAATGAGCTACCGCGCCCCTTTAGGACTGTATACAGGCCTCTCCAAAAGAATCGGAATTGTAAGTGCAATTTAGTAGATTTGTTATACAATGAAGACAAGTGGGATTGAGAATAAAAGATTAGACAAAACAATTTAAAGTTTTTGTTTTTATTTTCTGTTATTTAAATCTAAATGTGTTAATTCAAATGAAACATGCATATTTTATAGTACAGTATAGTATATAGTACAGTAGTGGGTAAGCAAGAATATTGTTAAAGAGAAATCTTGAAATTAATAACAATTAATATTTGGTTGCATGTTCCTTATTTCAATAACTGGGTGGCATGGTGGCTTAATGGTTAGCAAGTTTACCTCTCAATGCTAGGGATTGAGGTTCAAATCCCAATCTGGGTGGAGTTTCCATGTTCGTCACATGTGCGTGTGGGTTTCCTCCGGGTTCTTTGCTTTCCTCCCACAGTACAAAAATATAGTGTGTATTTGTGTGTGTGCGTGTATGTGTGTTTGTTTGGGATTAAGCAGAAGATAACTGAATGAATAACTGCATTAAAGCTACAATGCACTGAGAGCAGACAATTGTTTTTTTCCTCCCAAACTTTTACTAGGGTTTGAAGTTAAATGCATGCTGTATTGGGTTAAGTTCTAGCAACTGACCTGGGCCAGTCCTTCACCTTCATCTTCAGTTTTTGTTGAGTTTGTAGTGCATTGTGGATCATTGCCTAAATATCCTTCTGATTAGGTTGAATGCGGTTCTTTGTAATAAATACACTTTCCAAAAAATTTGAATATAATGGAAAAGGTGATTCATTTCCATAATTTCATTCAAAAAGTAAAACTTTCATAGATCATAGATTCGTGGCTGACTATTTAAACTATTTCAATTATTTATTTGTACATAATTTGGGATTCCAGCTCATAAAACCAACAAAAACAAGAATTCAAAAAATTGAATACTGTGAAGAAATCAGCCCAAATTATGCAAGGCATGAATGTTTTAAACAGAGTGTGACACACTAATCATCTACCAAACAGTAGAGGTGGGGAACAGAATGCAAACTGCTTGAGGTCCAGTGTGAATTCTCCAGTCAGTCCTGATTTGGGGTGCAATGTCAGTGCTTAAATAAAAGAACCGTAGAAACAAGGTCAGCTACAAACTATTACATTATGAGTAATTACGAGTCATTTCATCTTGTTGTACATTCATCTTGTTTGCATTTATCTAAATATTCCAGTGGTGGACAATGACATGTTTCCATCAGCCCATTGCAGGTTGTTGGTAAACAGGATGACTAATGTTTTTAAAGAAAATAAATAAATAATAAATTGGCCTCATGTTTCAATATTTTGGAAGAGAACTGTAAATGCATAGTTGGCAAGCACATGGTTTGATGTGCAATGTACTAATATAAATTATTGCGTTTGAGCATGTGCGCGCTAACCTTAAAGATGCCAACCCAGTCTTTGGGGTGGGGAGTGATGAAAGGTGTAAGCGTGTAGTGGCATTCCAGTGGCGCCTGAGGCAAGAAGCTTTTTCCCACATTCTGGAAGATTACATGGGCAAAATTTGACATCTCCATGGCTGAATGCCCTCCACCACCAGCAGTTCCTGTTGCATCATATGTTGATGACATGGCTGATGAATGAATCAAACAATCTACCTAAAACAACAAAACAATTTTGGAAATCAGACAATTTATTTTCATAATTACACTGACCTTTATCAATAATGTGCAACCATTTCCTATTCTTTATAGCTTGGATATAGATGGGAGCAGTAGCTCAGTGGTAAGGGCATTGGGCTATCAATCTTAGGGTTGGGGGTTCAAATCCCAGGTTCACTGAAGGTCACCAGTGTGGGTCCTTAACCCTCATTGCTCCAGGAATGTTGTGATTAACCCTGTGCTCACCTTGTAAGTCACATTTGATAAAAGCGTCCGCTAAATGACAAAATGTAAATGTAATGTAAATGTAGTGCAGCATGCAATGCATAGAGAAATATTATGCACATTTTACATTATGTTTAAGTAAATGACGTTGTAATTTGTTATTTGGTTATTTATAACACCATGTATACACAGTTAGGTTATGTACGAGGCAGGGCAGTTATGTATTTAGGTTTTATTAAGTGAGGTTTTAATGTTTTTTTTGGTGTCCGTGGTAATCCAGTAGTACGTCAATGTTGCATATATTTGGTACATTCTGTTAGTATGCGGTTCACAGTTTTGCATTTATGATATGTTTCACAGAGGTTACCCCTTTATAAGGTCAGCATGGGTAAGTCTGGTGTGTCCGATACAGATATGGTGACCTGGTCTATTCTATGCTTAAGCCATGGCCTGTTTTCAGCATGTATGATAGGACATAAAACTTTGTAGGAGATAAATGTTTTAAAACAGTAGCATAATGTCATGCAGTTACACAACACACAATCTTACTATCTACAACCGACCCATGCAATGGTCTGAAATGACTGCAGGCACATAAAATTATGTTTTATAAAAAGCTTTAAAAGTATAACTGGCTTAATAAGTACCAATATTTCTAATGAAAACTGTCCTCACAGTGCACAAACACTATAACTGAAAATCTAAAAGCCTACATTTTGATTTAACTTAACTGTATGGCAAATATCTACAACTGATATTTTTTCCAAACTCACTAAGATTCAGCAAATATAGGCCCTAAATATGTACAGGGTAAAAGGTCCTGAAGGTTATACTGTATGATGTAGTTCTAGAGTTGTTCCTTAGATTTCTAAGGATGGAAGTGTCATTTGCCTTGATAATTTTCCATTTGTAAGAAATCTTATCCTTAATGATGTACTATATCTGCTTATAAGAAGGCCTTTGTGGCCTTTGAGTGCACATCAGCAGACGGTTAAGGTTAAGGATGCAGATCAGGTAAACGGTAACACCTGCCTGTATTTATTGCCTCTAATTGTCTCTTCCTCTGTGCGTTAGTAAAAGAAGGCCATAAGCGGACTGGAGGGAGAGAGGACTGACTGTGAAACGACATACCTGGTTTATTGAGGTTAAAATATTGAAGTCCAGCCTTATGTTCTCCAATTACTTGATCAACTATGTGCCTTTTCAAACATTCTATACAAATTATTACACAATAATGAACTTATATTTTGGCAATGATACAAAACAATCAGAGTTGTTTATGGAACTGGATTTTGATTGGACAAATGAATTTTTTTTAAAAAGGAAATGTGAGAATTTTTAGTGCGGTAGCTTAGTGGTTATTGTGATGGGCTATCAATAATAAGTGTTCCTACAAAACTTATATAATAAGTGTTTATTCACTGAAGAGTTGAAAATAAAAAAAATTCAAATCTGGAAAAATCATAATGGTGAATCACACTGTGTTTGGAAAGACCATTAGGATGTTTTAAGGCTGCTTTAATGCAATGAAATTGCAAAAAGTGCTACACCAATTAAATGAAATGCATTTTTTTGTGCAAGCACAACTTTTTACTGCTTGTTTTATCCAAATTTATTAAGAGCATCAATTTTTGTGCAATTAATGCTTTATCATTAAACATATGATGTAAAATAAAAGCATAAATAAACTGGATTAGATTTTATGTTGCCTATGTGACAAACATAACAGCATTAGCCTAACAGTTCTAAAGAAGGCTTTTACTGTTCGATTTCCTGAGATTTATTTTTCAAAATGCTTAATTCACCCCATATGCGGACTGTGCTGTGGGCTAATTAACTGGCTTACTACAGAGATTATTTAAATCTCCAAACTACTTAAAACCACACTCATAAATGAGAAGTTGGGTGGTATAAAATGAATGCCACATTGCTAAAACAGTAAAATACACATTGTTAGTAAACTTTACATTTCATACTTGTATTCATATAATGATATTAATTAAAACACTTAATCTGAATTTTGGGCGGCACGGTGGCTTAGTGGTTAGCACGTTTGCCTCTCAGCGCTAGGGATTCCCGGTTCGAATCCCCATCTGGGTGGATTTTCCATGTTCTCCCCGTGTCTGCGTGGGTTTCCTCCAGGTTCTCCGGTTTCCTCCCACAGTCCAAAAACATGGAACAAGTTAATTGAATTCTCAAAATTGCCCCCTATAGAGTGTGTCTGTGTGAGTGAGTGTGTGCCCAGCGATGGATTGGCGCCCTGTCCTGGGTGTATCTGCCCAGCGCCCGAGACGTTCTCCCCTGGATAGGCATGGGGAACCCCACCGCGACCCTAATAGAGGATAAGCGGGAGATAATGAATGAATGAATGAATATGAATTTTTAAAAATATATTTTTTATTTAAATTTAATTAAATAACACATTGGTGCAAAAATAGCTATTCGCAGTAAAATGCTGTTTTTTCGATGTCATTATAAAATCAAACCCTATTTCAATTTCATCCACAAATGAAAGTGAAATGTTTGTTTAAAAAATAGTTATAAACTTAATTTCTAATTAAACCAAACATTGAATTGTTCATACATTTTTTGCAAATTGCTAATGCTAAATTTTGTAAAAAGGGACTTCTTCTAATGTCTTTTTAATGAGTCATATTTTTAGAACACAGTAATACAGGCCGCATCACTCCAGAGGCCATTAAATCTCCCTGAACATCTACATCAATTTTGAACATGAACATAAACATGAATTTTGAACATAAATTTAAACATGAATTTTGTTTCTGGCAATCATACAGCTTTGTCAACAGCTATTTCTTCAGCAAACTACGAGGTTAAAAAAAATAAAATGGCTTCATTAACCTCTAAAAGCCTTTTCCTGCATCGTGGGCTTCTGCTATTTTAATTGCGTGCTAGGCAGCTTCTCATGGCTACTGATTGCTGAAAAACGCATTTGGAGAGTCAGCTGGACAGATCGGATAGGTATAGAGAGTTAACAATCAATTGCTCATAATTTAAATGTGACAGGCAGTACAATTCCTCCCCAAAAAAAACCCCTAAACATTAGGCTACCTAGTTATACTTAAACCTAGTAGATCTGTGAAATTAATTTACTAATATTGCACATGCAATAATGACACACTGGATGTTTTGCTTTTAAGCATCCAATAACGTTTAAAACCCTAAATTACATTTTTTTTGTGTCCAATGAACACAAGACTACAAATCTATATCAAAATGTATGCTGACAACATCATCTCCTAAATAGTACATGACAAAGTAATGTGTAAACAATAAACAGGGCCACAGGAAAAGTTAAGATTTAAAAAATATATATTTCAACATGGCAAACCAGAGGAGGGCTGAGTCATTGTATATCCAATTATTTCAAAGTGCCATGTCATGCAATGCAGTGAAGCTATTGACATACTGAGAATCTGTTGGATAGCAGTGAAATAAGAGATACAAAAACTCTAATAACAAAAATCAATGTTGAACTATATTGAACTCTTATTGCTTAGCACTACAGCACACAATGCTCCTTTATCATAATATATTTTGTCTTATACATACACACATTGTACAGTACATTTGTAATTTTTATATTGTAAATACAGTAGTTGTTCTGTAATGTTACTAGCATCATCCTGAAATCAAATCCCTTGTGTAAACTGAAACATTTATTGTGTAAATAAAACAGATTCTGGTCAAATTTGACAGTGAATTCATACAGATTGCACAGATTTGTGTTTCGTTATTTCCGACCCGAGGCATGAACCAATTTAGTTATTGGAAAGCACTTAATAAACAGGAGAACTGTTTAATTACAGAAGTGCATGAAGGCCAGGCTTTGAAACTGCTAAACGGACTATAGGACAATCTCGTAATCTGCTGCTGGTTTCAAGAGCAGGTACTACTTGGAGCGACGCCACTAACATTAGTGATGATGTTATTTTATCTTTTCTTATGTTAGGTGTGTTCAGCAGGGAACATCGTCTCCAGCTCCGTCATCACGCGACCTGCTCGAGCTAACTGCTAACCAATCACCGACGAGCACAGAGCAAACCTAAAGCGGCACCCTAACTGCACCAGCCGCCGCTGTTTATCTCTTAGTGATGGTTCGATGATGTACCTGCAGCTCATGATTGTAGACGATCCGAAGCTGAACCTGTTAAAGCCCTGCTGCAGCATCGGATGGGAGTGACAGTTCCACCGGTCTGCAGATCAGCGTGCAACTGCGACGCGGCATCGCTTCCGGTCGCTCCTGTCTTCTGATTGGTCCCGGGACATTACCGTAAAGAACAACATCTGACACGCGCATCATCCAACATCTTCATCATGTCCTATTTCTATTGCAGACCTCAGTCATATACAATATGTATATACATAGAATACCAGTCAGAAATTAAAATCTCCTTCTTATCCATGTGTTCAGTTCCACTTACTTTAAAGATGGACTTTGTAGTTCCACAATTTACTGACTGTACATTAAATTACATTTGGTCAATAAGGAGATGCTTTTATCCAAAGTGACTTACAAATAGGGTGGCACGGTGGCTTAGCACGTTCGCCTCTCAGCGCTAGGGATTACCGGTTCGAATCCCCATCTGGGTGGAGTTTCCATGTCCTCCCCGTATCCTCCGGGTTCTCCGGTTTCCTCCCACAGTCCAAAAACATGGATAAAGTCAATTGAGTTCTCCAAAATTGCCCCATATAGAGTGTGTTTGTGTGAGTGAGTGATAGATTAGCGCTCTGTCCTGGGTGTATCTGCCCAGCGCCTGAGACGTTCTCCCATGGATTGGCATGGGGAACCCCCCCCCGACCCTAATATAGGATAAAGCGGAAGATAATGAATGAATGAATAACGTACAAATAAAATAACAAACTTAGTTATAAACTTAGAGCAATGGGGGTTAAGGGCCTTGCTCAGGCACCCACATTGGTAATTTCACTGGAACTTGGATTTGAAACCACAATCTTCTAATTGAAAGTCCGTCATCCTAAGCACCAAGCCAAGCACTTGCAGACATCTGTTTCTCTTTGTGCACTACAGTACATATTCTGTGTTAGTCTCCTTTAGTCTGTTCTCTAGGACCCCAATAGTAGCACCACAGAGCAGGTCTTATTTGGTCTGTGCATTATTCCGATCCCAGCAGTGTCACATGGGTGTTTTAATGAAAGTACAGCTACACTGCTGCACTAAAACACCCTCACCACATCAGCAGAATTGAACTGAACTGAACAAACAATACAGCACCAAAAGTATTGATTAATATACCTTTGAGGCAGTCATAGGCTTATGGTTTAAGAAGAAGCTATGTGACCTGAGAGTCCACGGTTCAATTCCCCTAACTCAAATTGCACCCCAGGCGCTGTATACAAAGCTGTCCACCGCTCTGTGCACATGTGCTCATGTCATTCAGTCTGTGTATATGTATGTGTTTCACTAAAATAATGGGTTAAATGTGGAGGACTGATTCTCTGTGTGCAAGCACAGTAGACAATACTGATCACTTTACTTATACCTGTTCTGTGATGGTTCTGACAATAGGGAACAGTGAAACAACAGGAGACTAAAAAAAAAGAAAAACAAATATACTACAGTCTGTAAATCTATATGTAAGTTGAGGAAATAACAAGAGTCGGGGGTGTCTGAATTGTACATCTGCTTTAATCATATTACTCTTACACAAGAAAATGAATGAAAGCCATATGAGTTACTAACATTAACAGACTGGACAATAGTGGTAAACATGACCATGGGATTTTCCATCCAACCATTATCTTCCGCTTTATCCTTTACGCTGGTTGTGGAGGGGTGGGGGTTTCCCATGCCCATCCAGGGAAGAACGTTTCGGGCGCTGGGCAGATACACCCAGGACAGGGTGCCAATCTATTGCTGGGCACACACTCACACACACACTCTATATGGGGCAATTTGAAGAATTCGATTGACCTTGATCCATGTTTTTGGACTGTGACAGGAAACTGGAGAACCCGGAGAAAACCCACATGGACACGGCGAGAACATGGAAACTCCACCCAGATTGGGAATCCCTAGCGCTGAGAGGTGAACCTGCTAACCACTAACCCACCATGCCACCCACCATGGGATTTTATAATGTATAATTTCATCTTTTTTCAAATGTTATCCTCCATCCATCCATTATCTTCCGCTTTATACTATATTAGGGTTTTGGGGGTGGGTGCCCATCCAGGGGAGAACATTCCGGGTGCTGGGCAGATACACCCAGGACAAGGTGTCAATCTATCGCTGGGCACACACTCACTCACACAGACACGCACACAAACACACTTTATATGGGGCAATTTGGAGAACTCAATTGACTCGATCTATGTTTTTGGACTGTGGGAGGAAACCGGAGAACCCGGAGGAAACCCACACAGACACGGGGAGAACATGGAAACTCCACTCAGATGGGGATTCGAACCGGGAATCCCCTGCGTGCTAACCACTAAGCCACTGTTCCACCCCAAATGTTATCCTGTAATATATATATATATTCATTCATTCATTATCTCCGGCTTATCCTCTATTAGGGTCGCGGTGGGGTTCCCCATGCCCATCCAGGGGAGAACGTTTCGGGCGCTGGGCAGATAGACCCAGGACAGGGCGCCAATCCATCGCTGGGCACACACTCACTCACACAGACACACTCTATAGGGGCAATTTTGAGAATTCAATTAACTTGTTCCATGTTTTTGGACTGTGGGAGGAAACTGGAGAACCCGGAGGAAACCCACGCAGACACGGGGAGAACATGGAAACTCCACCCAGATAGGGATTCGAACCGGGAATTCCTAGTGCTGAGAGGCGAACGTGCTAACCACTAAGCCACCGTGCCGCCTCCATATATATATATATATATATATATATATATATATATATATATATATATATATATATATATATATATATATATATATATATATATATATAGATAGATAGATAGATAGATAGATAGATAGATATAGATATAGATATAGATATATTCATTCATTTATTATCTTCGACTTTGTCCTATATTAGGGTCGTGGGGGGGTTCCCCATGCCCATCCAGGGGAGAACGTTTCAGGCGCTGAGCAGATAGTCCCAGGACAGGGCGCCAATCCATCGCTAAGCACACACTCACACAGACACGCACACATACACACACTATATGGGGCAATTTGGAGAACTCAATTCACTTGATCCATGTTTTTGGACTGTGGGAGGAAACCCCAGAACCCGGAGGAAACCCACACGGACACGGGGAGAACATGGAAACTCCACCCAGATGGGGATTTGAACCGGGAATCCCTAGCGCTGAGAGGCGAACGTGCTAACCACTAAGTCACCATGCCGCCCTATATATATATATATATATATACATTCATGTCAACATTTGGTAGTTTTAAAATTAAATTAAATATTTATTAAAGATAGAACAAGTTCAACAATCTCTGTCACGAAGGCTATAAACTTAAACTCTTTAACTTACTCTTTTTTGAAGAGCTGTTAAAAGCATTATGAAGTGAAAGTTTAGTAGGATATTTTAGTTGTTAGGTATGAGCAGTGTGTGTAAGCACAAACTTAATACAGGCTTCTTCACAGTCGCTGTAAACAACCGCTTGCGTCTGAAGAAGCTAATTGGCCTTTGAGTAGAAAGAACGGCGATGATTGGTTACTCGTACGTCAGTCATTAGCGATTATATCCACTCGGTCCGAGTGAAGGTGAATGAAGCATGGCAGCTCTGGTGAGAGGGGCTCGGGGTTTGACGACCAGGTTTCGTAGGCATGGCCTCGTGCAGGGTAAAATCACTCTCATAGTTGACGTTTCATAGTTGGTGACGTTAGTTTGGTCTCTACGCCATAGTCATTTTTAAAATAAGATTATAGTTGTGACGTGACATCTATAGGGAAAAAAGGTTTTGGCTTTGTATTAACAACACGTGTTGATACCGAGCTCCTTTTAAGAATCTGAGCTGTCGCTCTCCATGAAGTTGATTATGGCAGACAAAACAAATGTTATATTTGAATACTTCCCTTCGGATTTGTTCACTTAGTTTTAAATTAAGACTGCAATTCAAAGAACCGTTGCCTCACTAACCACATTGCAAAATTATGGAATTAGGAAACCAAAAAAACTTATTAAATCTTATCATTGTTGGAACCTCTTTATCGCTTTTTCCTTAAAAATAGCTTAATTAGTTCCATTAGTTCCACAAGCCCGCCTGTGTGGGTTTGTCATGCGAACTCTCTCAATATAAAGTAAATAAGCCGAAGATACTAAAGTGCCTGTGTGCATAAAACACATCAGATCTCTTGTGACTGTGTCGTGTGATGCTGTTTCTTCTAGAAAAGTGGCCTATGAGCCAATAAATTAATAAAATTTAATTACTATCCTTTAAACACACTTTGGAAACAGTCGGTGCTTTATATAACGATATTAAACAAGTGAATAATAAAGTTCTTTAGTTATTGTCTAGTGGAACTGTAAGTGTCCAGCTTTCAAAACTATCAACCACATGGATATTAGATTGTCTTCATGATGTCCTGGAATTAATAACTTGCACTTTGTATCCTTTGTAGTATATTTGGCTTATCTAGTTTCTCTCATTTTCAAAAGTGCACTTCAGATGGATGGCCTCGAAAACTCCCGTTGGCTTTATTGGCCTTGGGAAGATGGGGACACCCATGGCTAAGAATTTGCTGAAGCATGGATATCCTGTTGTAGCCACAGATGTTTCCTCAGAGTCATGTAAAGACTTGCAAATTTCAGGTGCACAGGTAATTCACAACCTCAGTTACTTTGGAAAAGATTCTAGACATGTAACAGAATGGGTGATTGTTTTCATAATATGTTTTCAAAAGGAATTATATATAATTTAATGCCTTACAGAGTTATGGCTATTGTGTTATTGTGTTAAATAAAATAACACTATGTATATGTAATATATATATATATGGCCAAAGTGAATTAAGTGTTATTTTTCAGCTTACTCTTTGTTTTATGGAATCTGTATCATTATTTTTCATGTGCTATCTTAAAAAAAAAAAAACATACATTCTATATTATGCTGTTTATATTATTTACCATTTACAGATTCTGAATTCTCCATCTGAAGTGGCAGAAAGAGCTGACCGTATCATTACTATGCTTCCATCAAGTCCAAATGTAATTGAGGTTTACACTGGTCCTAATGGGATTCTTAAGTAAGTATGACCACTACACAGTACTCCAAGTTCCACGGCATTTTAAAATAAAGGCAATTTTATAGCTTTAATAATGAGGGTATTTAAAAGCTACAAGTATAGAATATTTTTGAAAGTTTTTAAACATAAATAAACAAAACATGTGAACTGTCAAAGTTTTAGCATAATCACTCTACCATTATTCAAATTAATTATAATTATTTGTGCCTACAATTGTTTTTCCTGAAGTTTTGAGAATGTAAATTGAATTTCTTTTTATGTTTTTTTTGTGCATCTTTGCTGTTTTGAAAATACAACCTGTGGGTTCCTGCAGTTAATTAATGTTCAGTTTCATTGTGGGTTGTGTTTTAAAGATTTTACGCATCTAGATGCTCAGTGATCTCTTACCCCCCACCAACAGCCATTTAAACATTTAAATAGCAATGGTTCTTGCAAATATATTTGCACTGGTGGATGTGGTGGTCATTAAATGAAGTGTGTTGATTTCACAGTTACGTAATTAACTGAAACATAAACACATGATAAACATTTTTTTGTCAAAACATTGAGAACCACTGCCATAGCACATTGCAAGTTGATAGCTATGCAAAACTTTACAATAAACAAAATACAAAATTGAGTAACTTTATTCCACATCAACACAAAGTTGCACCATTGTTCTTGGAACATCCCCCCGTTATGGACCTAACAACACCTCTTTCCTGTGATTTATTCACATTAATGCACAAGCTCGAAAGCCATATTGCTTTGCTAGAAAAAAAAAAAGAAATGAAAAGATGATAAGAAACTAGTTAAATGGTGATAATGATTTAGTTAAATATACCTTTATGTTATGGGTTAAAGGTATTTCTCTAATTGGGTAAACAACCTTATGTGCTTTTTCATTTCAAGTACAAAAACTATAATATGAAAACATCAAGTAGGTTGGACTCTTAAGAGTTTTTTTTAAAATGTTTTTTAAAAAGTTTTTTAAAATGGCAAGATTCTGCTTTGAGTGACTTCTCCATGAGTTAAGTGATACATGAATACATCACAGAAAATAGATGTAGTATAATAATTATTGTGTGTAACAGTATATTTTGTATTATTTAATGTTGTTTTCAGGCATTATGGCAGTTTATATGGCCTAAGGTGGAGTTGAAAAATAATTCAACCTTTGGAAACGTTGTAATAATCCTTTATTTGCTTTAGCTGTGATGAATATTTAAACCCCACTCATAAAATTATTCAAGGTCAGTTGAAATCATGAAGTAAACAAAGGAGTTTCTACAAAATCTGAGCAAGGAAATTATTTCAACACACTTGTGGGCCTTTGGGTATAAAATTACCAAAAAAACAAAAAACTTCCAATAGACACTTTGGATTATTCAAACTTTTTAAACCTATGGTGCAAACCTAACTGGAAAATGGCACTAAAAATGTATTGGGGCCCTTAGCAACTTGGTCAAGACACAAGAAAAAACCTCGTGTGAGTATGGGAAGGCTGGTAAAATTTCTTCAGGGACAATATGATGTGCACTGAATAAACAAGGATTTCATGGCCTGCCTCCAAGAAGCATTCAACTCTTGTTCACAAGGAGCTGCAAATGTGGATGGGAATATACCTATGGAAATAAGAAAAAAAACTAGTTTTTGGCAGACAGTTCTATAGACTGGAACTGTTTTAATATGTGGACCAGTTCTGTTTTTTTGTGAAAACCCAGGCTTATGTCCCAAAGAAAACCATCTTTACAGTTAAACATGGAGGGGTTTACAGTCAACCCTTGGTGATCAATGAATTTTCCAACAAGATCCCAGAAATGATCCAACGCACACCTTCAAGTCAACCAAAGTGTCGTTAAGGAAAAATATCCCGGAATTAGGGTGGCCTTCTCAGCCACCAGATCAAAAATCTTTGGTGGGATTTAATGAAGGCAGTTGCAGCATGGAAGCCATCAAACATCACTGAACATCACTGAAGTTTCCAAATGAAAATTGAAAGAAGTTTGTCAGCAGTTACCCAAAATGTTTGTTAGACGTTTTTAAAGCTAAAAGATTCTCCACAAGGACTGAAGTTTGGGGTTAAAATATTACACTTGCACATATGTTAAAATAATTTAAAAAAAATATTTAAAACTTCAACGTTAAGTCAACATATGTTGTTTCATCCACATCAGCCACATGTTTTTTTATTTTTATTTAGTTGAGTAGGTTAAATATTTTGATTTATAACTGTAGAACTGTCATATGATAGTAGTGTTTGATTTACACTATAGATGCAATCTCTGGTTAAGTGTATTAATGTAGTGATATCATTAAATCTTATGATGAAAACTAGTAATGATTTTAAAATGGACACACAAAATAAATCTAAATACAGTACTTCATTTTCTGAAATGCATTTATTTTGTATGTTTTAATCCTGTCAATTTTTGTTTTTAGGAATGTCAGAAAGGGAACGTTGCTTATCGACTCAAGCACTATAGACCCCTCTGTGTCCATTGAGTTGTCACTTGCGGCAGAAAAGATGGGTGCAGTGTTCATGGATGCTCCGGTTACAGGAGGTACAAGACCATAAACATGTAAACATAAAATCGAATACATCTCTTTATAGGACAGTTGTAAACATGATTTCCTTGACTGTGGTGCTAAAATACTGTTTCTTTATTTCTTAAGCAGAATAAGTTATAAATAATTGCATATAAGAGTAAAGATTAAAACCCTGCCAGTTAAATTTCTATTGCAGCATTTATAAAATAGTCATGTGTGTAACATTCACAAAGATGGTGTGAAACTTATGAATGTGTGCATGTGTTCCATAAACGAGTGTATAATTAAAAAAATAAAGCATAATGCAGGAATAATAACGCAATGAAATGTAATACCCATGTCCTTGCTTAGTGTTGCACCTTATGATTTAAAGAAATTATAAAACCTAAAGAAATATTTAAAGGAAACAATAATGTAATGTTTAAATGCATTTTGACATTTTTTAGGCATGGATTTGATTTAACTAATGGAAAAATGATTCATTAACATTGATTCTTCTGATGATGGTCATTATTACATGCCTGATTTTTACATCTGTCCAACATTTTTCACCTAATTATTTACTTTTGACTTTTTTTGTTGACAAGTGTGGAACCTGCTCAATGCATCATTTGTGTACTTTCTGCAGCGAATTCACTCACACCATTGTTAATGGTCATTTGTTATTTGAATGTTTATACTGTATGTCTGTGGGAGCTCCTGAAATGGCCTCCTGCAGTAGAGAAATGAATGGGTCACCTGAATTAGGGTTTTTATGTTGGTGTTAGATGTTTTGGACATCGACAACAGTTTGGTTTTGGGATTGCAAAGCACACATTTAAACATCTTTTCTTTGACAATTTTAAAAGTGTCAATTACTTTTGCAGATAAAGCCACTGTCTGACGTCGGTCGACTGCTTATTTCCATCACTTGATTCCCATGTCTTTCTCCATCCTTGTGTGTGTGTGCGCGCGTGCTGCTGGCTTCACTGCCATATGCATTCACATGTTACGATAAACAGACATGTGTTTGTGTGTGTGTATATATATATATATATATATATATATATATATATATATATATATATATATATATAAGAAGCCAGATTGATTAATGAGTAAGTTTGAATATACCACAATGTATCATAACTACAGACTTGGGTTCTGTTCTTGAACTAATTCGTTTAACCATTTAGTATATTGCAGTGTAACGTTACTGTAGCCTACATGTAGTAGTCATAGAATATACACACACAGGTGATGACAGGTTTTTAATGACCTGAGAAGTGTGTTGCATTGTCAGTGGATATCGTTTATTTTATTGTTTCTTCACTGCCTTTCATGTTGATAAAGGGCAATAAAATGCCAAGAAACTGGTCAACATAAGTTGAGTTTTGAGCCATGCTATGTTCCTCCACTTGAAGCCTTTTGATGGCTGGCTGGCTGTTTACTGATTAGTGTCAGACAAAGTTTTAAAGTGGGGCGCGAGCTGTGTCTGTGTAGGAGATACTGTCAGTTGTTTAAACTGTATGAGTCTGGCAGTGATGAGACTTTACACATGTTCTGATTCCAACATAAAGACAATTCCGTTACACGCGATGTCCACAGATGTACAGTACATAAATTAATCCACATATGCTGTATGTTTCGTGCTTAAAGCAAGCACATTTCATCTTTATATGGCAGTGGTGGCTTTGCTTGCGAGTTCTAAGCTAATCGGAGCCATCTGTCTCCCAAGAGAGGTAATAAACACAATACTTCTTTTAAAAAGTAAAACATTAAACATGTTCATTCTCTTTAAAACAACCCTGGGTCACACATGTGTACTAGCGTTCATTTACTCTAATATAAGGTTCCCTTTTTTACATACATGCTTAGATCTGTACATTTGTTTTTACAACATAATTAGGGTCAAATCTGGAAACTGAAACAAAGGCATAAATACTGTGTATAAAACTGGCTGCAAACGTTAGAAAATATCTTAATGTCTTGATGTACCTTGTAATCGCCCAGTATAGAGAACATGCTTTATGTCAACCCATAAACTGCGGCTGTCCACAAGGTGGCACTACATCCACCATGATTCCTGAGGCCACATTAGAACTGCGACTGATCCTCTGTGGCAGTTCTGAACTCTGAGGTGGTGGTGGTGCACCTTTTATATAATGCTTTGTTAAGTATATGATAACGTTGTTATTCAAATGTGAAATGTGTTGACGGACTCCTTTATTTCGTTCTTCTCACGTGAGAAACAAGCTGTGAAATGATGTGCTTCAACTTTGATTTGCTTATTTTTAACTTAAGCTTGCTTATGATTTTATTTTGTCTTTAGTTTTCAGTGTGTGCGTCACTAAGGTTTGGCATGGCGCACTGTTCTGCTTGTATACTATCCTTGTAAAAACAGCAGAACACAATCTTTTCACTGCTGTCGCTCCTTTTTATTTGTCCTATGCGTAGTTTCGTAATAAATTCGAGTCCACAAACCTCACAGTCTGCCGTTGCGGAATTGGACCCACAACAAACTCTACTGACGTACTTGTGCACACACACGAACAGTGTGCGACATGAGCTTGTGCGACCATCGCCACGTCTAACAGCTACTCGCTTAGTTAACGATAATTACACCCATTCCCATTTTAACCTTTTTTAACTTTTTCTTTGCAGCCCGTTATTTTCTCACACTTGCACTGGTGGGAAAACTCGAGATGGGACTTTATTCCATGTTGCCTTTCCTGTATTATTTTGTACAGATGATTTTTAAAAAGGATTACAGCCTTAAAGGATTAATTGCTAGCATGTAGATCTGATTAAACCTTAAACAAAGCCTGTAAGAATACATTTATGTACAGATTATGCTGTTTTTTTATCACAATTAAATGCGCATATATAATTTTTATTATTTTTTTTTTTTTTGTATGGAGACGTGCATGCAAATCTGTTTGCAATGCGTCCGGTATAACATCAGTTGTAATTAGTTAATAACAGGCTTGCAAATAATAAAATTAATAATTTCTGTTAGTAGACCTTGCTAAGGAAATGAAGCAGTTCAGGCCATTTCTGTTCTCTGACTGTGTGGAAGGGGGAGGATGAGTCTGGGTGACAGGCACATGAGTGAATGAGGAATTAGCATAACAAGCTCCTTAACTGTGAAGGCCAGGGGACAAGGGAGGCGTGGATAAGTGGCGGGAGGGGGCTAAACCTGTCCAAAACCCCAACTGGAAACAGACCCTTAGCAGCTGTTTAACTGGGTCTTTTGTGTTGGCGCTGAGTGTCTGCCATAAAGTCGGCCAGTGTCTACTCTATTTATTTCGCATGATGAAAGGTTTACTTGTATGTTAAAATAGAGTTTTAGCTAGTGATGAGATGGATACATATGAAATGGTGTGAACATCAACTAAGGCATCTTTGACTTTGTTTTCAGTGTCATCTGGTTTGCAGTAATGACCCCTGCTGAGAAGTTGTCATTCAAAGTAAAGTCCCTTGTCTCGCTGTCTGTCTGACTTTCACAGTTTCAAACACTGTTCGGACCTGTTTACATCTGGTCATTTAAATGTGGCTTCACTAATTAGATTACAAAGAGGGACAGCATTTTTTCATTTGTTTACACCAGGCATTATAAATATATTACAACTAAAGTCAGATTTCAGTTTTCCGGTTTATGTTACTGAATTTTTCATATATAATGAACAGAGCTGATTGATTTGAAAATGTGAGACAAGCAAAGTGTAACCTGCAAAAACCTATAGGTTTTATAAATGTAAAATGTTCGGCTATGCTTAATAATTCTTAAAATGAAGTGTATCATACAATATATGCTTAATGCATCTGTGGAAACATAGAAATAGAGCTATCGATATATATTTTCGAGCTATTGACATGATTTTAGCAGGACTTCTTCAGGTCATTGATGAGACCATTGCTTGTCTTTTTTTTAACAACAAAATACTTAAATCACACAGCAAGTCCTTCTCTGATTTTTTCAAAAGATTAGGACTCTGATATATGTACAGTTCACTTGTGAAAATGATCTTTCATGCTTTCTAAACTGCTCAGTTTCAGCCAAAAGGATATTGGCTTTGTCATTCTAAAGTATCCTCATGCTGTCAGGGAAGCCCGAATCCATTGCTGGTCATTTAGTACATTCAGGTACTTTGATAATGTTGACGAGCCTTACACTAAACAACTGAATTAACATGATTATTAACTCAGAAGTGGGCGGCACAGTGGCTTAATGGTTAGCACGTTCGCCTCTCAGCGCTAGGGATTCCCGGTTCGAATCCCCATCTGGGTGGAGCTTCCATGTTCTCCCCGTGTCCGTGTGGGTTTCCTCCGGTTTCCTCCCACAGTCCAAAAACATGGATCAATTTAATTGAGTTCTCCAAATTGCCCCATATAGAATGTGTCTGTGTGAGTGTGTGTGCCCAGTGATGGATTGGCGCCCTGTCCTGTGTGTATCTGCCCAGCGTCTGAAACGTTCTTCCCTGTATGTGCATGGGGAACCCTAATATGCCCTAATATAGGATAAAGCGGAAGATAATGGATGGATGGATGGACAAACTCAGAAGTACAAAGTTCAGACATAATTTTTTTATATAAGCATTTAGATTAACATTGTTGCAGAAGTGTGCAAAATGTGTCTTATCTTATCTTATTGTATATATTGGAGGCCAGTTATTGGCATCATCAGAATAAAAATGTGATGCTGTTTTTATTTTAATTTATTTGAAAATTTTTATTCACATAAAATTATATTGTTTATTGTTTGTGTACCTGTTACCTTTTCAAATCGATGACCTTTGGTAAAACAGCAGTGTTAGATTAGTGCTCTTTTCTTGAACTGTTCAAGCTGCTCTGTTTATGGTGCGGGTGTGATCTTTTCTTCTCTTTAAATGTGCTGAAAAGTTATTAGGTCTGTTAGGCTTTTTATTGGTTTTGAGAAAATAGCCCCTTTGGTCATAATTACAATGTTTGACCACATTTGAGGGTGCTGAACGTTTTCTCTCTTCTAGTGTTTTAGTGCAGCCTCCACATTCCCACTGCATCAGAAACCACAGTTACCAACATTCCCATAAATGTCTCTGCTGCTTAAGATTATCTGACTTATTTGTAATCTCATCTTTGTCCTTTACATGTAAGTGATTTTGTGAATACGAACAAGAACACGATACACCTGTCCATCTCATTTTTTGGATCACAACATATCTTAATCAAGGAGCCAGGATTTTACATGCCACTTGCAAAGATTGCTGCAGTGCTGCTCCCAAGAGACCGATTAATTCTCTGCCAGCACAGAGTTTTAAAGAGATGATAATGCATAAATCCTTGTCCATTTTCAATAGCAGGACCTAATCAATTCTGGTTCTTTTGTAGTCAAATGTTGAGCTAAGAAGAGCTATTGATTTATCTCAGGAGGCTAACCAATTGATCATTAGAGGAGGCATGTGTATAAGCATTGGTCTGTGTGTGTGCTGCTTTGTTTGTATATCAGGAAAACCACTGATCTGATCATTTAGCATCTTTAATGATGTCAGTGGTTACCGAGGCCTGTAGACCAAGAAGAGAAAATTGGCTTTTACATGATGTTATGGCTCAGATTGGTTTCAGCCTCTGCGTGGGAAAAGTTTGTGTGTGCATGGGATTTTGTCTCGTATATACAATTGTAGTCAACCATAAACGCGTGTCTAATTAAATGTTTTTAGTGCTTTGAGGTGTCTGACTAGCAGGTACAGAATGGACCATTAGAAGTTGTGGAAACTTCAGAACAGTGCTACTATAACTTTTCTGTTTTTTCTTTTTTTTTTCTTTTTTCATTTTGCTTATATTTACCAAAAGGAATAAACATATAAAACTTAAAAATTAGTTTCAAGTGAATTAAAAATCTGCAGTTTTTAATTTTATTTTGTTTTTACAAAGTTTTTTGCAAATGTGGTTTGCAGTATACTCCAGAATTCCTTCACTTTCTAGCATAATTCTAGCATAAGCGAGTTAATACCATAAAGTGGTAATGTCTTTTGAGTAAACAAAAAAAATCTTTAATAGGAAAAATGTTTGCACTCAAAAGATATTTAACGTTTTTGCCTTTTTCTTCGCATATTCACATTGTGTGGATTTTTTTTATGATATGAAGGCCTATTGCAAAGCTAGGTAATTGTGGACAATTACATTGCAAATCAATATAAACAGGTGAAGAGTCATGAACTAACTTGCTTGTGACAGCTCATTTTGTCTGGGTCTTTAATAATTAACTTCTAAATGATGAGGTCTTCAGTAAACATCCTATTTCATACACATGAGAGTTATTTAACTACAGAAATTTCTAACTAGGGAAATTTCCCAAAATGAGTTCAATAGGTCTGTTTAAACATGATCAATCCTTCAACATTAATTAAAGCAAACGGGTTTAGCTTTTTTGGAAAGTGCCTCTTGTATGGAATATAAGAGTTAAGGAAAAATGTAATTTTAAATGCAAATCTTCATTTCTTAAATTTCTTTATTAAATTCATTGATTCATTATCTTCCGCTTTGTCCTATATTAGGGTCGCGGGGGGGTTCCCCATGCCCATCCAGGGTTAGAACGTTTCGGGCGCTGGGCAGATACACCCAGGACAAGGGCGCCAATCCATCGCTGAGCACACACTCACACAGAAACACACATGTACGCACTCTATATGGGGCAATTTGGAGAACTTAATTGACTTGATCCATGTTTTTGGACTGTGGAAGGAAACAGGAGAACCCGGAGGAGACCTACGCGGACACGCGGGGAGAACATGAAAAAAAAAAGCACACATGTACATTATGATAATTGACAATGCTAAACAGAATATAATGTGCATCCCTACTTGTGATTACAATATATAAGTGCATTTTGAGATTGTTTAAAATTACATTATGAAATTGATAAATGTTCACCACTAATTATTTTTAAATTATATTTTGCTAGGGCCGTCACATCTGGGTGTATTAGCAACCTAATGAGGACCACTTTGATGTAGAACATGGCACGCTTTAACGTGATTGGCCACGCACAGTTTTCTTACGACTAGCCGTTTAATTGAACATGATAAAGTGTAAAGTTAATCACCTCTTCAAACTGTCACTCATACCCCAGGAGGCCTAAAGATTTGAGGGGGTATGCCATCACAGGTCCAGCTGTCGTATGTGCTTGTGTGTCTGAGAGAGAAAGTGTGTGGATTTGGACAATAGATGTGTCCTCAGGGAGCTGTGTGACGGATGAGCTGACCATTCAGCTTTTTTAAAAAGCTTCCCCTGATACCATAGAGTCTGCATGCAGGCACCCAAAATTATTTACTACTGCTTCTAGTTTATAAGAAAAACACATCAAATTTCAAAACCTAAAATGATATTTAAAGCCATTTACATATTGTCTAAGCATTACAATTATGTTACAGCATTTCCCACCAAGTAATGGCATAAAATGGAAATGCAAGTGGTGATATTTTAGAAAGAAGTTTATATTTATTTAATATTCATTCACTCATTTTAATTTATTTAAAAAAAAATATGCCTTACAACTAAATTTTTCAGCTTTGCTTATGGGTTTTGTATCACAGCATTCAAAATGATGAAGAAAAAAAATCTTTTGAGCATTATTGTCTTTGTGCAATAACTGGTGCAAATATCTTAAATACTATATTATAATATATTTTTACTTTATTTTTTTTTTCTTATTATATTTTTTACTTTGCTTGTACAGTAACGTGAAGGATTGAGTGCAACATGCATGGTAGCCAATTCATCAATGATTACATTTTTTATGTATTATGTATTAAACTTTGTGTGTTTTAGGCTTATCTCTAATGATTTTTCATATATTATAGTCATACCAAGGTTCAAATGTAGTTCAAGTATACTGTATATTATAGTCAATGTAAACAGTTTATATGCATTAACTTTTTATAATGTTTGTGTCTGTTTTGTTTTGTACTTGTTATATTTGTACATTGGCGCTTTAAGCAAAGAAGTCTTGCGTAGCTGTACACCCGTAACTGTATAAGTTCACTTTGTTTACTAAAATCATATTTTAGAGTAGGAAAAGAGATTACCCCTTTATTTATTTCTACTACTCTTTTGCAATAAATGCATTCGTTTGTTTACATATGTCTCTACCAGCTTTGTACACCAGGATTAGGGTCTATTTGCTTTTTTTCCCCCCTCTCTCACTTTCTTTAAATCCATCCACAGACTTAAAACAGGGATCTGTCATGGGCCACACAGTTACCTTTATCAGATGTCAATCAAATTGTTCCAGTCCTTAAATCACTGCTTTGTCTTTTTTGTCATTTGTTGGTCACTATACATTTACATTTTGTCATTTAGCAAACGTAATTATACAAAGTGAACACAAAGTTGGCCACAGTATCCCTGGATCAATTAGGGTTAAGCGTCTTGCTCAAGGACCCACATTGGTAACTTTATGTGGACCTGGGATTTGAACCCACAACCTTCAGACTGACAGTTTAACACTTTAACCACTGAGCTTCCACTACCAGCACAACAACAACTGTCCAGCAGAGGGTTGCTTCATGGGGTTGTTATGCTTCACAGTAGGTGGTGTACATACAGCTTGGGCCTTAGCATTCAAAGTTCAATCCTATTTTTTTTCTTTTTGCCAATTTCAAAAAAATCAACTACAAGCTGTGTCTAAAGCAACATCACAAATCATTGAAAATGAAAATGACACTGTATCTATATTATTATAATATATATATATTAATATATTATATTATCTATATTAGCTTGGCATTGACAGCATAGTGCTATGAAGATGTTTCTTTTCAGCAGGAGCTCTGTGGTCAGGATTAAAGAGAAAATAAATCTTAGCAAGTTCATACAAATTCTCTGCAAATTCGCAGCCTTCTTTTAGATAGTTGTATATGGGCAGGAGGTTTGTGTTCTAGCATGACAACAATCCTTAACATGCCCTC
Organism: Corydoras maculifer; assembly: GCA_019802435.1. Lineage (NCBI taxonomy): Eukaryota > Metazoa > Chordata > Actinopteri > Siluriformes > Callichthyidae > Corydoras > Corydoras maculifer. The sequence continues at coordinate 3,286,193 of JAFMOD010000428.1, forward strand.
AAATAAAAAACCAGTGGCTTGGGTACACAATAAAAGATTTTATAATTGCGAGAATGTCCACGCAAGAAAGGGCTTGTTTTGCATTTTGAAAATTTATTTTTTAGAACTTTTTGTTTATTTATTTTATTGTAAAAATGTAGAAATCAACTATTTATAGACAATGTACATGGTTTAATGAGTTAGTCCCTATAAATAAAATTAAACTGGTGCACCAGTTATGATCCATATCTGCTTGTTCATCATTCATGCTGGATTCTACATGTGTTGTTTTGACAGCATGGTCACAGATCCACACAGACTCTGTCCATATGTTTTCTGAACACTGTGATGTGCTTTATCCTGTTTAATAATTATGTTTTACTGGCATCTTCAAATTTTTTGTGAGACAGTATTAAAGAGAGAAACAGTCCTAAATTTGATTGTGCCATATTTGTAACCAAGTTGGCTTATAGACAGATGTTCGACCAATAAAATTTCAAATGTTACTTAGTTTTTTGGTTTTAAAAATGTTTACTGCCATTTTATCATTATATATAATGTATTTACTTTCTGTTCTTACATGTGATCGTGTCCTTAGCATTTTCTTGGGTCTTGGCATGTTGATTATATTGAAATGGTGGAAACTAAAATTACAAAATGTGTTGTTAGTTAAATTAATTTGTAAAGTTAATCAGAAGACTTTTGATTGCTGCCACCCAGCTCCTTTTCAAGTTCAAGTTTAAGTTCAAGTTATTTATTTATATAACGCTTTTTACAACAGTACATAGTCACAAAGCAGCTTTACAAAATAAAAAGCCTTTAAACCCTCAAAGAGCAAGCCGAAGCAACAGTGGCAAGAAAAAACTCCCTTTTATGTTGTTATTCAAGGAAGAAACCTTGGGACGACCAAGACTCAGTGGGGGACTCATCCTCCTTGAGCGGCCAGGCAGCAACAACAATGTAGGACAGCCATGTAGAGACATTTAACAAATGGAAAAACTAAAAACTGGAAAACTATATGTAAGTCCATTAGGGGGCGTCCTGCAGGACCGCCAGTCCAATTAATATTCAGGTTCCATCCAATTCGTCGGCAGAGCCATGGATGAAGATCTCCAGGAAGCCGGTCACACCTCAAAAGAAACAGACAAGGAAGGCAGTTAGAGCTAATAAAGCACGGCATTTAATTAATAACTAATTTATTGACACAGTGCAGTATGTGACTCCGGCATCACTGACTAGAGCAGCATGAGTAAAAGAGGAAGATACTGCAGACTCTACATAGATGAGATGGCGCCCCGGAACAGCATCATTTCAGCCCCCCCCTCCATTAACGATGAGGTGGGTGAAGCCGTGAAACGCAGGCATACACTGATCACAGATTACCCCCCCAGCACAGCCAAGCCTGAGATCCACATCTTTATCTACATGGGATTAATTAAACGCAAGATTAAAAAAATGTGTCTTTAATTTATTCTTAAAGATTAATAGTGATTCAGAATCACCAACGATAACTGGAAGGCTATTCCAAAGTTGAGGAGCCTTGTGGGAGAATGCTCTTCCACCAGCAGTAATTTTATTTATTCTAGGAGCTAAGAGTAGACCAGCACCTTGAGATCGGAGCTCACATGTTGGCTTGTACAATTAAATCAGCTCACTCAGATACTGTGGAGCCTTATTATGTAGAATTTTGTATGTTATCAATAAAATTTTGTACTCAATACGAAGCTTAACTGGTAGCCAGTGCAAGTTTGATAACACAGGACTGATATGATCAAACTGTCTGGTTTTAGTTAAAACTCTAGCTGCAGCATTTTGCACAAGTTGTAATTTATGTAATAATTTATTAGAACATCCTGTCAGAAGTGAATTACAATAATCTAACCTTAAGGTAATACCCACCAGCTACGTGTATATATATGTGGTCTTTAATGCTCTAATTCTAGCTTGCTATACAAAGGAAGTAAGAAAAAAGCAGAAAAATTTAAGTAGGAAGAAAAAAACTGCTATCTGGATGAAGTAAGTAGACAGGATTACAGGGAGATGTAATGCAAAGCAAAAATTGGTGAAGATTAAGGAATGCCCTTATGCCTGACTAAAGTTGGATACTAAGGAAAGTGAAAAGGACTTGTAGTGAGTGAGAGAAGAACATGCCCATGGAGTTGCAAGAAAATGTATTAGCTAAGTTTTTTGAAAATGGTGACGTGTGAAAAGCAGTAACTAATTAACTTAATAGTTAATTTATGCGTTTTTTTTGGGTTAATAAACTGTGCTCCTTTTGAAGCATAGTCTGGGGCTGTTTTTTTTATCACCTTTTTTTTTTTTTCCTTTCCAAATATATTACATCTGATCTTTTTCACTTTTGAATTTTCCCATTGTGGGACTATTAAAGATCATCATCATCTCTTGTGGCTCCACCTAATGAAGTGTGTGCCCTTCAAACCTGGGAACATTACATTCTGTGGTGAAGTGATGGAGGACTAAGCACGGCGATGAAAGACTAGTAATGCAAAGCCCGTTATTTGTTTAATATAGTCATATTGGTGTATTTAAATAAGCCTGTTCTATGGTGTGAATTCCTGTCTCCGTTCCTCATTCCCTCCACCCCCATTACAGAGACATACAGAGATTGCCAAAAGGTGCAGTGCTGTGTTTTTTAATATAGAGAAAGATTTTAATAAGGTTCTGAAAGAAGAGCTGTGGTGTTGTATGAGGAAATCAGCAGTGGCAGGAGGTATGTGTGGCTGGTGTGTAACATGTATAAGGACAGTGTGACAGCTGTGAAATGTGCATTAGGGATGACTGACGGGTTTAAAGTGTAGGTGGGGCTGCATTAAGGGCAGCTCTGAGTCCTTTCTTACTTGTGATGCTTAGAAAGACTGAGTGGTCTTGTTTGCAGATGACATTGTAATTTGTGTTTAGATGATGAGAGCCTGGAAAAAGGGCAAAGTATATTGAAGAGAAGATAGATACAGGTTAGCGGGAGTAAAATAAAGTGCACATGCGTGAATGAGGGGCAAAATCACAAAAGTGGTTCAGGTTAAAAAATAATAATAAATTGCATAAGTCTAAAAACTTGGAACCAAGTGTAGGCGACAAAGAGCATGGTGGAGTAAATGGCTTAATGTTACGGGGGATTTGGGAGTATGTGCTAGAGGGAAGGGGAATGTTTAGAGGACAATTGTGAGGCCTGCAATGTTGTATCGCTTACTAAAAAGGCTGATAAGGGAGCTGGATGTGGCAGAGATCTCGAGATGTTGGGTTTTTTACTGTGATGGCTGATAAGTAATAGCATTTAATTATTATCATTACAACTTAATATAATTTTGACTGGCCCACTGAAATGAGGCTCTGCTGTAACATGTTATCAATAATATCAACTGTTAATTATCTAACCCTGTTTGTGTGAGCAGGTGTTGGTGCTGCAAGCCTTGCTAAACTCACCTTTATGGTTGGAGGTGTGGAGGAGGAATTCAAAGCTGCTCAGACGTTGTTCACTTGTATGGGAGCTAATGTACTTTACTGCGGTCAGGTTGGAACTGGGCATGTAAGTAGTTACATTTACATTTAGTCATTTAGCAGATCCAGAAATGGTCCTGTAGGTCAGTGCCTTGTACTGAATGCGAGTAGCTACAGGGAGCCAATGGAGAGAAATAAGTGACATGAGTTTGCTTCTGGACGGAACGGTGGCTTTGTGTTTAGCACGTTCTATCAGTGCTAGGGATTCCTGGTTCGAATTCCAATATGGGTGGAGTTTCCATGTTCTCCCCATGTCTGCGTGGGTTTCCTCCAGGTTCTCCGGTTTCCACCCACAGTCCAAAAACATGGATCAAGGTCAATTGAATTCTCCGAATTGTGCCATAGATTGGCGCCCTGTCCTGGATGTATCTGCTCAGCGCCCAAGTCTTTTTCCCCTGGATGGGCATGGGGAACCCCCCCCCCCCGCCACCCTAATAGAGGATAAAGCGGAAGATGATGGATGGATGGAGCTTGCTTCTGCTGTTTGAACACTGCTGTTTGTCAGGCTGCAGAGTTTTGAATTAGTTGTAGAGGCCTGATTGTGCATAACATGCATAAGTTTCTAGTACATCCAACTTACCAGTGGGCAGTGACCAGGGCTAAACAGACCGATAAGACTTTATATTAAAGTAGAAAACTTTTTTGTTTACTTTAGACTTCATGTGATGATTCGATTACAGATTGGGCCTTTAAATTGCTTTCCTTGTTATACATTTCCCCACCATAGATCTTTGATGTGAAATACTCAAGTCTCAAGTGGTTTATATCAGCCCTTCTCAAATAGTGGGGCACGCCCCGTGGGGGGTGCTGTGCAATGCCTGGGGGGGGTGCATAACAAGATATCACAGAGCAAGTGATATTAAGTGTACTAAACAAACCCTCAAGAGATAACATGGAGAAATATTTAACAGGGACGGCGGAGAGAAAGGCGGAGAGAGACGAAGATAAGACCAACAAAAGTCAACCGAAAACTAAAATGAGGAAATATGACGAAGCGTATGTAGCGCCTGGCTTCACTGTAATGAAGGTGGAGACGAAGAAAGACCGGTGTGTCTTCTGTGTCTTAAAATGTTGGCAGCGGACAGCATGAAGCCAAATAAATTAAGGCGTCACTTAAAGACATTACACCCCAATCATGCTGATAAGCCGCTTGAGTTTTTTCATCGAAAACGTGACCAGCAATCATCCGGCTTTATAAAACTACATCAGAAAAGCTGTGTGCTACAAAATAGGTGCAGTGTAGCCATCAGTTCTGACTTGCTCATTTTGATAAAAATTTTTTATTATAATTATTATATTATTATTATTAAAAATTATTATTTTTTATTGATTTCATTTAATTTCATTTTTCAGTATCAAATGGCAGTCAGTTTAAAAATGTTTCTAGTTTAAATAAGGATTTCATTCGTTTCTGTTACAAACTAAAAAACAAAGTTAATAAAATTATTCTTTGTTCTAAGTTGATCTAAATTTCTTTCTTTTTTGTTTACTTTATTGTTAATAAGGATACAATGTTATGAAAGAGGTGTACTTATGACAAATTTATAGACAAATCATACTACAGAGGGCGTGTCAAAATACTTTTTCATCCCATTTTGTCATGTAGGGGGGGTGAGTTGAGTGTGTGTGGGGGGGGTGCAAAATGTTTTCTTCTTCCTAGGGGGGCTTAACAGAAAATAATTAAAAATCACTGGTTTATATTGATAATTTACCCATATACATCGTGTACAGTACACAATGAAACAAAACAATGTTCCTCCTGGATCAAGGTGCTACATAGAACAGTAAACTACACAACCCAACATAAAGTTCACATGTGCAGTGGCATGTGCAATAAAAAATGACAAATTCAAAAGACAAATATAAGGACAATAAACAATAAGTACCGGGAGGAAATAGTGCAGATGCTAGGACACTAGTAGAGTGAGCGGCATGGTGCAAATATGTCAATTGGTTATAAATTTAAATAGTATATTTTAGCATTCATTTGTCCATAAATGTAAATGTATAAAATGTACTGTATTTTAGCAGCAATTGTCCATATTTGGTATAGGAAGTGTGTGTGTGTGTGTATCCAGTCCTTTATAAGAAAGCATAAAAAACACAGATTAACATTCATTTCCAATGTATTAGGTGTGTGTTTGTCCTGACTCTCTTACCTAAACTACAGACATTTGTATTTTATATACAGTATATATGTAGAGTCAGAAATCAAGATAGTGTTGACTAGTGAGTAATTGATTATTCTGCATCAAGTGTTGAAACAATAATCTTATTTGTGCTGCTGTTTGGTACATGGTTTGTATTTTAATATGTAGGCAACAAAGATCTGCAACAACATGCTGCTTGCAATTGGAATGATTGGCACAGCGGAGACCATGAACCTTGGGATCAGGTAAGGGTTGTGTAAAGGTTATATTGGATCCAACCATATTAGACAGAATACCACAGCAGACAAAGTCTCAAAATAACATGTAGCACCTTAAGACATGCCATGTCTACTACAGCACCTGAAATACAGACTGGCCATCCCCATTCCCCATGCCCATCCAGGGGAGAACATTTTGGGCGCTGGGCCAATACACCCAGGACAGGGTGCCAATCTATTGCTGGGCACAAACACACACACAAACACATTCTATATTTGAAAACAGGAAACTGGAGAACCCAGAGGAAACCCACGCAGACACAGGGAGAACATGAAGACCATTCTCGAAACGATAATCCCTAGTGCAGAGAGGCGAACGTGCTAACCATTAAGCCACCGTGCCACCCTCAAGAAGAATAGAATAAAAGGGAATTAACTCGTTCATGGCTAGAGGTCACTCTGCTGACTAGTTTGGTTAACATCTATGTTAACATTTGGGGGGTCGACAAACATGTAAATACGTAAGCTACTGAGATCAAATATTTAGTAAATGCATCATCAAACCATTAAATGAAGCACTTGTTGTTTTTCATCAATGCAAAAAAAAATATATATATACATATATATATATATATATTATAGTTTCAACTCCATGTACCATGTGAATGTAATCTGACCTTAGAAAAAAGCAAAAATTTGTAAGCTTTTCTGTATTAATGTCAAGAATTTTACACATTTAAAGACTAAAGTCTACTGACATTCTTTCCACAATCATTTGGCTCAGAAATGATTTATGAATATAAAGTATTTTAAATATGTTTACACAATAAGACCTGCACATTTTATGGCCCTGGGACCACATTTGACTCTTTGGCTTTCTCCAAATGTATGAAATGAAATAAGTGTACATTGTACATAAGTTTGTAAAAAAATAAGTTACCTATGAAATTAAAAAAAAATCAAAAATTTAAATAGATATTTTTTAAATTTTTGCTAGTTTACAACAGTTCAGTTTTTCATTTGGCCTCTTGACAAAATTAATTACCCTGCCATGATTCAAATGCCTATATAAACACATATTCTCTTTCTTCTTATTCCTCTTCACCTTCTTCTTCTTCTTCTTCTTCTTCTTAAAATTATAAAATAAATTCACATATATGTTAAAGTAGTTTTTTCCTATTTTGCTTGAGTTTAATGACATTTTAGTTCAGGTTATTTAGTTCTTCAGCCTTTACAATTCGTGTAATCTACTGTTTCATAATGGCATTTTAAATAGTGGAAAATGTGATCTGGAAACACTTGATGTGTTTTATAGCCTTCCTCTGCCTTGTAGCAAATAAATTAACTTCATTTTAAGATTCTCAGTCAGCTGTTTAAATGAACTCCTGGTTGTTAAGAATGAACAGAAAGTTTAAAAAACACTCAGAGCTTATTATCCTGAGGCATTATCATCATTTACTAACTACAGTGGATAATCTATTGCTGAAAACCTGGCAAATTAATTAAGTTTTAGTTTACTATTTTTATTTAATTAAATAGCGAATTGAATCCTTTTTTTAAGGTTTGTCCAATTGTTGAATTTATTTCAAGCTAACTATAGTGCTTTAAGTTGTTCAGTACTCAATCGGCTGCCAGCTAAAGGATTAAAGTTTTCCTACGAGGAGTCAACAATAGTGTATAAACTGATCAATCCTTTAACGTTTAATCCACATATGCCTCTCGGTAAAACAGAAATGTACCACACATGGTCTGGGTCAAAAGGCTGTTGTTCATTGGATTACATAGGGCACACAGGCTGTGTACAGATGTTTATGTAGTTAATTGATCTTTGGTAATAAAGTAGTTTGTTTCCTTTTTTATTTATTAGTGCACTTAGCTTGAGTAGTCTTTAACAGAAGTGTTTATGTGTGTGCATTTATTGGTAGTGTTTGATAAAGATGAAAAGACAACAAGCACAGTAGTTAATAAAGTAGAGTCTTTTAAAAGCAATTCATCTTATTATAGACACAGTCTCACATAAAAGACCCTTCTGTTCATCTGTCTGATTTCACTCTTTTGTTTTACTGCTAATAAGCAACACATGTGCCATTAATGTAACTGTAATAAGAACTAAATGACTAATCAGTGCCATTATTAATGTTTTAAGGCTTTACAAGAATGGAGCAATATGTATATAAATTAAGATTTTTTGAGTAATATCTTGTTGTGTAAAGCTTTGTGGTCTACCATAGTCATATGCAAATGTTTGCTTGACCCTTAAACATCCATCCATCCGTTAGCTTTAGCTTAATCCTCTACTAGGGTCGTGGGGGGTTCCCCATGCCCATCCAGGGGAGAATGTTTCGGGCGCTGGGCAGATACACCCAGGACAGGGCACCAATCTATAGCTGGGCACACTCACTCACACAGACATACACAAACACACTCTATATGGGGCAATTTGGAGAATTCAATTTACCTTGACCCATGTTTTTGCACTGTGGGAGGAAACCGGAGAACCACAGAAAACCCAAGCCAACACGGAGAGAACATGGAAACTCCACCCAGAACATTGAACCTTCGATTGGGACTATAGAAATAGAAATCAGTATATTCAAATCATGTTTTTAAATAAATTTTGTCCTTCAACACTTTATTTGTTTCTCAGACAAGTTTTTCTTAATAAGGTGTTATGCATCTCATTTTAAATGGTGCATCATGCAAACGATAAAAAAATGTTACTGCTTTCTTCATACTAATTACTGATTTGCTTTACAAAGCAAAGCAGTGAGGACAGAATGGTGTTAAACATTTAATTAAATGTCGCACCAATAATTTTACATGCACACAACAAACTACTATTGCTGATTTGCTGCAGCTCTAGTGGTAGATTGATTGGTATAATAGCTCACAATTCAGGCTTGAATGGAGGCAATAACCTTTTCAGTCACTGACCCAGAACCTGCCTATGTGTCAGTGTATGCATGAGCAGGGGGAGGGCGGCAAGGAGAGATGTTGAACATATGTCATCTGTTTTTCCCCCAGAGACATAGACATGAAGAATGATAGCAAGAGGATGATGTGGTGCCGTCAGTTTTGTTAAAGACCTGTACCACAATGCTGTGAAACACACAGACGTTAACAATATGCATACAAATACAAAGCCTCATGAAATAGCATGAGCAAGAGAGCGAAAAAGAAACCGACTTTCAATAGACAACAGTCTGCTAGTATGTTATTTGCTGTGCGGGCTTGTAAAAGTGTTTGTATGTTAGTGTGTAAGTCTTTGTATGTCTGTGTGTGGGTGTGAATTAGAGACAGGTGGAGTTACTGTAAAACTGACTTTTATGGTTTCATTGGCAAAAAAGCAAGAAACCCATTTACTTACTTGCCAGTGAGAACATTTCTGTATGTGTAAATGTATTTTGTTGTTTTTGATGTGGTGCTATTAAAAATTGCAATTCTATCATTTGCCTTCTTAGATTCTTAAACCCTCTGACATAATTTGGGTTTTCCTGCTTCTCTCTAAAAAAATAATGTTTTATTGCTTCAATTTTTAAAATAAAAATAAGAAAAGAGGTTTTATTGCAACTTATAATCTCAGAAAAGTTAATGTATGATAAAAAGCAGTTTTTGGCCTTTTTTGACCAAAGGTTAGTATGAAGAATATGTGTATGTTTTGTTTACTGTGTGTGTGTCTCTGTCTGTCTGTCTGTGTGTCTGTCTGTCTGTCTGTGTGTGTGTGTTTCCTGCTTCTCTTTAAAAAAATAATGTTTTATTGCTTCACTTTGTCTCTTTGTGTGTGTCTGTGTCTCTGTCTGTGTGTGTCTCTGTCTGTAGGTGTGTCTCTGCCTGTCTGTCTGTCTGTGTGTGTGTGTATGTGTGTGTAAGACAGAGAAAGAGAATGTCGGGTAAGATAGAAATAATATATAATAAATGGCATTCTTTAAATATTATTGTCCTGAACTTTACACTCTTGGTCTTTTCTCTTTAACTTGTCAGGTTAGGTTTGGATCCAAACCTGCTGGCTAGGATTCTAAACATGAGTTCTGGTTGTTGTTGGTCCAGTAATATGTATAACCCTGTCCCTGGTGTAATGGAAGGAGTACCCTCTGTAAACAACTATCGGGGCGGCTTTAGCACTACCCTGATGGCTAAGGTAAGTGTCACTGTGCTAATGCATTTTCTTTTTCTTACTGACATGTTCTGAGTGTGACAATCACCAGCCACTTAATAAGGTACACCTTACTAGTAAAATGTAGTAAAATCTTTTGCCTTCAGAACTGCCTTAATTTTTCGTGGCAACAAGGTGTTGGAAACATTCCTCAGAGACTTTGAGATTGAGACTGTGGAGGCCAATTGCGTACAGTAAACTCATTGTCATGTTCAAGAAATAAATTTGTAATATAAGCTTTGTGACATGGTGCATTATCCTGCTGGAAGTAACCATTAGAAGATGAATACACTGTGGTTATAAAGGGATGGAAATGGTCAGCAACTATACTTAGTTTGGCTCAGTGGCCCAAAGTATGCCAAGAATATATCCCTCATACTGTTACTTCACCACCAGCAGCCTGAACCATTGACACAACGCAGGATGGATCCATTCCCTCATGTTGTTTACATCAAATTCTGACCCTACCATCTGAATGTTGCAGCGAAGACTCAACAGATTGTTCTACTGACCAATTTTGCTGAGGCTGTGCAAATTATAGTTTCGGTTTTCTGCTCTTAGCTGACAGGAGTGGCACCCACTGTGGACTTCTGCTGCTGTAGCCTCTTCTTCATGTTTCAATATGGTATGAAAATATGATATTCTGCATTTCTGAGGGCAGGGTAGCTCAGTGGTTAGGATGTTGGGCTATCAGAGGGTTGTGAGTTCAAATCAAAGGTACACTGACATTACCAATGTGGGTCCTTGAGCAAGACCCTTAACCCTCGTTGCTCCAGGGATGCTGTATGACCAATCCTGTGCGCCGACCCAACCAAGTTGGGATATTTGTAAGTCACTTTGGTTAAAAGTGTCTGCTATATGACCAAATGTTCTATGTTAAACTCTGCATTTCTTGTTTGTAAGAGTTACTGTTACCTTTCTATCGTTTCAAACCAGTCTGCACGTTCTCCTCTGTTCTCTCTCAACAAAGCATTTTTGTCCACACAGCTAGATATTTTCACTTTTTCAGTCCATTATCTGAAAACCCTAGGGAGGGTTATTAGTGACAATCCCAGTAGATCTGTAGTTTTTGCAAAACTTGGACCAACCCGTCCAGCACCAACAATCATGCCACGTTCAAAGTCACTTAAATGACCTCTCTTCCTCATTCTGATGCTCAGTTTGCACTTTAGAAAGTTGTCTTGTCCACCTTTACATGCCTAAATAAATTGAGTTGCAGCCACCTAATTGGCCAATTAGCTTTTTGTGGTAACAAGAAAAAAAAAAAGAATTCTAAAATGGATTACCACTTCCGTACAATCGGAAGATAATGGATGGATGGATTACAACTAATTTTGTGGCATCTATATCAATATTGTTTAAACGTCAGATACATATTTTGTAGTACCTTAAATTAAATTTAACGAATAAATCATGAGTCTGTACCGGTGGCTTAATGGTTAGCACGTTCGCCTCTAAGCACTGGTGATTTCCGGTTCGAATCCCAATCTGGGTGGAGTTTCCATGTACTCCCTGTGTCCGCGTGGGTTTTCTCCAGGTTCTCCGGGTTCCTCCTACAGTCCAAAAGCATTGATCAAGGTCAATTGAATTCTCCATATTACCCTATTTAGAGTGTGTTTGTGTATCTGTGTGAGTGAATGTGTGCCAGCGATAGATTGGCGCCCTGTCCTGGGTGTATCTGCACAGCGCCCAAAACGTTCTGCCCTGGATGGGCATGGGGAATGGGGATGGGCAGTCTGTATTTCAGGTGCTGTAGTAGACTTGGCATGTCTTAAGGTGACCCTAATAGAGGATAAAGCGGAAGATAATGGATGGATGGAATAAATCATGATTTGGGGCAGTTGTAGACTTGTGTTTGGGAACCAGGCTTGTGATCTGAAGGCCAATTCCTGGTCCCACCAAGCACTATGGCTAAAGTGCACTTGATCAAGGCACCTAACCCCAATTGCTCCCCAGGCGCCGTATACAAGGCTGCTCTGGGCACGTGTGCTTACTTGACCAATGTGTGTATATGTGTTTGTTTCACTGCACGGATGGATTAATTGTGGAGGACAAATTTCTTTGTGTGTGCAAGCACAGTGGGCAAATAGATCACTTTATCTTTATCTTCATGAACAGCTTTGAAATTGTAGCGGAATAATACAATAGGTTTTTTAAAGATTTGGGTTTATCATTATGACTGATGTTAGCAAGATGAATTGGGATAAAGTATCTGAATCTGTAATGCTTCACATGTAAGGATTCTGACCCTAATCACAAATAATAATATTTTTGGGGAACAATTAATCCTCTACCCTTTTCCTTATTGAGTTCATCTCTTATCTCATCTGTCATCTCTTAATTTTAGTTTTGTTTTATGTTTTTATAGGACCTTGGTTTGGCCCAAAGCAAGGCCTCAGACACTCGGACACCAATACCTTTGGGTTCTCTGGCTCACCAGATATACCGCAGCATGTGTGCTCGTGGCTATGCTAACAAAGATTTTTCCTCAATATTCCAGTTTTTACGAGAAGATGAGGCACAATAGATCTAGTCTTGTTTATCTGTAGTTTGGTATTTTTCTAAGTTGTAATTTAATTATGATAGGACATCGATTGCAATGCCTGCTTTCAGGTAGTGTGTTAAATAAGATGCAATGTGGCATGATAATAATGAAGGGCTTGAAAAAAAATACACCTTTACCTCATGCGCATTTGTCATCATTCAAATTACAGCTTCTTTTGTTTGTTATTTTCTTATTCTGATTTTTGGTTTTGCGTTGGAACCAAAGTTAAACAAAAGTGCAGTGAACACATCTGGTTCATTAAAAAACACAATAATATCTTTAATACGTTTATTAAGTATAAAGTTGTGTTTCTGCTCTTAAATGCACGTTGGTTTATAGAAGAGTCCAGTAAACTTTAATGAAATCAGAAATATATTTGTGTGTCTTTTGTGAGTATGTAACTTTCTAAACTTTTGCCAGTATAACATGTCAGCCAGGGCCTCCAGTTTTGTGGTCTGCCTGCTTTTCCACTGTTCTGTTAAAAAAGCCATACTCCAGACAACCCAACCACATGCGCTCACATACACACTTTAAATAATGTCCTTATTTCCATCATCACAATCTAAAAAGCACTTTAATGGTGTTTTTGGTTGGTTTTTGTGTTATTATGAATGCTACTGAGTTTTTGTCTGCAGACAGCCTCAGACATGCCCAGTCTGAATCAGCACAAAGGTCATTAAATTGCTTTAATCTCGTGCTTTTAATTGCGGACCTTAATTTTATGTTAAATGCATGTGATGTGCAGTTATGGGTCTAATGTCTCAGACAGCGTTCTACACAATGTGTATTGATAACTAAGTTTTACTGGTTGCTCATTGTGTTGTGATATGAATGTACATTCACAATGTGTGTATGTATGTATATATATATATATATGTATATATATATATATATATATATATATATATATATATATATATATATATATATATATATATATATATATATATATATATATATATATATATATATATATATATATATATATATATATATATATATATATATATATATATATATATATATATATATATATATATATATATATATATATATATATATATATATATATATTCATTCATTCATTATCTTCCGCTTATCCTCTATTAGGGTCGCGGTGGGGTTCCCCATGCCCATCCAGGGAAGAACGTCTCGGGCGCTGTGCAGATGGACCCAGGACAGGGCGCCAATCCATCGCTGGGCACACACTCACTCACACGGACACACTCTATATGGGGCAATTTTGAGAATTCAATTAAGTTGATCCATGTTTTTGGACTGTGGGAGGAAACCGGAGAACCCGGAGGAAACCCACGCAAACACGGGGAGAACATGGAAACTCCAACCAGATGGGGATTCGAACCGGGAATCCCCAGCGCTGAGAGGCGACCGTGCTAACCACTAAGCCACCGTGCCGCCTATATATATATATATATATATATATATATATATATATATATATATATATATATATATATATATATATATATATATATATATACACACACACATTGTGAATGTACATTCATATCATATTGTAATAGTGGTTCATTATTTATTTATTTATTTCTTTATATATAGATATATATATAGATATATATATATAGATATATATAGATATATAAAATATGAAATGAACCACTATTACAATATTTTTTGGTGGGTGGTGAACATTTTGTATTCAGTATATGGGACCATTTTGTGCAACAATAACTACAAGTTTCTAAACTGTTGATCATCCTGCACACTGGCTTCAAGTATTTAAGTATTTTAGCCCATTCTTCTGTACAGAAAAGTTTTGTATGTTGGTGGGTTTCCTCACATTAACTGCTCTCTTTAGAGCCTTCCACAGCATTTCGATGGGATAAAGGTCAGGACATTTATTTGCCTATTTCAAAACATTAACTTTCTTCAACCATTTTTGGAACGACTTATGTGCTCCGGGTTGTTGTCTTGCTGCATGACCCTCCTTCCCGTTAGATTCAGCACATGGAAAGATGCCCTGACTTTTTTTCTTCTTAACAATTTTAATTTTTTGTTTCACCCTTTGAAGCTATAACATCTTTTTAGGGAAGCTTTAGGTGTTTATATATATATTTTTTTACCACTGTTTTAAAAGCACATTTGTGAGGCTGATGTTGGGCAAGAATGTCTGCCTCACAGTATGGTCTCTAATTTCTCCCAAAAATGATCTGTTAGGTAAATATTAGAACCAGTCTTTCACACCACACCCAATCATCCATGTATTTATGGACCTTGCTTTGTGCAAGAGTACACATGTTCGATTCTCAAACTGTTTCCACATAGTTAAGAGCAAAAATTGTACAAAATCTTTTGGTTTGTTGAAACATTAGAAGTTTCTTTCATTCGAGCTAAGGGGTCGAGGGCAACTCTCAAACAACCCCACACTATAACCACCTTTACATCCACCAAGTTGTACACTTGACAATGCAGTCAGTCAAGTGCTGTTTTCCTGGCATCCACCACATTTAGTCATCCATAATTCCAAGATGGAGAAGCGTGATTTACCATTTCAGAGAACATGTCTCTACTGCTCTCGAGTCCAGTGGCGTAGTGCTTCTCACCACTGCACCAATGCTTTGCATTACACTTTGAAAATGTAATGCTTCAATGCAGCTGCTAGGCCATGAAAAGTGGAGTTCCATAAGCAATTTGCGCCGCAGAAAATCGGTGACCTCTGCACACTGCGCCTCAGCATCCACTGAACCTGCTCTGTCATTTTTACATGGCCTTCCACTTCGTGGCTGAATTGCTTTCACTTTGTTGTAATACTACTGACAGTTGACTGGAATATTTAGTACAGAAGAAATTTCATGACTGAACTTGTTGCACAGGTCGTCTATCATGGTACCATGCTGGAATTCACTTAGCTCCCAACAGCATCCCACTCTTTCACATGTTTGTAGAGCAGTCTGTATGTCTGCCTTAATAATATTCCCTTATTGTTTTATGCTATAAAGATTTTTTGGCTTTTGTTAACCCAACTGAAAGTGTAACCTGCTCAGACAGCTGTCCAGTCTGACCTCAGTATGTTGATGTGATTCATATTTGGGTTTTAATTTGGCCCGTTTTACTAGAGGCTGCTGTGAGTTGTGGTTTGCTAATTAACATGACTTGAAAGTGACTATAAAGGGAGCAGTGGTAAAAGTGGCCCACACTGACGTCTGTACCATACACACATACAGCCATTTTCTAACAGGGCAAGTGCGTAAAGTTGTACACAGATAAGTGGTTAGCACATTTTCAAATCTGGATACTGGCCTTTTAACACTGATTTATATATTTAGACTTAAAATATTACTTCACTTTTGGATTTTCTAATGTAAAAGTAGAATTGTATCAGAAACAGTGGCAGAAGTGTTCACCCCTGAACCTTTTGAACATTTTGCAGTGTTTTGAATTTTAAAAAAGAAAACAATGCCATAACCAGATTACCAAAATTATAAATTGGATGTCGGGTACTAGATTGGCTCCACTAAGCACTACTCAACCAGTGATTAAGTAGGGTCGCTGCACCAGAGTGAAGTATCAATACTGTCTTGGGTGTACTCCATCTGCCTTATTATCCATGTCCTAAGATTTAAGACATAACACCACTCATATAAATCTATATCAGAATTTCAGGGCATGACACCCCATCAGGAAGGCAACAAAGTTCTCTAGTCTGAGGAAATATAGACTATATATATTCTATAATATAGAAATTTAAACTATATTTTTGGCCTGAATGCCAAATAATAATGAAACCTGGCACCGCTTATCATACAATTGCCACTCTAAAGCATAGGGGTAGTGTCATGCTGTGGGGATGTTTTTCAGTAGCAGAAAATAGGACATAACAGGGTCCAGGCAAAGATAATCTCAGAAATACCTTGTAAAGCACTTTTTTTTCAATATGAAATTGTCTTAAATCAGTTTACATTGTTTTAAACCTGAACCACAATAACTGCTGTACACAAATACAATATTGTGTATGTATCTAATGTCCATTTTTCACAAAAAAAGAAAAGAAAAAATAGAAAAATGTATTTAGACAAAAATTCTGCTTGATGGTTTTGCTTTGACTTTTTTTTTTACATGTTATATGTATATATATATATAGTTTTAAAATTAAAAACAAAGTTTTTTGCACTGGTTCATGAAAGGGTAATATGTGTATAATTTTCAGAGAAATATGAATTTAATTTATATTGGAATAATTTATTATTGGAATAATTTTTGTTTACCATCTCCTGTGAAGCTTTCTAGCAGAAGGCCTCATGTTTTAACAGATTTTCATTATACATGGCAGCAATTCCGGCTGCAAAGGTACATACCCAGAAAATACTGCCCCCGCCAGGCTTCATGGAAAGTATTGTGTTTTTGTTTCTTTTCAAATGTAAGACTAGTCCAAAAACTTTGATCCAAATGTGAAACTAAATGTCTGTCCTAAGCCATATGGCAAATGAATTTCATGTTTGTTTTAACTGAATATTTCAGACCAAATTACAAAAGTAAACAATTCAGAGCAGGGCAGATCCAGAAATTGTCCTGTAGACCAGAGCAGCTACAGGGAGCCAATAGAGAAAGATAAGTAGTGGAGTGACGCGGGTTTGTTTGTATTTCTTGGCCAAGTAGGAATGGATTTTGCAAAGCATAAACAAAAACTATAACTTAATGAAATAACCAAAAATTGTTTAAAAAACAAAGTAGCTTAATGCAGCTGTTCAAGCAATAAGTTTAGATTTAACCTAATTATCTTAATATATGTAATCATTTGCATTTGGCACTCTTTAGACATCATGTAAAGTGCAATGTTCATGGCATCAAAATGCAAAAGTATTTTTTATAGCATCCATATTGGAGTTGGTTATTTGAAGTGTTTTTTCCTACTGTTTGAGTGGTGCTTTTATTTACTGTTTTCATTGTTGTACCTTTAGATGATCTGTGCTCCATCATATTAAATTGTATGATTATGGTGTCAATGTGGTGTATGATTACTGTGTCAATAGTCACATTTTTAAATAATGTAAGCTGTTTGATCACTTTGAAATTGGTAATGACATAGAAGATGAATAAAGAATAAAAGAATTGTAGAGATTAAAGTGTTCACATTAAAATGTGATCTTCTTTTTTTCCTTTGTGTTTACTCTTTTAGATTGCAATAGGCTGTTTGTGTCTTACCAAGGTAGATACCAGTGTGGGGAAAGTGGTCAAATGTAAGGACGGTAAGACAAAGTTCTTTACCAAGTGTATGTGTGTGAGGGAAGAAAAGAAACAGGGGTCAACTGATTGTTTAAGGACTCATAAAATTTCCATTAACTTGCTAAAAGCTAAAAGCTTAGTAAAGGACAATCACCACAAACAGAACATTACCATAAAATCCACTTGTTATTGTGGAACTCGTTGTATGTGAGTGTTAGAGACTGAGTGCTCATAGTTAAAGACACAAACAGTCAGTGATCATTAAAGACAGCTATTTGAAAAAAGAAAAAAAATGAAAACCAGACCTTTCTCTAACAGTTTGTTCTCTTTTCTGGCAGTAGATTTAATACCAGACATCATCAAGCACATGAATACTATTCAGACTAGTGAAGCACTGTATTGTGTGCTTATTTTGTTGCCAAATAAAATGACCTTGTCTAATCATGACAAGAAATCTCTTCCTAATGGTATTTTTTTCTACAGTTAAACCACATCTTAGGCTACATTCACACATATGTATTTTTGTAATATATTAGTTTTGCAATAATTTCTTCTGGTGTGCAACTTGTTCAAAAGCCCCATATAGCTTAACAAAGCAGACTCTCTGTTTTATGTGGTTAAAAAAAACATTAAAAATGATTCACACACCTACTTTTGGCTTCTGATCGAAACTTATTGGTTACAATGCATCCTTTTCTAATTAGTCTCATTCAACATACTTTTTCTATGGTTTGCTGCTAATTCACTGCATTTTTACTACCAATTGCAGAGTACACGGCCTGCATGCTCTCTGTTTTAAGTCTAGATTCCAAAAACTTTATACCATAATAATCAAATACACCACTGAGGTTAACACTTTCATTGTCAATACTCTTTTTTTTAAATGAAAACAGTTACCTAAAATGCACATCACATTGTTATTCCCGTGCACATGCTGCTTCAAACCATATACAATATGTACACTTTTAGGGAAAAAACAGTAGAAATAGGCTTGTAATAGTCAGTGAGGTCACAAAGGACCCCAAATTAACGTCTTGCCAACTGAAGGCTTTTCTCACATTGGCTAATATTAATCTTTATAAGTCCACCATCAGGATAACATTGAACAATGGTGTGCATGGCCTAATTGCAAACAAAAAGGCCACTGGTCCTTATTAGAAACATTTTCTGATTTGGTTAGAACACATGGAAAAGCCAAGAGGGTTCTTTTGTTGATGGATGAAAAGAAAAAAAGATATTTTTTTATATTGACATGAGAAGTTTTATGTATGTTATGTACAAACCAATGTATAAAATCCTCAACTCGTCTGTGAAACAAAGTGGTGGTAGTATTACGGTTTAGGACTTTTTTTCTACATCAGTGCCAGTTGCTTGGAATCATTAAGAGAACAATAAACTCTGAATTTTATTTTTTAAGTGTCAGGAAACTGTGTACATTTCTGTTTATTATAGACATATGTCTCAATTTCACCTTTATATCATCAGCTAATTCTAAACCCAAATAAAGGTTCATATTTTTAGCACTATTCATTTACTGTGCAAAGGCAAGGTCAACAAAGAACATATTTTGTACGTTTAAAAATTAAAAAGGATTTAGAGTAACTATATAACAATTTGTATTCCGGTATTTTATATTAAATTATTTAAAATTGTTCTGAATTGAATCCTTGTTCTATTAAGATACCAATACACCACATTAGTTTGCAAAGGTTTAAGTACTCCTTACCCAATTCCATATATTATTTTATTAGGAAGTTATCACGTTCTTACAGGACACATTTTTCTTAGCATATTAATGCACTTTTGAGGTTTATTTCACGAATTTACACTCTTGGGGGACAAGAGAATCAGGGACAAGAGAAAAGATCATTTCATATTTTACATTTTGTTATTTGAATAGACCTTAGTTAAGTCAAAACAAAATAAATCCTGCAGATGTGCGTATGCACATCTGTATTTGAGATATTATTTTTTAAATATTTAAAATGCGTCTATTCGACTATTGCAGTAAAGTTAAAGCGTGTCAATTAAAAGGAAAACTTTTTTTTTTTTCTTACATAGCCTCCTAAAATTATAAAGATTTTAATGCAATAACAAATGATCAGGAAAAGGCTGATTTAACGTAACCTTTTTTTTGTTTTTTGTTTTTTTTGGTTGATCATGAACAATGCAGTGCAGTCTTTTATCGAGCGTCAAACATGATACAGCTAACATATTAATGTAACACATAATTTCTAAATTGTGATGCAGCCATTCAGTCACTGAATCTGTCTAATTTAGTTGAATTATATATATATATATATATATATACTCTGTGTGTGTGTGTGTATTGTACTAAAATATTTTTGATATCATATCCGTCATATCACCATAAGTGAGCATTATCAGGTCATTAATCAGTTTATCTAAAGGTCGTAGTGAACGATATAGTGACGGACCAGTCATTAAAGTCCTTGACAACAGTTAGGGATGAGAGGACCTCAACCCGCATCTTTACCAAAGTCCCTGAGTAACTAGGTTCTGTTTAGGACCTCCTTAATATTGGATTGGTTTCGTGGATAAAATTGATTACCCTATGCTCCGGTTCAATATCAGAGACCCGAACAAGAAAACAATTTTTTTTAAATAATAATTTTAGTCTAAGTTTGTGCTCGTAGTAGTATTTTTCATTTTAGTTTTATTTCGCTTTATTTTAGCTTGGAGCAAATTATTATTTTAAGAATGCTAACCAAAATCACTGATCACAATTTAATTTCCATGTTTCCAATTCTACTGAGGCTTCTGCATGTACGTAGGACAACAGATCGGAAATGGGAGGAGAGGGAGGAAAGATTTAGATTATTGTGTCTCAGTACAAAGTGTGTCCTCAAGTGACTGTAACATTTCTTTTATTTATTACAGTAATTTGGTTGGTTGGTTGTTTTGCTGCAATAAAATATTTTAAATAAAATATTTAATACGAAAAGGAAATGGGGTATATATATATATATATATATATATATATATATATATATATATATATATATATATATATGGCAAATTTCTGGGAAAATACTTGCCTACTGTTTAACATTTTTATAAGATAATAATTTTACGATTTCAGGTTGGTTAACTACAGGTTAAGATAGCATTAGGTTTGAAGTTATATCTCTTAATACTAAGTATCAGGATGGCATTGTTATAATGATCATTTATGCTAATGTTGCTTTTGCATGTCAGATGTTAATAATGATTACTTCTAGTAGTTTCTTTTAAATAGTTATTTATTATGAAAACACTATAGGCCTTAAAAAGCATTACACCGATAAATTTCTTATATAACAATACTAACATTCAGAACATATGAAAATCCGATTACTCAGTCTTTATTGCTATGTGGTGGTCATTCAGTTAGTAACTTCTTATTCTTATATATTTTTTCTTGATCAAGTGGACAGGACGGCAACGAAAAGCGTACCGGTACCTTCAAGTAGCTAATTTGTAGGGGTTGTGCTTTTGACGTGGATTTTGGCGCAACGTTGTATTCGATTGTCCAACGTTTTAGCTCACTTCATCCATTTCCCCTTTAGCGTGACCTAACATCTTCATTCCAGGCCTGGCATCTGGTCGATTCGGCAGTTGTTCGTGTTGTGATTACAAATTTTATCTTCGACACGTCACGCAACTGCACATTTCATATAACTTTGACAAAGAAACTCATAATGTGCAGTGAGTTGTGTAAACTTAAATTACGTCACTTGTGCTGTAAATCAGACTCGCTAAATGTAATGCCTTCAATCACGCATCACTTCGTACTAGTACATATTGGTTGTAATTACTCGAATTACATATGCGAAATAGAAATAGAATTACATTATTTTCAAATACCATTATATAGCCAATCTTAATAAATGTTTATTGTACAATGATTTAATCTTACTTTTGCATAACAAGGCGGTTAAAACATCGGGTCATCCATGCTGTTGATTTGTAATAAGCTAATTGATGTCCTTGGTGTCGGCCTCATCTTATCTGGTCAGCGGCACTTCTTCCCTCTGATTTACAGAAACGGGAGGCGATTTGCTGACAACAGCCGGCGAGAACGTGAGGAAAGACTCGGATCGGCTGTTGGACGAACAAGTGAAATCGGCGCTGTTCGGTGACCTGTGTGCGATCCCGGTGGACTGACAGGCTATACACGTGCACGTACTCCCACCTGAAGCCAGCATCTGACCGGCGCTCGCATACAGGGATGGGTGGCGGATCGCACACAGCAGTTCGGAGCGTGGGTATGGCTGAGAAAGAAAGCGGAAAGGGTCCAGAGAGCGTAACGGATTGGAAAACGAATGCGCCCCGGCGCTGGGAGCTGAGCTACCCAGGGGTGAGTAGTAGGACACAGGGAGATGTGAGGAAAACGGATAGGGGACGTTCCCTGTTGCGGCCGCGTGGCTTATCATGTAGGTGTAAAAGGCCGGATCGGCAGGATGAGGCCACGTCATGGCCAGTCGTTGTCGTTTATCCTTCATGCGCCGGTTCTGAAACCACACCTGAAAATAATAGATAAACATCAAACATGCGTGCTGACATCAAGGCAAGTAATTGTGTGTGCGTGTATACATACATACACACACACATATATGTATATGTACATGAATATGTGTGTGTGTGTATATATATATATATATATATATATATATATATATATATATATATATATATATATATACTTAAAACTTAGAAATACATACAACATATATATTTTAATAAATTACACATACATTTGTATATACATACATAGACAAAATGTATATGTATACGTATGTATATACACACACACACACATATATATATATATATATATATATATATATATATATATATAATGTATTATATATAATATATGTTGTACATATAATGTATTATGTATGTTTATATAGATAAAAAGATAGATAAATAGACAAACAAAAAACAAGAATAGATTGCATATAAAAATGCAGTATTAAATCGGTTGTACCTTAATTGTCGTTTCAGGCAAATTTAGGGCTGCCGCCAGTTCACATCTTCGTGGACGGGACACGTAATTTTCTCTGTAAAACTCCTTTTCCAGTCGAGCTATCTGCTCCCGTGTGAACGCTGTCCTATAACGTCGCATTTGGTCTGCTCCAAACGAGATGGCACCGGGGCTTGAACTCATCTTCCCACTGTCCACTGCTCTCTCAGGATTAGGGATAGGAGAGTTCTTTTCACATCCTACAAAAATCAACAGTCAGCTTCAGGCCTTTTGGTACTCTGGTAATGAAGAGGGAAAAACTATTGTGTACAACTAGGGATTTTACTAACGTGTTGTTTATAAACGCAATAAAAAATATCAAATGTGTGAATCGTGACCTGGGGATAAATTCGGTCACATTTTATATCACGAAGTATTATACTATTGTGTAAGTATCACATAACCTTTTATATATATATATATATATATATATATATATATATATATATATATATATATATATATATATATATATGGTCAAATCCTTTCCCATATATTTTGTCTTTGGTCAGAGGATTGATGATGACTTGTTAACCGATGAGGTAAATTACCCATAACAACTGTATTTATGTATTTATGTTTTATTTGCCTCAAATTTTAGTATAACTGACAGTGACATTCGATAGTAAGAATGAAGGTTATATTATTAAAAGCCATTGTGAACACAAGATCCCTGCCTAACTGACAAGTTTATTCTAGTAGAAATCGAATATCTGTCAACAACATCCAAATGACATGATACTAATTAAGCGATCAGGAATCCTTATTTCGTTTTGAGAACACTTTAAAAAGGCAGAAAACCATTTCAAATAATCCATTCGCAAATCCATTCGTAAGCATATCTTGTGTTAATTAAAAAAAACTTAATTTATTTAATCTTTTAATCTTTGATCTTATTTTATTCCACGTCATTGTATTTTTTTGCAGCTAGTTTTAAAAAACCGTTTTAGTACATGGATTGTGTCATGACTGTCTGCCAATCTCTTATTCTGTCATTCTGGTGCGCATATTCTATTCCATTTCATCTTTGGTATCATATTCAATAACTGCTGGGAGTTTATTGGAACCTTTGCATCATGCCGACACAACACGAGCATATTAATGATATTGATGTTAATCGTTGTTACCTTGGGCAGCATGGTAGTCCATAGATTCGGGTGTGCAGCTGACATCAATCTCTTCATAGAAGTCCGATTCTGCGTCGGAGCTGCACGTTGCCTTCGCCCGGAGGTTTGAGACGTTACATTCTGGTTCGCACGGCTTGGTCGGCTGCTCCATTTCCCCGAAAGTCTCGCTTCGTGCCTCCTCTCTGAGGTCGTGCTCTCGGTCGCGTGAGTACTGGCTCCGGCGGTTGAGGTGCGCCGGCTGCTCCTGATCGCACGCGACGGATAAACTGCATTTTAGCTTCTCTGTGTAAACGCCATCCGCATTCAGCAGTTTGTCTTTGCTGTTTGCCATAATCTAAGCGAGCAGAACGTATCGGGGAGCTCACAGGGTCGAGTGTTGCGCGAGCTCTGGGACGGCTCACCATAGCCGCCTACTTCTCTGAGCTGTCATTCTTAATAGGGCAAGGCGTCATTACAGAATGTTCAGTGACGCCATTCGGAGATCCGACGCGAATAAACAGACGAGCAGTGGTGGCGCTGCAAAGGGTGGGTGGGCAAACAACGCTAAATGAGAAAAACTGCACACAGGAATGGGCTGGGTTTACACATTTGTTACACAAAAACAATGAGAAACGTATAATTTGCTTGCCTCCAACAATACTGACTTAAAGCATTCATAGATTGCGGCAACCGAGAGATTTTGCTAAAGTCATCATTGTAAAAGCAATAATAACGTGTTTCCTTATGTGCTTGCGACAAACCTCTCTCATACGAAATTTAGTACCCCAAATAAGTCCCAGTTTGTATAGATGGCGTACTAAGGGTTAACCCTAACGTTAGCGCGGGACCATTTAGGATCGTCATTAGCAGTATTAAAATTTAACCCGCAAGCAAGAGTCGTACAAATTACATGCATAAAAAAGCTTATCCTTTGGTTGTCTCTAGTATGTAAAAGTCTTATTATGGCAAACAATGTATTAGCGACGTCATTTAACAAATGTATAATCATCTATGGTACAATTATTCCCTTTTCTTTTCCCCCAGAACCTTGATTGTCAAACTTAAAATGAAAAGCTGTACTAAAATCCTAAAAGGTCCCAAATCCTTTTAGTTTTTTACAAACAGTTTTATCTTCAGAAACGTGCTGTTTCAGTATAATAATACAGTATAAAGTATACGGTATAATAATACAGTATACGACCGTCCCTTGCTTAGTCCACCTTTTCCCTTCCATAGCTTTGCAGTTGCTTCAATGAAAACAACAATTGCTAAATAATTAGGGCAATATTATATTTTGAAATTTTTATTTTCACACGCATTAGGCATTGGTCAAATACATTAAAATATTTATTCACCAATAATAACAAGCAGTGATTAAATTGGTAAATATTTCCATCATTGATTCATTTATTCATTCGTCTATTAATTTTCTAAACCGCTTACAGGGCTGCAGGGGTGCTGGAGCCAATCCACGCGCTCGTTAACTGAAAAGCACTGGACACTTTTGACAAGTCGTCAGTCCATCACAGTGTATGTAGTACCTCTAGATTACCCTTCTTACATGTTGTGTACTGTGAAAGGGATCTCTAGATGCCGGAAAAGCCCACGAATACGTAAGGAGAACATTCAAATTCCCCAACGTCCACAAAGATATGACTCGGTTCACATCGGGAATCAAACACAGGCCTGTTTAGCTGAGAATGCTGCCCACTACTACTCTTACGACTGTTACTACTACTACTACTACTAATATTATTAATAATTTATGATCATTGTTGTGGTTATTATTATTATTATTATTATTATTATTATTTCGTATTGTTTATATATAACACATGAGTGATTTTAATATAGAACCTAAAAGTTAAAAATATATCAAAAGTTTTAATATCATCTCTCAGCACTGTCTCTTGTTTCGCGGGACGTAAAGCTTGTAAAAACGTGACCAAGCACGTGTCCAAATACAAATGGGTCTAGCAACGCCCACGCAATTATATAAAGATTTTAATCATACAGCGATTAATGACAAAAGATCAAACGATATGACTCTCTTTCTCTCTCTCTCTCTCTCTCTTTCTCTCTCTCTCTCTGTGTGTGTGTGTGTGTGTGTGTGTGTGTGTGTGTAATTTTGTATGTGTGGGAGGTCAGTCCTTTCCCTCCGCCGTCAAAGCTGTCCT
Organism: Corydoras maculifer; assembly: GCA_019802435.1. NCBI lineage: Eukaryota > Metazoa > Chordata > Actinopteri > Siluriformes > Callichthyidae > Corydoras > Corydoras maculifer. Next base: position 3,312,271 of record JAFMOD010000428.1, read on the forward strand.
CGGGCGCCCTCGCATGTCGGATAACAGAAAAACACTTTGGGTAAGGCTACAGGACTTTCACATTCTCCAAATCTACAATGACATTGTAATACAACCTGAAAGTCAATAATTTTTTAACGTATGCAATCCAGTATTTAAAGGCATGTTTGAAGTTATATGTATTTAAAAATCATAATTGAAAACCATAATCTTCACAATGTTATTCCGATTTCTTAAAATGAATTTATTAAAAACCTCACCGCTATTATCTTTTTAAGTTTAATTTAGTAAATGTTTTTAAATTTAACAAATCTTTGTCTTCTTTAAGTTATTATACGTTAATTGTTTGTATAAGATGTATGTTTCGTGTGGATATTACAGTGGATGACCTGTGTACCCTAAAGTTTATGTGTTGAACGACTTATGAGCTATTGAATGAATTAAGTTCTTTTTTGTCGGAATTTCGCCCTGATAACTTTAGGTCAGATGCAGCTCAAGGTTTACGTGCAGAGGTGAGTGTGTGTGTGTGGGGGGGGGGTGAGTGTGTGTCTGTATATAGGTAGGTGTGTGTGATGTGGGGGGCAGGAAATGTCACGGAACTATGGAAGCTGTTACCAACTGTAATTTCACCCCTGTTCCCCAACCGGCCACACACTTTTTCCATTCCAAGTTATAAACAAATTAACATAACGTGTTTAAACGCACGCACCTGATAGGACAAAATAAATTTCCAAAAATATCAATTCAAAGGTGCCAAACCTTTAAATGTGACATTTTTTACATTTTTGTTTAAAATTTTACTCATAATGTTTATTGTTTAAGCATAAATTGACCTTAGTTCATTGTATCGAATTGCTTAATGCAAGGTTTCTGAACATTTCGAAATATTCTAAAAATGTAAAAAATAAATACATAAACAAATACAATGGCTTAGTAAAGCCACAATACAGAAGTTGTGGTCAGGTATTGAATAATAAAAAGTCTACTGGAAGAAACATATATAGATAAGTTATCTTGTTAAAAATACTAAAAAATAAAAAAAGTATTTATTTATTATGAAAAAATTGAGAAAAACTACTTTTGAACTAAGATGCTTTCAGAAACACGAGTCAAACAGCGATGCACAATAATGCTTGTCTCTCACTTGAAAAAAAATGTTTCTTTATACCACTGTCTTCTGCTGCAGTTTTCTTACACTTACACTTATAGCTATACATATATATATGTGCATTAACCAAGTTTCCAATGATGTAAACGGTCTAAAAATTGGTAGTGCCAAACTCTACTGACACAGATTCCATTCTTGCTTTCTCTCTGCACAGGAATCAGTATGTGACTGGTGTCCTGTCCACTGTACTCTGCGTACACTACTCCAAGGCTGTTTCCAGATATAAAGAAATGAATAAGTGTATACAAACAGGCACAGAATAGATTTGGCATGAATGTACTCGTGACAAATACCTGATTTGTTATGTGATTAGTTATTTGTACTTAACTTTAATTAAATTAATGAAGTAGCATGGAAATTCTGTCATTGGTACGTCATATACTTAGTTAGGTTATGTTAAATGGCAATTGTAATAGTTTCATTTCAATAGGCAATTGTTACAGTTTCATTAAGCACGCATAAAAATACAGAATATTACAATTTTATCGACTCGGAAATTATTTGTATTTATTTTAACAAGTATGAACTCAACAATATAAATTTTGAAAAAACATAATTTTGGCGTCGTATTTTTCATATTCATATCTGGCCAGATCCACACATCTCTGTTTGTCATTACATATAAAGTAATTTAATGATATAAATGTCTCGCACTTTAGTTTTATCAAACGTTTCCTCCGTCAAAATAGTGTAGATAAAATGCTCTTTTTGTCATAAACATATGAAAATGTGTTATTTTTACTTGTTTTGTGGATTTTGCATCGACATAACCATTATGTGATGATTTCTAAATACCCTCCAACAATTATCAGATTAGTGATCAATAATTAATAAGGTTTCCCAACTTCAACTTGATTACTCAGAGCAGACAGAAAGAGGAAATATAACTTTACAAGCTCATATTTTGTTGCAACTTAACTCATTATCGCATATCTGATATGCTATGATTTTTGTAGTTTTCATGTTGGCCCACATCGTGAAGTAGGTTAGTATGGTAAGATAACCTATTAACTGACAAGCATACGTTATACGTCTTTTGGTACCAAAACAAAAGAAAAATTGTACCTCAAGTATATAAATTAATACATACCAGGCAATAAGCGGACAAATCAAAGCACAGCGAATAATTCTCACATTGCACCGATCTGAAAACCAATTGAGATGTACTTATTTTTTGTTTTAACAAATTATTCGTTAAATACTTATGATTGTTATTTTATTATATTAAGTTTATTAAAAAAACAAACTTCAATAGATTAAGAAATTGGGGCATCTTAACTAAAAACTGTAGCGGTTTAAACAGCTAATTAACATACATAAAAATTTGCAACATACATGGTTTTACATTATTCGTATATCCTACTTGTCAGACGTCAAATTCTCGAAAATTGTCACACACTTAAAACCATTTTAGAAGACACATGATGGCACTATAGAATTTCGAATTTTTTTGTTGTGGTCCTGCGTAATGCATACTGTTATACATATACATACTGTTTATTTCGCACTTAATCCGACTAAGTGAATTTATTAGGAAGGTGAATTTTTATATTTCATTGTCTTACTGTTCTCGGTTATATAAAATTAGGATGAGAATAATTAGTTGAACATACTCTGTTATATTGTTCATTTTCATTAAGTTCTAAAATCTAATCACAACTCTGTTTTAAATAAGATGTGCGTGTTTCCTTTGAAAGTATCAACAAGGGAGACGCTTGGTGACTGTATTGTAGCCTAAAGAATAACTGATTTACTATTTACTTGGCAAATGAATCAACAAATGTATTGGTATAAATTAGTTAGGCCTAAATGTCGTGGGGCATAATTTTAAACAAGAAAGATCAAAATCATTTTATTTTGCCAATGTATACCATTTGACGCCATTGTTGAAGGTTGAGGTTTAGTGCTTAAACTTCAAAGTCTCAGTGAACCAACAGGCCAGACAGATACTTTCAACTTGACCTTGGCCGACAGACGGCAAGGTTCGACAAGTAAAATGGGTAGACACAAGTGCACACAGAAAGACTTCTTTCTTACTTTGCATCTCGTAAAACAACAGACGCTGGTTTTGTTTGCATCGTGTTTCCCTACTGGTCAGAAAAATACCAACATGCTTTTGTGTAAATTCATTTTTATTTCGTTTTTAAGCTACATGCACTTAACAACCGTTGTCAACTTTAACAAATACATTTGCTTTCACTTGTAAATGTTTTCTGGTTTGGCGTCAAATTCGTATTAAAGTACAAAAAATATTTTCAGTCCTAGTTATGTCCAGAAACTTACATGTTCGCGTATTCGCTCGCATTTCCGACTGTCAAAGAATTGTAGATCATTTCTAGTCCAGATTTTTTTGTGATTTTATTTGTCTTTACTATTTTGTATATCAACAAACGTTATTATCAGTTACACCTTTACTCTGTCGCAGAGCTTGTAGTTTAGAATTACAATTAAGGGCCATAAAAGACAACAACTTGCGTAGATCAAATACTGTTTTAACGCGGTATACTTGGCGCAAACTATGGGTTTTATACTACATTCTTCAATTTAAAAGGACTTCGACCTCAAAACAGGTCACGTGAAAAGCCCGAGCCAATTACCACGCGACCCTGGGAGGCGCACGGGGCACGTCAGTCGTTCGGCTCTTGTGGGCTCGGTTTATCTTCGGCTTTCAGAGCGTGAAGTTTTTTCCAAAAGCAGCACAACTTCTCGATGTTCGACGGGCTATGACAACATCACTGCTCCTGCGGCCGCGCTGGATAGACCCGGTGATGTTTCTTTATGAGAACGGAGGAGCCTCGGATGACGCTGGCAAGAACATGGATGCGTTTGCGGGATGCAATTTTGCGCCAAGCTCGTGTAGAAACCTCGCGACTCCCAGCGCCGCTTATAAACCAAGTGAAGTGGCTTCGACGGCGGTGGTCGAACCTGGGAAGCAGTGCAGTCCGTGCTCAGCCGCGCAGGGATCCGGCGGCGCCTCTCTACCATACGCGTATTTTGGCGGCAGCGGATATTATCCCTGCCGAGTGTCTCATCACGACGGTGGCGGTGGCGTGAAGTCTTGTGCTCAGTCACCCACTGCTGGGGCCTCGCCTTACGGAGACAAATTTTTGGATATGCCTACCCCGTCCGCCGAGGATTACGCTATTTCACGCGCCAAAGAGTTCACATTTTATCCAAGCTACGGAACAAGTCCGTATCAGCCAGTTTCCAGTTACCTAGATATGCCCGTAATGCAGGCTGTAAGCGGGCCATCGGAGCCCAGACACGAGTCGTGCGTGTTGCCCGTGGAAAGTTATCAACCGTGGGCTCTCAGTGCCAGTGGGTGGAACGGACAGATCTACTGCGCCAAAGAACAACCACAAACGGGACACATGTGGAAGTCATCAATACAAGGTAACATATTCTCTCTGAGTTAGAATCAATCAAAGCTTCCGTGTAAATTGATTATGAAGCGATGCATCATGTTTAACAGCATAATAACAAATAAATTGTTATGAAGCCATATATACATATATAATAATTCGAAATACATATATTGTTTAGTAATAATGACATGACAAAAAAAATCGAAATTTGATGTTTTCTTTTTTCTTTTAGAAGCGATGCCTCGTGGAGTGCCCGAGGCCAGCTCGATCCGACGCGGCAGAAAGAAACGCGTTCCATACACTAAAGTCCAACTGAAGGAGCTCGAGCGCGAGTACGCGGCCAACAAGTTCATTACCAAGGACAAGCGCAGGCGGATATCTGCTCAGACTAATTTGTCTGAACGCCAGGTGACCATCTGGTTTCAGAACCGGCGCGTAAAGGAGAAGAAATTCGCCAGCAAAATTAAACCAAGCAGCTAGCTATACCTATAGAAAGACGACGTGTAGTTGGATACGCAAACAGTCCAAACTACGTATCTTACTTTCAGAGCATACGATGTTTTGAAGAATTGCTTAGCTCAAAGACGTCGCTTTTTGATTTAAAAGAAACAGACATTTTTTTCGTACGCACTTGGTCGTGGGGCGCAATTTGGTGAGCAGACCCACACATCAGGACAACACGGTGTTTAAAGTGATTGAACGAATCTTAGGTTCCAGCTCGTTTTATATATTACAATTGTAGATTGTGAGTTTGAAAGAGAACGATATTTCAAAACACATTTCAGATATTGATGCGGCCTGTTTACACTACAACGAATGTGTGCTTTCGTACGCTTCCTGAGGAGGAAGCAGGACTCGACTGGCTACCTATTTAGTTGCTCATGATTTTATTTCTGCATGTGGTCCTAATTGTTTGAATATTGCAGCGGCTCACTGTTTGATCTCACATATGTATTAATAAACTAAATGAGTTAGGCAATTACAAGCTTTAGTTTAATAACTACCAACGCACTTATGCCGTCGAATGTCATAATGGATTCGTACCAGAAATTGTATTACCTGCACACACACACACACACACACACACACACACACACACACACACACACACACACACA
>JAFMOD010000428.1:3322480-3337132 GCA_019802435.1 Corydoras maculifer
ATTCAACAAAGCAAATCCAAGTTCAAAGCAGGAAAGAAAATAATTCGACATGTTAACTAATCGCTTATCAATTAACCTCAGGAATGAAGGCATTCATCCAACATTTCTCTATGGTCTTCATCTGGTCTTCATCTGGTTTTCTGGTCATCTTGGCCATAATATCTGTAAAGAGGCATCGATGTCACAAACAACTTGTGCGTTTAATGCTGAGTAGTCTTCGTGTTCTCCAAATTTCTCTCACATCCAAGGTGAGGGATGGACTGTCGCTATATACACACACGCGCGCGGGGAAAGGGGGGGGGGGCGTCCGAAAGCTCAGGTGTTTCGAGTCCCGCACTTTTGGCAATATTGCAAACTACATTGGCTGTGTTGCTTTATGTTAGTTTTTTTTTCTGTGTATAGAAACTCAGAAACACATAACGCTTCGCATGTTATGTAAATAGACTTGTTCACGAATAAAAACAGCCAACAATCACCTTTATGGTGACATTGGTAAACATTATAGAACCTACATGATCTTTGTATAAAGATTTACTACCACAATAACATAAAAATGTGCTTGCACATTTTAATTAAAAAAACCCGTAGAGGAATTGTATAAAGTCGTTTTTCGTTGTACGCAAGGGGCGTGTTTCCCAAAATCATCGTTCCAACAAATGTTCACAAACACTGTAATAAGTTTTTTTTGTCTTTACTGGTCCAACATATAGAGTTGGTCTAATGCTGAACATTTTTGTAAAAGTAACCTTATTGGAGGGAAAGAAAGTACATTTTTAAGACTGAAACCTGCCACGTTAAATGTTAATTTGTTAAATGGCTCCATTGTCTCCCAACAACTTACAATTTAACTGTACCTGGCAACACATCGCTTTGTGTATAAAATCAGAAGCCAAACAGAATTAAAGACACTAGATTAATTTTTGACAACGAGTTATGATTTTAAATGTACATTTATATTAGATTTTAACTAAAACAGTGTGACTTCAAAGACCCCCTGCGTCTGTTATTTAAAATATCAAATAATTGCTTAAATAAATATTGCCACAAATTTTTATAAAACACATTTATACATCAAACCATGACCACGGTGACAGGACTTGACACTCTAATCAGATCATTTATGATACAACTGGGAAAAAATGCAATAAGTGCCTTATGTGAGGCTTATTAGGTTTAGCACCAACAGTCATGCTTTAAATTGCTGACTCAAAAGTTGATCAAGAGCTTATACAAACCACAAAACACCCGAGGCAGATTCCCTCATCACTCACACATGCCTGATTTTTATGATTTGTGTATTTATGATTTGTGTATTTGTGTATTTGTGACTAATCTTCCATCCATCCATTATCTTCCGCTTTATCCTCTACTAGGGTCACGGGGGGAGGAGGGGTCCCCCATGCCCATCCAGGGGAGAGCGTTTCAGGCGCTGGTCAGATACACCCAGAACAGGGCGCCAATTTATCTGTGGTCACACACACACACCCACACACACACACACAAACACACTATACATGGGGTAATTTTGAGAATCGGATTCATTTTGTGGATCAGAGAACCGAGAGGAAACCCACGCGGACACGGGAAGAACATGGAAACTCCACCCACATTGGGATTCGAACCGGGAATCCCCAGTGCTGAGAGGCGAACGTGCTAACCACTAAGCCACCTTGCCGCCCATGACTAACCTTAATATTTGCAAAAACACTATGTCCTCAATTTGACCTAATTCCCCTTCCATCCTTAAGAGTGTTCACATAAATTCTCGTGACTTTGTGATTCTACATAAAAAATAAAATTAACTTGTTTTACGTTGTGCGGGGTACACGAGCATGTAACGCGTTTTCCACCTTTTCTAAACGACAAATAAAACGTGAGAGATTGAATAGAAGGCATATTGAGAGAGAGAGAGAGAAAGAGACAGACACAGACACAGACACACTGTGGTCAGTGTGGGAGCGGAGAGGTGGAGACAGACATGCACTTCCTTCGTCACTGTCAAAATTTTAATTAATTCGTTACAATTTAAACTCAAATGTAATCAGCTGATCCCACATTACCAAAAACTTATAAAATTGGAGCAATTACAAATTATACTGGGATAGGGACAGACGGCGCCTCTCGCTGCTTGCTTCACCTCCTGAGATTTTATTTTATTTATTTTATTTTTCATCTTATTTTATATCTATTTTATTTTTATTATTATTATTATTATTGTTATTATTGTTATTATTATTATTATTATTATTATCCATTTATCATCTTCTGCTTTATGTTGTATTGGGGCCGCGGGGGGGGGGGTCCCCATGCCCATGTAGGGGAGAACGTCTTGGGCGCTGGGCACTCACAAACACACTCCATATGGGGCACTTTGGCTGTGGAAGGAAACTGGAGAACCCGGAGGAAACCCATGCGGACAAGGGGAGAACATGGAAACTCCACCCAGATCGAGATTCGAATCGGGAATCCCTAGTGCTGAGAGGCGAACGTGCTAACCACTAAGCCACCGTGCCGCCCTATTATTATAATAATAATAATTAGTATTATTATTTTCTTTGTTGTAATGCGTTGGCAATACAGTCAGTCATTGCCAATAAGGCTATATTGAATCTTTAGAGAGAGAAAGAGAGAGAGGGAGAAACAGAGGGAGCGCACTGCCAATTTATGTGGGTCACGTGGAAGGGATTTTCCACATCAGCTCACGTCCTAAAATTTCTGATTCGACTTCAAAGAGAGACTCTGTCAGAAAGGACGGACGGATTTTACGGGGTGTTTCCTCTCGGTTCCAAGACTAACGCCTATATTTCCAGCTGTATATATTACGTACTGACCGCGAGTTTTCCCCGTTGCATTCTTTTCTGTCTCAGGCTTTTATTATCTTGTTTCCATCTTCCAGCTCGCCACATGCTGGTCCAGTCCGTTCCGAACATGACGTTACGAAATGATACTTTCAGTGCATTTGGAAGGAAGATTTAAGCTGAGGGGCATTCTGGCTCTATGTGACACCAAGAAGGACTCGTCGTCGCGCCATGTCGGACTCGGCCTCGAATTGAACAGTCGAAGAAGCGACATATACAAATATGAAAACGAATTCATGAGCTATCGGAAAGAAATTAAAAGACCAAAGGCAAATTTCATCAAACAGGAAACTGAAAGAATGGAGTGACGAGACGCCAACAGCCCCGAGCTACGTTCCAGGAACAAAGACAAAGAGATCAAAGTGACGTGTACGTATAGGCGCGGCTTTAAATCTAAATGAGAAAAATGGCAATTTGGCGCAATGTTGTTAAATGTTATTATGTTCTGTTGTTAAAGTAAAGACGGAGGGTGAGGTATTGCGACATTAAAAACTACATGAGACCAACAGACTAACTAAAATGTGACCAAAATTTTTAAATGCTATTTGCAGGTAAAACTTAATTGTATGTGTATGTGCGTGTGCGTGTGCGTGTGCGTGTGTGTGTGTGTGTGTGTGTGTGTGTGTGTGTGTGTGTGTGCGTGTGTGTGTGTATGTGTGCGCGCGCGGTCGTGTGGCTACGATTTATCAGTTTTTAATTCCAAGGCTTTGGTTAAAATGTGGTCATTATTGTGGTTACATATGAAGCTCCTCAATAACCATTAAACACTGAAAACAGTATTAATTAATTAAAACGCAGGAAATAATTTGTACAAATAAACTTAACCAATGGAATGAATAAATAAAACAGGATGAACCTATTACTGGGCAAAAATAATAATAATAAAAATAATAATAATAATAATAATAATAATAATAATAATAATAATAATAATAATAAATAATCAATAATTTAATTGCAGGTAAGTTGTCATTATGTGTGTTTAGTCAAAATGTTTTGTACATTATTGTCACTCAATCAAATACAAATTAGTATTTAGTGTATTTATTACACATTTTGTCTTTTTTTTTTCAGAATATTTACATTTAGTAATTTTGCAGACGCTTTTATCCAAAGCGACTTACAAATGAGAACACCACAAGTCAGTAGTTGTGTATTTTAATAAAATATATTACATTATTATGTAATTATATTATATCGTAAAAAATAATTCATAATACTAGTATAATGCATTTATATATAATTTTGATAGATAAAGTTGACATATTTATTCCCTTTACTGTTTACATTTGTGTGCATTGCCAGTATTTTATTGTTTTCGGGGTGGATTTCCCGAAAGCGAACGTTCTTAGCGATTTACGAACAATATTAAGAACGACGTAACATTAACAACGCGATTTTTACTGTGCTTTCCCAAAAAGCCTTCTTAAGTCTCATTGACTAAGAGAGACTTTTAAGTCGTTCTTTGTAGACTCGGCCACTAAAAAAAGGCACCGTCAGTCGAAAACTGAATCACAGATTACAACACAATCTCTCATAATAATGCACAAAAATAAACAATTAAGTCAGTAAATATTTTTTTAAATATACAAACAATGAATAATCCTTAAAATTAGGCTACTGTTTTAAAAAGCAGGAAACAACCATTATTCAGTGGCATGGCAAACCAACGGCGTAATATACACTTTTCTGAAAGAAAACTAAATAAGATGCTTGATTAAGTAGAACAAAAGGACAAATTACATTATTTTCCAAAGCAAAAGTTCCACCAACAAAGAAGAAAGTGGAGGATGTATCACAAACTATCAGTGCTTGCAATTCAACTAATAGATCAGACATAAACTGTATTTGGCTGGAACATGAATGTTGTCTTCACTCTCTTCATTCTCACATTTTTCATCAGGAAGATTTAAGCCAGCACCAACTGCAATGTTGTGTAGCATAATACATACAACAATTATGGCACTACTGCGTTCTGATGAAAACCTAAATCCCCCTAATGTATCGATATTCAAACGATGTGCAGCATTTAGACGAGCTACACGGTGCCGCTGATTATGTCGACGTCGTATTAAATACTGTGTCCGATTGAGGAAAAGTATTCTTTGCAAAGAAGCCATGGTCATCAAACAAGTCTTCAAAAATCTTATATACTCTGTACCACTTATCACACAAGAACTACACAGAGGTTTGTAATTTGAGCTAATTACTGATCAGTTAATTTCATTGGTTACGTTATTAAATTAACGAATTCTAGGTAATAATATTAGTGCTTATTTTATTTCTGTGCGATTTGAACAACCAGTGCGTCTATGAGTCTTTGTCCGCTGCCAGTTACGAACTTCTTAGTGAGTTACGAGGGGGTCTGAGTACTCGTAAGTTACGAGCGATTTTACGAACGACGGAAGTTACGCATGGGTACGCATACGCACTCATTAATATTACCTCTATAGCATTTCTGTAATAATTACTTTTTGTGTGTAATTAAAAAAAAAAAAAATCTATAAAAGTGGCGGCACGGTGGCTTAGTGGTTAGCACGTTCGCCTCTCAGCGCTAGGGATTCCCGGTTCGAATCCCCATCTGGGTGGAGTTTCCATGTTCTCCCCGTGTCTGCGTGGGTTTCCTCCGGGTTCCCCGGTTTCCTCCCACAGTCCAAAAACATGGAACAAGTTAATTGAATTCTCAAAAAAAATTGCCCCCTATAGAGTGTGTCTGTGTGAGTGAGTGTGTGCCCAGCGATGGATTGGCNTAATTTTGTAAGAAGTATCAATCAGCTTTTTAAATTATAAACAGAATGACAATCATTAGTTGTTAATGCCATCAATGTAGAAAACACGTCATCAAACATAAAAACAAATCGGCTCTGTTGTAGGTCTATGCAGTATTGCATATTGCATATTGTATATGTATTGCATCTAAAATCTTTATGGTTCATAAACTTGTAAGTCATTTTTAAAAACGAGTGATTTATTTTTCCTATACTGTACTCACACACGGAATTGATCCTCATATTTAACCCATCCGTGAAGTGAAACACACACACACACACACACACACACACACACACACACACACACACACACACAATGAATTAAGCACACCTGCTCTGCACGACACCAGGGGGTTAGATACCTTGCCTTTAGCCATGATATTTGGTTGGACCGGGAATCGCAAGTTGATTCCTTAACCACAAGCCTACGACTGCTCCTTTGATTAATCCATCCATCTATCCATCCATTCATTATCTTCCGCCTAATCCTTGTTGTAAAATCTGAAAGTTGTTTTCTTGTTAGGCTGTTTAAAGTTTTATATTAGTTTACGGTATTTTTTAAAATATATGTTTATCAAACTTCATTCATTCATTCACTCATTATCCGCTTAATACACTATTACGGTCTGGGGTCGCCACGCCCAAGACGTTTCTGGTGCTGGGCGCCAATCTATTGCTAGGCGCACACTCACTCCATAAACCCACTCTATATGGGGCAATTTGGAGCATTCAGTTCACCTTGATCCATGTTTTTGGACTGTGGGAGGAATCCGGAGAACATGAAGGAAACCCATTCTGACAAGGGAAGAACATGGAAACTCCACCCAGATTGGAATTCAAACTAGAAACCTCCAGCGCTGTAGAGGCGAACAGTTCGAACCACTAAGCCACTGTGCTGCACCACTTTAATAATTCATTTGCTAAATAACTAAATGTACATATAAAAATATTACAAGTTTACACGTTCTCCCTATGTTCAAGTGGGTTTCCTGCAGGTTCTCTGGTTTTTTCCAACAGTCAAAAAAACAAATTCAAAGTAAAATTAAATGCTCTAACTTGCCCCATAAAGAGTGTGCTCAGTAATAGAATGGCGTTCTCCTCTGTATCGGAATGGGGAACCCACCATAGCAAGCGGAAGATTAAAAGAATTACTTGCATTAAAAAATACAATTACTTTTATAAAGATAGTTAGCAAATACATTTTTTTCACTACTTTTATAATAACAAACAGCTTGCAGCGGCACTACATAAATTTTTAAAATATACAACACAGTAAGAAAACACTTTGCCACAGGTTTAATTCGATTAAAACTTTATTTTAGTATTTATTATTATTATTATTATACACCATGTAAGGAAATGTAAAATGGTACCACAGCAGTAATAAGACACAAGACAAGCACATCGCAAAGCATTTTGGCGACATGCAAATAAAGTGCGCATAGTCACACCCCATCCATCTATTTATGGTTCCCAATTTACACTGCCCCACCGACCTATGCACGTCCCTGAAGTCATAATACTGATTAAATATGCAAAAACTAGGAGCTACACCCATCGATGGTTTGGTTAATGGCACATTTTTCACACACTGGGTGTCCTCGTTGCATCACCGGAGTGATGGAGTTCATAGACCTATGTGACTTAGAAGTATCCCAATAATCGGTTTCCTTTACCAAGTAATTTCTGAAGTGAGTGCGACGCTGTGACATTGAAAATAAAAGAAATGAAATAATACAATTTGTAATGAACGTGTGCTTTTTGCATATGATGGGAGTGTTTTGTTTGAAATGTTTACATTTAAATATAAATTTTAAGTAGGCAATATTTGTTTGGTTTGTTTACTTTGCTTACTTTGCAAATGACTAGAAATTATCCTGCGTATAAGAGACTTTTTAGTTCACAGCACAAAGAATTGTCCAATCACATCAGAAGTAAAGGAGTCGATGGGGGGGGGGGGTCATTTTATGTTGTAGGCCAATTAGATATGAAACAAGAGTGCCCCAATAATCGGTTTCCTTTGTCAAGTCTATATTCTGAAGAGAGTGCAACGCTATGATGCTAAAAAGAATTATAAAATAAACTTCTGAACCATGTCCACTAACATTAATCCAGAGAACAACTTACAACTGGAATGTGACGTAACTGTTGGGGTGATATAAAAACATTACTAAGATCTGAACTTGTCTGATGTTTACTAAGGCAGTGCACATGCACCTGGAAAGGTCCGGTCTTTTGGTCACAATGGGCATTCCTGGAGTCTGATAGTGGCATTAAAGATATCAAAGTCTGATAGTACTCTACAAGTTATATGGCATCATGAATGTTAAAGTGCTGCTTGTTTAGAAATAATCAACATACAACAGTGTTACAGTGTTTAAATTTACATTTAGTCATTTAGCAGACATTTTTATGCATTTTGAGCAATTTACAAATAAGAGAACAACACAAGTCAGTAGTTACAGAAAAAATAGCTACACTGTAGAATTATCAATCTGATCATTATCCGATCATGCATTTTTTTAAATTATAAATTAAAATTATATAATGTGTTTGTGGAAGAGACATTTTTGATTGTTTTTTTAAATGCTAGGTGATGGATAGAGTTGGGAAGATTGTTCCACCATTTTGCAGTGGTGTGAATGGGAATTAGCACCACCCTCACCACACTCCATGTGTTTGATTTGGAGCAATGTGAGGCAGGTATATGCAAGCCCCTTGCAAGAGGACAAACAAAACCAACCAATTGCCCAGGGCCCCAAGTTGGCCTGGGGCCCCAAACAATAACTGCTTATGAATTGCACTTAGAGTTAAACTGTGTGATAGCATCTTTAATTTACATTTACATTTACATTTACATTTAGTCATTTAGCAGACACTTTTATCCAAAGCGACTTACAAATTCATTCATTCATTCATTCATTCATTCATTTATTCATTCATTCATTCATTCATTCATTCATTCATTCATTCATTCATTCATTATCTTCCGTTTTATCCTATATTAGGGCCGCAGGGGGGGTTCCCCATGCCCATCCAGGTCAGAAAGCCTTAGGCGTTGGGCAGATACACCTAGGACAAGACGCCAATCTATCCCTGGGCACACACTCACTCACACAGGCACACTCTATATGGGGCAATTTGGAGAACTCAACTTGATCCATGTTTTTGGACTGTGGGAGGAAATCAGAGAACCCGGAGGAAACCCACACAGACACAGGGAGAACATGGAAACAGAACATTCGAACCGGGAATCCATAGCGCTGAGAGGCGAACGTGCTAACCACTAAGTCACCGTGCCGCCCACGACTTACAAATGAGAAAGATAATTAAATCTTTGATAGTCAGTGCATGTAAAGAACAATGACACTATTCACAGAATCCCCATCAAGATGGCCACTTTACTAATTACTTACAATTATTACACTATATATACACTAATACACTTACACTCTTACACACTTACACACTTACACTTACACTAATAACTTGCACTCTTTAGGTTGTTTGTGAAAAATGTGTGCTTTTTTGCATATGCTGGGAGCGTTTTGTTTAAAATGTTCACATTTAAATATTACATTTCTTATTGTATTTGTAACTTATGTAAGCAATATTTGTTTGGTTGGTTTTTGGTCATTTCGCTTACAGCCCTCTAAGACTAGAAATGGTCCTGCATATAAGAGACTGCACTGAGAATTGTCCCATCACATCAGTTTAAAAAACAATAAAAAGTAATATGATCTGTATGGAAAGGGTTTATCAAAATCTCAAAGCAACCAAACAGCAGAATAGCAAAAAAAAAAAAAAAGAAAAAAGAAAAAAAGCAAAAGAGAAGCCTCAGATCAAGTCTGGATGCAGGATATCTTTTGGTGTGAGGATCAAAAGCAGGTTATTCTAAGGTGTGGTGGCAGTGTGCGTGATTTTGTGGTTTCCAAAAGCCACACAATCTGACCCATTTACTAGGCTCTACCAACTTTGAAAAAGGCTGAAATATCCCTGCCAACATTCAAACCTGCAATCACCCACTTTCTTCTCAGCCAGAAAGTAATTTATCACACTCTTAACTGGTGAGCCAGTTATATCAAAATATTTATTAAAAAACAACATACAATTCTTTAAAATTCTAAAAGTAAAAACACCATGCAATAACTAGTTTCTGCTTTGTTTCAAACCCTTATATTACTTTACTTCATATGTGGCGTGTACTGGAAAGAAATTGATGATATAATTCACACTACAAATACTGTACACAGTAATTTAAGAAATTGTCTTTGGTTGATCAAACACTTGACAACAGTAAGAATAGATTTCGTTTTATTATATGTCAATTTAATTTAGGTATGTTGTGTCTTATTTTCTTTAAATGTGTTGTGAGTTGTGTAAGTGAGGTATGTAGATCTGTGAATGTGCTAAAAAACCAGTAGATTTATATAACTGGTATAACTGACTAAAACTTCTTAAAAACATTTGGTTAGTGAAGAGTTAGTGTAGTTTAGTATAGTATAATACAGATATGGCCAAAAGTTTTGAGAATGATACAAATATTAACTTTTACAAAGTCCACTGTTTCAGTTTTTATAAAGGGAATTTGCATATACTCCAGAATGTTATAAAGAGAGCAACAGCAATTAATTGCAAAGTCCATATTTGCCTAGAAAATTAACCAACCACTTTATTCCCCAAAACACATTTCAACTTTATTGCAGCCCTGCCTTAAAAGGACCAGCTAACATCATTTCAGTGATTGCTCCATTAACACAGGTGTAGGTGTTGATGAGGACATCAATCTGTCATGATTAAGTAAGAATGACACCACTGGACACTTTAAAAGGAGGCTGGTGCTTGGCATCATTGTTTCTCTTCTGTTAACCATGGTTATCTCTAAAGAAACACGTGCAGTCATTATTGCACTGCACAAAATGGCCTAACAGGGAAGAGTATCACAGCTAGAAAGACTTCAAGGAGAGATGTTCCATTGTTGCCAAAAAGGCTCCAGGGCGCCCAATAAAGACCAGCAAACGCCAGGACCGTCTCCTAAAAGTGTTTCAGCTGTGGGATCAGGCTACCAGCAGTGCAGAGCTTGCTCAGGAATGGCAGCAGGCAGGTGTGAGTGCATCTGCACGCACTGTGAGGCGGAGACTCTTGGAGCAAGGCCTGGTCTCAAGGAGGGCAGCAAAGAAGTCACTTCTCTCCATAAAAAAACATCAGGGACCGATTGATATTCTGCAAAAGGTAGAGGAAGTGGACTGCTGAGGACTGGGGTAAAGTAATTTTCTCTGATGAATACCCTTTCCGATTGTTTGGGACATCTGGAAAACAGCTTATTAGGAGAAGACGAGCTGAGCACTACCACCAGTCTTGTCTCATGCCAACTGTGTGGGGTTGCTTCTCAGCCAAGGTAATCGGCTCTCTCACAGTCTTGCCTAAAAACACAGCCATGAATAAAAAATGGTACTAGAATGTCCTCCGAGAGCATCTTCTACCCACCATGCAAGAGCATTTTGGTGATCAACAATGCCTTTTCCAGCATGATGGCGCACCTTGCCATAAAGCAAAGGTGATAACTACATGGCTCAGGAAACAAAACATAGAGATTTTGGGTCCATGACCTGGAAACTTCCCAGATCTTAATCCCATTAGGAACTTGTGGTCAATCATCAAGAGACGGGTGGACAAACAAAAACCTACACCTTCTGACATTCTGTGCAAGAATGGACTGCTAACAGTCAGCATTTGGTCCAGAAGTTGATTGAGAGCATGCCAGGGAGAATTGCAGCGGTCCTGAAGAAGAAGGGTCAACACTGCAAATATTGACTTGCTGCATTAACTCATTCTAACTGTCAATAAATGCTTTTGTTACTCATAATATGATTGCAATTATACTTCTGTATGTGATAAAAACATCTGACAAACACGCATAAAAACCAGAGGGTAGCAAATCACGTGAAATTATAATATTTGTGTCATTCTCAAAACTTTTGGCCATGACTGTAGTGAGTTTAAGTATGTGTTTGGGTGCTGGGAAGAATGACCAAAGACACGACACCAATCCATCACTGGGCACACACATCAAAAAGCCATACAGAAAGTTACTGGATTGAAGATACATCCAAAAAACTTTAAGATGCTTGTTTCCTTTATGTTAAAATGTAATTCACCAATTCCGAAAAATGGTGGTGAGCGTCTGAGATGTTCTCCCCTGGATGGGCAGAGGGAACCCCCCCTCCCCCCGCGACTCTAATAGAGGATAAAGCGGAAGATAATGGATGGATGGATGGTCAAATTTAATTATGAAGTGTAAAGTATATTTAAGTAAAAAATGATAACCGTAAATACTAGTTTGTATTCATTAGTTTTAGTTTGTAGATTGCACTTATAAGTAAAAATTACAAAGATTTTCTGAATCGTTACCTAGTTTGTATTTATATTACCCGATGTAAATTACACTCATTATTTTTATTCAGGAAAAACAGATAGTAAAAGAACTACAATATAGGTTCATCGCTACAAGGTAAGCGAAAATAATAAAATTGACAGTGATACTACTTACTAATAAAAAGAAAAAGAATGTGTGACTGTATACATCCGTAAAAATTGACTGGGTTAAATGCAGTAAGCATCGTAAGCCATTATAAATATATTGTAGGCCTAAAAAGTGCGCAGAATACGTCTATAATTTCTATATAAATATTTTAAAAGATGAATCCTAAATTCTTGCGTGTCAAAATAGAAGTCAAAATGTTGTAAATGTTTGTTTGTTTCCTTGCATATACTTAAGTAATATAAAATTTGTACATACTAAAAATTATCGCTTAAAAAGATCTATATTCATGTTCTAACGAGACTGAACTACGTTCAGGCATTTATGTCAATAGGAATAAAAAAATCAATATTAATAATTTACATTAAATGAATAATTAAGATTCACTGCCTTTGTAGGGAATATTTGGTGTGTATATCGAAACCCTTCGCTAAAATTGAACTGAAACTCGTGTACACCAAATTTATTTATATACTATATCGCTTTTACATGACAGAAGTATTTTTTTGCATCGATCCACTCATTGCCAATAAAAATAAAATATACGGTTAAATAACGTAATCTATATGTTTAAATATAGTTTTTGACGCTCTCTTTCCTGCCAGATTACATACAATTGTATGTTTCTCATATGATTGATATTTATGTAAAAAATAAAACATTTTGCAAATTAAATTTTCACGTATTCAACACGATTCCTAATTTTTAGTTAAGTTAATTACCACTACATCTCAAAAACTATCTGTAATTATGTCTTCATAAGCCTAAAATTAAGTGTTTTTGGAAATACTAGCGACTGCAAAATTAGCATAGAAAAGGTTTCGCGTGTCTACACATTAAAGACTAAGCTCAATTTCAATTTGGTTTTTTTTAGATAAAAACTAAAATTCTTTGCAACAAATTAATATTAATTACCTTTTTTAAGTTTTGATATTGAAATTATGTAAAACTAGTCTGCAAAAATATATTTTATAAATGTCATTAATTAACAGCAAATGTATTTTGTAATGCAAAGCACATAAATCAAATGTAGCGTGTTTAAAACTGCCCATGCGTGAAATTTAACACGGTTTCATACCTATCTTTCGAATCGTGTACAATTTGGATTTATTGGGGAACTTGCTGCACGCTTCTATTTTCTGAAATCCTGCGTATAAGGTATTGTCTTAGTTTTTTAAATTTCTGGTATTGTTTTTGTTTGTCTGATAAGTTATTGGTATATTGTAGTTTTAATTCAATTATTTAAATTGTAGTAACTCGTTAGCTAACCGTTTCAGATGAGCTAAAACCCATGAGCTCTTGGAGCTATGTAGAAAATCCTATTACACGTAACACTTGTTATTGTCTCACTTGTTAACCGCTTTATCCTTTATGGCTAAATGTAAATAAAACCTACCGCATTAAGGTTATTTGGTAAGGTTGTAAACTGAATGTTTGAGCCGGTGAATTGAGTTATCAACATCATAAATCTTTTTTAATCTTTTTAATATATATATATATATATATACATATATATATATGAAAAAAAGTGTGTAAACATCTGTTGTGCAGAAACATCTGTTGTGCAGAATATGTAATCTTTTTTTTTATTTTATAAGTAACAATTTTAAGAACATATCTAGCATTTTGGGAATTATGTTATTACTCTAAATGCAGGCAGTTTTATTTATATGAAACATTTAGCTATATTCTTAGTTTTTAAATTTCTCTATGGTGTTTCATTAACATCAACTGAATGTGATTTAAAATCCAAAACAGTGAAACTGACTTTCAAAAAGTCTGGCAAGGTTGTCAGTTGGACATTAATGTTAATTAATTAATTAATGGGACTGTAAATTTCTGGGCTCATTTCTTGTTCTGCTTTCCACCCTGGTTGCCATGCTGAATCAACATTAAGTCTGCCATTAAGTCTTGCCATTAGTTTTGACACCATGTTGGTAATAAAGTCATTTTGGAGAAGAAGGAGTTAAAAACTGGTTACAGTTAAAAAGATGCTTTTGTAGAAACCATGTCACCAGCTTAAATGAACTGACTCTTATGTACCTTATAACCTGCTCTCTCTCTCTCTCTCTCTCTCTCTCTCTCTCTCTCAGCCACCCAGCAGCAGATAAAATAAATCATTCTCTTGTCCATTGTAACATTCTTCAAAGAGTACAAAATAGGTACAGTACACCCTGAAAAGTCCAAAAATGGTACCCCAGGGTCCATATTTAGCATCAAAGTCTACAATGTTAAAACTGAGGTCAGATTCCCTCCACCTTGTCCCCACAACATGTACAATTAGATTAGAGGTTACATTACTTAAATGTTTATTATTTCAATTTTTACAAGCATTGAGATCTGTGCTTTGTTTAATAATAAGTAAGAATTGTAACAAATTGTCATCTGTTTCTATTGACAGTACATGATCTGCACAGTAGTAAGTTTATTAATTGGTCTAAAACTGGTAGGTAGAAATCTGGATGGGCATGATTTAATATTG
>JAFMOD010000428.1:3343512-3376012 GCA_019802435.1 Corydoras maculifer
TATACTATATATAGATATACTATATGTACTATATACACCATAGTCTAGGCTATACATTCGTTCATAACCAACACGCACACAAACACACACCCACACACATATACATTCGATAGTGTGTGTACGTGTGTACTCTTTACGTACCCTTATGTTTTGTATTCATTTTAGTAATGCTTGAGATTATTTTTATAAGAACACGGATGGACAGTGCAAATCCATTTGTTGAGATTAAACGAACATGTTTAGAAAATAATAGCAATTTAGTTACTTCTCTGATTTTTTTTCTATGTATATTCTTAAAATTTTCAGTCCCTTGATTGAACCTTATTTTTATAAACACCACAATGCTCCACAATACAATTATTTTTGTTAAATGTTATTTCTCCGAGTAAACATAAAATCTCTGATCCATGACCTTACATGTGTCTAATAGTTTTACTTTGGGGATATCTAAGTTATTTACGAATTGCATCTCCACTGTTCCGAGGCTTTGTAAAGTTTTTGGATATATATATATATATATATATATATATATATATATATATATATATATATATATATATATATATATATATATATATATATGTTAAGTTTTGCTGACGCCCCTTATTGACTTCACAGTGCAGTTTTTTCCTGCTTGTTTCGCTTTTGTTGCGTTTTATGGCTAGGATTTTATTTGAGGTTAGTCACTTTACTTAAGTGTCGAGCCTTCTTGAGGATCAGACAGCCTGAATGGGGAGATGCTGTTTCCGAGAGCACAGAACAACAGTATTTGTATTTTTTTCCACATTTCTCAGGAAACAGCAGGTAAGATATCTTTATTTCTATATATATGCTGATGTTGCCATGTACAGCCCATGATGGTGGGATTGGTCATTACACATTTGTTAGATTAGATACATTAAATATGACATACGAAATCACACTGGTCGATAGAATTTCGTGCTTGTTCTGACTTGCTACAATTGCTGAGATTAGACTGTCGTGTGGTTTAGGTAGTTTCATGTTGTTGGGATTGCATTTCTAACTCTGCAACATGAAGCTGTCTTAACTGCCACAGTTAAACTCTCCATTACACATTTTAAAATCGAATTCATGTAGATATGAGGCTTCAGTGGATTGTAGTTTGAAGTTATTTTGTTAGTATCCTTTTGCAGGGATTTGTCTGTGCATCATTTCTCTCAGGATATACTTTGAATGCATTTCTCAATTGCTTTCTTGACATTAGGAGTAAAAAAAATCTCAGTTTCGGGCCTTGGCCAAAGTAAAGCATGAAGACACAAGGCCTAGGGTACGTATGTTAAAAGTAGAAGTTGAATGTCTACTAAACAAATAGTCTCGTGAGCTCCAATACGAGAGAATTGAGACTTCCGTTTTAAACTAAAGGAGCGGGTTTAAACCAAATCCTGAATGAGGTTTATGGTGTCATTTAAGTCCACATCAACAGGATTGTATCTGCGCTGTAAAAAGACATAAATCACACAGACTGTTTTTAAAAAAAGGAC
The DNA here is from genome assembly GCA_019802435.1 of Corydoras maculifer. NCBI lineage: Eukaryota > Metazoa > Chordata > Actinopteri > Siluriformes > Callichthyidae > Corydoras > Corydoras maculifer. The sequence continues at coordinate 3,345,015 of JAFMOD010000428.1, forward strand.
TCGTCTAGAGTTAAAAAACACCTCCACACCATTTACAGCATCGAAGTGTCATGCTGTTTCCGTCTCCTTTCTTTTAAATTTCTAAGCGGCATTTCCTGTTGTAAAACAGAACAGAACTCCCAAAATGAGCTTATTCTCAGTGACTAGCTGATTACGCGTCCTCTAATTCTGTAATTAACAGAGATAAACGCATCTTAGATATCAACGTTGCAGTTTACTCACAATTGTTTTATCATTACAAAACCTCCTTTGTATAAAAAAGGGTTAAAACATGGTTATTTGGCTCTCATTTTTGTAAATTATACGACAAGATCAGAACCACATATTACCACTAGGCTACCATACGCGCATACAGATCAGAAAACAAAACGTAAAAAACAACAATTTTGATTTGTTTTATTTTGTTAGGAGACTGTGTTGTCCATATATAGAGAGAAAAGAGTACGAGAAAGCAATCACTTATTATTAAATAATTATATAAAAAAATATTTTCGAGGATGTGAATTAACAATTTCTTTCATTATTGCAAATTCCTAAATTACACATATTTTGGCTGATTATCAAGTGATTTACTAGTACTCTGAAATACTTGGGGTTTAAGCTGCTTCTGGCAGATCTTTTGTTGTACAGAATTAAAATGTATAACAACTGTGAGAGTTTCAATATTTATTAATTTACGAGTAATTTTTAAAAAGTTAAAAGTTAACCATTAGGGCTATTTATACATTTTCAAAAGGATTCTATATACTTATATACTGACTCCGACGCGTCTAAAAAAATGGCTTATCGTTAAAATCTACTTTTATGTTTAGCATATATTGGGTTTGTTTGAAAGTATTTCCTATTTGTGCCGCCGTTTTTTTTCTTAATGAAGTGTCGCAGGGCTTTTTTTCGGGGCGAAGGCGACTGATTTATGCTTTATTGTTATGCCCCCACTATCACGTGCGTATGTTGGCCAATCGCAAGAATGCCTGCCTTGAACGCACTAACCAACCGAGGGGGATGGTGAATTTTGATTCACACATATTATTAATTTTGTCAGGGTGTCGGTGTGTGTGTATGGTGTCTGAGGTTTTATATGTATATAAATGCGACCGGGTCCTTTTACCATGTCGACTCCAGGTCCTCTAACAGGATACTACATCGACTCTCTTATTCTTCCGGAGAACGATGAAACACATTTTTCTTCAGGCCCGTCACTAATGCAGCATTCGAGGCAGCCGGGTTTACAAACAGATCGCACGGGTCTAGGAACCTGCTTTTTCTCTTCGAAACAGCCTATATATGGCAATACGGGATGGAGCCACATCCCACCACCACTAACGAGCGGTGTAAATGCGGTTATTCACGCGCACTCACAACCTCAACCTCCGATCGTTGGGGACTACGCACAGCCGTGGCTGTTGGACTCGGGTTCCCCTTTAACAGAATTGTCAGCGGTGCAACACAACTTTTTGTCCAAACCAGATGAAATCGGAACGAGTAGAAGTGCTTTTTCCAACTCACAGCCCATGCTGCTACAAGAAGAATTCGCAAATGGCTCCTGTAGGAATGACGCGGATGCACTTTCCCTACGGACTGCGGATGGAGACATCGACGAAAAGCCAAGCATCGATCCAAGTAAGATTGCGGTTACTGTTGGTTATTTGCAGGTAGAATGAAGACCATTTTAACGTTTTTGTAGATTTTGCCTTCCTTTGCACTGTGACATGTGGGTGTTGGATGTCTTGCTGGTGTTGTGGCACGATCGGTTCAGCGTTGGTTCGTAATTTCGAACTGCCCTTTCTTCTTATTCTTGCTCCCTTTACCTTTCCCCAGACAACCCCGTGTCCAACTGGCTTCACGCGAGCTCCACGCGCAAAAAGCGCTGTCCATACACTAAGCACCAGATCCTCGAATTGGAGAAAGAGTTCCTGTTTAACACGTACCTCACACGCGACCGCAGGTACGAGGTCGCACGTCTCCTCAATCTCACCGAAAGACAGGTGAAAATCTGGTTCCAAAACCGCAGGATGAAGATGAAAAAACTGAACAAAGACGGAACGAAAGACGAGTAAACAGAAGGGCCAAGAGACGTCAGATTCAAGTGAAACAACTGAGATTTTGTCTTTTAGCATGTTGTAGGATGCATTCGTAATGTATTAAGGGTACTTAGGAATCGTATCTGTCCACTGATTGTCGCACAAGTATAATTTACATGTAAAGAAAACAAAGGGAACAAACAGTAGTAGTGGCCTTCTTTTTGAACACTTTGAAAGATTGATTTGAGACGCGGATTGATTCCTTTCCGATTTTAACATAGCATATTAATGTTTACATCAATCGACGTTCCGAGACAGTAAGCTAATTGTAAACTCTGTGCTGGGTTTCACTTAAGCATCTTAGCACAAAGATCATCCTTAAACGGCAGTGCGAGCATCACCATGAAGACGCTCTCTGCTCGTTAAGATGTCCAATATACCAAGATGCTTTGGGGAAACTGGGCTCCGGGTTTGAATGCAGTGTTAAGTTTTGCTACCTATACACAATATGAGAATTTAAATTTAAATACTGACATTTTTGTAGTATTGCAATCACCCGAATGCCATTGAAATATGTGACCTTCAGGGAGTGCATAAATATATAAGTTTACTGAAAACACTGAAAACTAAAAACACTGTAGTCAGAAAAACAAATACCTCGCGGTTCACCGACCGCTTTAATACGAAATGTGTATTTCTGAAATGTGATTTGTACAATATTTATTCAATAATAAAACATCCTTAAACAGACAGTGGCTATTATTTTAATTTTTTAAATTATTGTTATTTTTGTCAGCATTTTAAGCAAAATGACCGTGTAACTGTAGAATATTTTCGTTTCCTTTTGTGAATTATGTGTCACACACACACACACACACACACACACACACACACACACACACACACACAGAATATGGTATGGTATGTTAGTCACTTTGGGCGTGTGGGTACTCGACTACATACAGGCCCGTTTCGTAAACCGCCATAAAAGACAATTACTGCAATAAAACGAAACTGTCTTTATTGCTACATTTAAATTGTCAGTGCATTCTAATGTGAAGACTAAATTACACTGCAGGTAATTTTCAATATGTCCACTCTCTCAGGACCATACCCTTTACATGCATTCCTACTCAGTCAATGTGACACTACGACATTAATAATCATTTGTGTTTGAGTCTTGGCCAAAATGAAACATAAATGGACAAGGCCTGGGTTACATCTATTTACGGTAATATTTGAAAGACTGCTGAACAAATCGAGTCTCGCGAGCTCGTGTTTGAAATATAAGTCAGATTCTACAAAAATTACGGTAGAAAAAATTAGGTTTCTAATGCAATTTAAGTTCAAAATTGAATTGTATCTGAACTGTATAAAGACGCACAAATTAAATCGTTCACATCAGTGGGCTAGAAAACTACTACAAAAGCAATATGCAATTGTTATCAAAACTTTAGTGGCAATTTAATTTCTTATGCGCATCCGATTGTGGCATTTATTATTATTACCCTGTCGCGACAGACATTTTGGTGAGCCATTACTAAAATTGTTCACAAAGCTGTGCGCAAAATGGCGTCTTTCTTTGGTGGCTAGTGTATAGACAGTAGTCTATTTTAAATAGTATTTTTCAGAAACAAATACAAAACAACATTGAGTAAAATTCACACATTAAAGGTCGACCAAAAGGATCAATAAGGAAGTTGTAGCAATATTACCAACTGCTGAGGTTTTACATCAGTTTGAAGTCAATGGAAATCTGTAAAAATGGATAATGCGACACCGAAACAAAGTCGTTGATACCAACGACTGTTAATTTTGAAAATTTATATATATATATATATATATATATATATATATATATATATATATATATATATATTTAACTTTGTCCCTGAAAAACATTATTAACTTAAGCCACTCATAACTCAATAAACAAACACCACGGCAAGATACAATATCAATTTCGTTACGCACTTCAAATAACATTTTTACATAAATTTAAAACTGGAAACATCAAATGGAAACGACGGTAATTTTATGAAGGTCAGACACGCGTCGTTACAGTTTACTGTTTTAACATTTTATTAGAAGATTATCGTTTTAAGGTTCACTTTAAATCATAGAGATACGATACTAATTATATAGCTAATAGATTATCGTAGACTTAATACTATAGAGTCTTTATTTTTTGGTATTTGAGTGACAAACGTAAAAAAGATTTTTACTGATCGCTTTTTCCGTTTAATGTATGTGTTTTATAAACATATTTGAGAACATTAATAAAGCAAAATTTTCGATTGATTACCAAAAACCTATTTAATCTCCAGATTTACGAACACAAATGTTTAAGCAGCTCTTTGTTTAATATAAATGTATTATAATAGCTACAAACATACTATTATTATAAATATTATATTTAAAAAAATGGTCAAAAACTAAAAACTAAATGGTAAACATTTAAGAATATGAAACATGATAGATATGCTTACAGAGAAATTCCAAACTCTCACAGAAAAAAGTTCTATGTTTTATATAAAAGTTACTAACAAATTTTGAGTCTTTGTCTTTCAAAATAGCATTTTTGTCCAATAGTGTGGTTTTTAATTAAGGCGCAAGGTATTACAGTGATAATAGATCTTTAAAACAAATAAACATTAAATAACAAGCTAACAAATAGCTTAACTTTATTATTAATTGGCAGGCCTGTTTACCTACATTTTATATTTAATTTTTTCCTCACTGCTGTTGGTACACATGTGATAGTTTGCTGTATGGTGTTTAAATGACTTAAATTTTTTTAACAAAAATTGTGAATTAGGGAATGTAATGCAGAACGTTTTAAAATATTTCATAATAAATTGCAACTTCAAATAATTAGCATTGACTAACCATATGGTAACTAAGAATATCTTTGTATATTATATAATTATTTAAAAAGTACCCGTTTCACTGATTGTAATAGCCTTTATAAAAAATGGGACTGAAATTTCTTCGTGTAATAGCCTACTATAGGCCTGTTATTTTTTTAACCGTGCCACTGTAATACAAAAACAACTGCACGATTTTATGTATTAATATACAAAAGTACTATTGCCAAAAACGCACAATAAAAAGAATTTCTATTTCGTGAGCAATCTATACTATTTACGCAAATACGCCTCCTTCTACGCCTGTAAAATGTGGTTTCTCTAGGTGTGATGGTAAATTCTCTAAGGTCTGCCGCCGTTTTATTATAGCTAGTTCCCAGTCTCTGTGCACACCACTGTGTTGTTGGACCCATATAAGATGCGGATGTATTCGGACTTCAAAAGTCCCACAGCTAAGACGCAGTAATTAACCACAGCCGTGGTAACACAAGCTGTAACAGTGCGAGAATGGTTTTATGGTCCAGACCCAATTACCTTGCTTTCAGCGCTTGAACAACCACCTGGAATAATCCTGGTCTTTTGTTCTATCTCTTGATCTATCGCACATGCACAAATATGCCGAGGATATCATCTTCGGCGACGCCATACCTTTTGCCTTTGGACCTTTCGGTCCTTAACTGCAGAAAACCGATAATCACGTGCGTTGTGCCTCTAACAATTTACATAAAGAAATAAAGAAGCGAAAAAATAATCTAACGAAAGCCCATAGTTTAGTTTATAAATGCTAATTTTAAAAAATAAAAAATTTAAATGAACATCTGATGTGGCATAATGATAAAACGAGCTTTGGCCAGTAGAGGTCAGCACTGCTCTATAAAGTTAGCCTTAGTCTTTAAAAAATAAAATATTAATCTTTAAAAAGTTTTTTATTTAAAGATATTTTTAGCTCTGTTGTTATTTTTCCCCTTTTATTCCATTAAAATTAGAAAGTTTTATATAGCCTCACAGACAATTATTTAGTCGTATTCCTAATTCTTATTGGAAGAAATACACACACACACACACACACACACACACACGTACACACACACACACAAACACACACAAACACACATACACACACGTACACACACACACACAAACACACACAAACACACATACATATATATATATATATATATATATATATAAAACGTTATGATTTTGATGGAATAAATGAAAACAAGAATCGTGTGTGTCGCCATTATGGACAGGTTATGCATAGGTGAGCAAAAGTCCATCAACTTATTTAATAATTTCGCATCTGAAGTTTACAGTTTTGACTTTCGGACTTCTTAACCTTACCACCGACGACATTTAGTTTTATTGTTGCTCTGTGTAAAATGGCGACTAGTAAATTGCCTTCAGAGCCTGCATCTTTTCTTTACCACGTGAGCGACTATAAATCTGTTGCTTCTGTAAAATTTATAGCTCTTTTGTACGACTTTACGAGGCAATAAGGTTTTCTACTGGCTAGTGATCGTCACATGACTCTAAGCTCCTATGACCATTAACTTTTCTGTCCACGCTTGCTTTCCCGACTGGAGTACATTTCCATTCTGCTCCAGTACCGCGTCTGGTCCAGCTTTAGTATATTTAGTAGCGATGTATCGTTCTAGACATAAAAAGATGCAAATAGGGAGTGATCCATTCAATGTAAAGCGGTTCTTATGGGGAATAATCAACAAAGGAATACCTTTCCACTTAGAACTGAGCTGCTTTAGAAATTTCTTGCGGATTACTTTTTTCAGCTTCGGTTGACCCAAGAACACTGTTGGTAGGAACTCAGATTTCTAATAATAATAATAATAATAATGATGATGATGATGATGATGATGATGATGATGGTAGTAAATACATTCATATTTATGCTTTTTAAACAACTGGCATTCGGAAATACATTTATATAATCCTTAATGCGAGAAATTCTGCTAAATTAGTTTAAAATAAACAAGGTAAAATATAAATATTGGTAATGTGGTCAGTGGTCAGTACTCGGCAGTCAGGATTTAAATAGTAATTGTAAACATGTGTATTATAAAAAATACCTTTAGGTGGCGGTGTAACCCAACACGTGGAGTGTTGAAGTGTCTCTTTAAAAATATCACTTTGATTTTAGCTATATTCTCCTCACATTATTTCGAACTCATTTTTACCTGTCGCTTTTACACGTTACTTTGCTTTTACATATCGTGATGGTTTAAGAAATATATATTTAAATATTTATTTAAAAATGAAAATGTGGACATGTGTTATCCTAACTTATCTTAAACATCCACTTTTTTTAAACTACAAAATCTACATATATATCTATATCAACTCAGATGTTTTTGGTGCCGTTTGATATTCGATTCAGTAACGACTTTTTATAACTTATAAAGTATTTTCTGAGTGTTTTCACAAGTATTCCCAAATGTATCTATCTTTAAGAATGAATTCTCATTTGGTCATTGTTTACTTCGCTTCTGCAACATAGCTGAAAAAGCACTTTTGGAACAAAACGTTTCAAATCACGCATGTACTCTCATTTTTCCAAATCACAAATTATTAATACATTTCAGAGTTCTGGTGCTAAATAATAAGTATGTAACTTATTAATATTTACTGAGAGACACTTACTTTACTTATATTAATCCAGAAGCATAACATACCAGCGAAGCACAACGTGATCAATCATTGGAAGCACTAAAACATTTAAAAACAGTAGAAAATTATGCATTTGTAAAAAGTTATAACCTATAGGTTAATACCACTTGTTTAGTTTAAACTGAATCAAACAGACTACATAGGAGATTCTTGTTTTATGCACTACACCGGTGTAGGATTGGCTATTCATTTATTTTGTCACTATAGGTTGTTATTAAGTTCGACGTGTTTCATTGTTGCGATGATCATACAGTGCGTTTAGTAATTGTTATAATGTTGCTTGGTATTTTTAGGATCCTAACCATAAAATTGTGTGGAAGTATGTTTTTACGTTATACCACATTATATTGGAAAATAAAAGTTTGGACCGAGTTAGTAACATAACATAGTCGGTTACTATAAATATCAAACTTAATACTTACGGTTTATAATTTGTTGTGTTTCATGTGGCTTGTCGCCAATATTAGGTAAAATTCTGAAATGTTGAGGTCTAATAATAAAAACCTCACAAAACAGTTGCAAAATAAAAATCTGTGGACTTTCTATTATGTAAAAGAAGTGAATCATGATCTTTTGATTGACTTTTTTGAGGTCTAACAATATAAATGTGGCCAGAACATATCAAGGGTGTTTATAAGAATTATATAATATATAATTTTAAAACATTCAAATATGATGGTATCAGATTTATTTACAAAAGTCAAAAAGGGTCAAAAAGTTAAAGGATTGCAAAATTGTAAAGCATTTTTTACTTTCTATTCTGCACTTTTGCATTTGTGAGGTCTGCAAGCCCTCTGAATGAACTGAAGAGAAATCATCATTCATTGATTCATTATCTTCTGCTTAATCCTCCACTAGGGGGGTTCCCCATGCCCATTCAGGGGAGTTGATTCAGGCGTTGGGTGATGCACCCAAGACAGGGCACCAATCTATCACTGGGAACACTAACACACACACTATATGGGGCAATTTAGAGCATTCAATTTACCTTAAATCCATGTTTTTGGATTGTGGAAGGAAATCGGAGAAAACCCACGCAGAGAAGGGGAGGACAAGGAAACTCGACCCAGATTAAAATTTGGATCCCCGGTGCTGAGAGGCGAACATGCTTACCACTAAGCCAGCCTGCCACCCGAAATCAGCAAAAAACTTACATAAGAACATACTTCACCATAAATACAGTGATGAGGGCTTGGAAACACAATTTCACTTGCCGTTTTTGCAAAGACATCTGCAGGTAATTTATAATAATCCCAAAGCCAATATAATATGTGCTCACATTGGATAAAGCCACAAGAGCAAACATATTTAATTCTATGAATCTGGCTCAGTGTCAACAGAATGGGTAACCTGAATGAGACCTGAATGATAGAATGAGCGAGGGATTGTTCTGTCCTGTCCTTTGTGTATCTAGCCAGTACCTGAAATGCTCACATGAAGATCCCCACTGCAACCCTAGTCCCTAGAATAGGATTAAGCAGAAGATAATAAGATAAGATAACAAGAATAATAATGTTTCTGTGTAATGTAAATGATCTTTTTGCTAAAATATTTTGACCCTTAAATAATGTCATGAAATTAGCAACGTAAATTGCTAGTTGACATTGGTAATATTGGATGAATATTCACAAATCTTGGGAAATACAATAGAATTGATATGATAAGAGATTTTCCAAGGTAACTATACCTAAACGTTATAGGTTATTACTGTATCTGCGATGAACAGTTGCAACAAAGCCAAAAAGCTGGCTATGACTAAATAAGTAAAACTTCCCAATGTTTAAGGTTATTTGAGAATGTTTTTAAATACATTTTTACACATTCAATGGAAAACATTTGTTAATCTTCATACAAAAAGAAATAATGCAATTATTTTTAGTCTATTGTTCACATAACAGGTAAATCGAGTCCTTGAAAGGTTTTAAAATTAGTTAAATACAACATTAAATGTAAAACACATGAAAATGTACACCATGCTATTATTTATTTAACAAAAATTTGCTCATAATTGAACAATGTTGTTTGAAAAACTACATACATTTGTAGAACCACCTAGCAACAATTTAATCATTCTCTGCATGATATGAGATGTTATCATTCTGGAGAACTTCTGTCAACTTTGCTTAACAGTAATGCTTAAGTTCATTAAGGTTTACTGCTTTTTTTTTGTTATTCCCTACTAGAACCAAGGCTGACACTGGGATTATTATTGTGTTGTATGACCCAGTTTCAGCCTATTGCATAGCTGGCCTCCCATTTGAATATAGAATACTATTCAGAGGAGGTTGTGGTCAATTTATTGTCTTAGAGTTAGAAGTTTAATTGATCACTCCTTCACCGCTGCACTTGACAAATGCTTTTTTTTTGTTTTGTTTTTTTGTCTTGATGTGCTGTATTTGGTTCTCACCAAACATGGCACAGTGCATTGTGGGACTAAAATTCCACTTGTGTCTCATCTATCTAAAGGAAATCTTGTGGTTTGATTAAATGCAGCTTTGCTACTAAACTATGCTGTCATGTTCCTTTAGGAAAGACAAGGCTTCTCCTGGCAATCTTTTATAACAGACCTGTTGTAAATTTGAATATTTTACATGCTCTTTTTTTAAATGTTTTTTTTAATTATTATTATTTCATTTTTTTATTTTTTTATTCATACTCACTGAGCATTGCACAATCTGACCTTGAGGTGAATTTGTTTAAAGGTCAAAAACAATTTTTTTTGTTTAAAATGTTTTTTACTTGTAAATATTCTTATTATTGTAAAAAGATGGAAGTAAAATGTGTTTGGCTTGTACCCCATGTCCTGAATAATTTGCTTCTAGAGGATCATTGCTTTGTCTTTTTATTTTTGCTTTAACATACACCTGAATGCTGAGCACACGCACACTGCCAGAAAACTGAAGATTTTAATGAAGTGATTACTATCGCGGCAGCACGTTGGCTTAGTGGTTAGCACATTCGCCTCTCAGCGCTAGGGATTCCCGCTTCGAATCCCCATCTGGGTGGAGTTTCCATGTTCTCCCCGTGTCTGCGTGGGTTTCCTCCGGGTTCTCCGGTTTCCTCCCACAGTCCAAAAACATGGATCAAGTTAATTGAATTCTCAAAAAAATTGCCCCCTATAGAGTGTGTTTGTGTGAGTGAGTGTGTGCCCAGCGATGGATTGGCGCCCTGTCCTGGGTCTATCTGCCCAGCGCCCGAGACGTTCTCCCCTGGATGGGCACGGGGAACCCCACCGCGACCCTAATAGAGGATAAGCGGGAGATAATGAATGAATGAATGATTACTATCGCTGATCAACCTTGAAGACGGACCTTCTGTTTATGAAACTATTATAAAGTACACCACAGTATTAAGGCTTATATGATGATGTTTTGTTTTACAAAATCAATCATTTGTGTATTTTATTATCTTCTGGAATTTTATTGAGCTTTATGAAGATTGTTTTCAGCCAGTTAATTTGACTTAGCCCTGTAGCCGAAAATGTGAAATCTCCGCCGACCAATAGAGGGCGCATAACTGCAGTTGTGGTTGTACAATTATACGACATTGACATAAATTTATAAATCAGCATTATTTGGGTTCGTTTGCCAGAAAATATGGCTTTATAGTGAGAGAAATCTTGTTGCGAAACATTAAAAAAAATACCCATGTGGTAACATACACCAAGGCACATCGAACTCTTTACCCTGTAAAATATTGACCATCAAGTAATTGCTAGTTAATCTTTTTTTTTAAATTAAATTTCTAATCTGACACATTCTAAAAAGTCATACAATACCAGTTTGCATGTAGAACTTGTTTATTATATTTGATACATGAAGATTTTGCACATGCAAAAACATAATGTTGCTTAAACATATACCAAACAATGTGAAATCTACCTGTTGACCTTTTTTTAAATTTTGTTTTTTTTTACAATTTATATTCGCGTAATTTATATTAAATAACAAATACAAAAATACAAATCGAAAAACCGCATCCCTTCCAAAATATTAACAAAATGTAGGGATAATCCACCTTGGCGTTAAAGACATGTATCTGATTTCATACGTAATTTTTCACGCAGTGAAAACACATAAATTATGTCGCGGCCCCGAAAACTCTTGTATGTAATATGATCCACGTGACCTTAAAGTACTTAAAAAATTAGATCAACCTCTGCCGTCTGCATCCCGTGCCGCGGTGGTGTGGTGTGAAGTCTGTTGATTGAGATGACACACACAGGGCGTGCAACATCAGAATCAGAATCAGACTTTATTGGTCAAGTATGTTCACACATGCAAGGAATTTGTATTTGGTTGCAATAGCTCACAGTGCACAATAAGTGACAGACATACCCAAACTAGCATTCCTCATACACACACACGCACACACACACACACGCACAGACACACGCACAGAGACACCTGTAAACATTGACGGTTGTGCAATTTGCAGATTGTATAAGAAACAGCAACAGACAATGCGGGAAAAAGAACATGGTTTTTACAAAGATAAGACGGTCATAGATCTTTACTCTGGATACGAAAACAACGCGATTAATCACACTCTTGACCTTAGGGCGTACCGGCAAGTGTAACATTCAAAAGAATTCAACAATAAACTGTAGTTATCTCACTTTATTTTAACAGATATGACAAGTGCACGCGCCACCACAATCCAGTGTGGTTTTCCACGTTTACACGACTCGACAAGACTTATGACAAATAATTAAAATTAGACATGCGCTCAGCCTGTCAGATGAGAAGACAAAATATATATATTTTAAGTATAGAAGACGCAGATATACAGCAAGAAATAAATTTAAGTTATGTGCCTTTGGGTGTACCAACCATGAGAGTAGAGCCAACTGCAAATGTTTGTGTGGTCTGTGTTTTTTTTTATAGTGCAGTACATCATTCACCACTGCATGCTTCGAATCGATAGTGTCCAGGTTTGTGATTGTATGTAGGACACTTATTTCTTAAACGACACATTTATGTATTTGGCATGTATCTGGTCCAATGTTTGCTGTGGAATGCAATTCTTGTTTTAACTTCAAAACATAGTCATGTTTTCTGAAATTTCAAATTTGTAATAACTGATACGCTTATCTTTATATTATTTATTTTCTCTTAACCAAAAAACAATAAAACATTTTATGGAATAGTTTAGTTCCCGGGTGGCACGTTGGCTTAGTGGTTAGCACTAAGCTTCCCAGTTCGAAGAGTTTCCATGTTCTCCCCGTGTCCGCGTGGGTTTCCTCCAGGTTCTCCGGTTTCCTCCCACAGTCCAAAAACATGGATTAAGGTCAATTGAATTCTTCAAAATTACCCATATATAGTGTGTGTGTGTGTGTGTGTGTGTGTGTCTGTGTGAGGGAGTGTGTGCCCAGCCCCTGTCCTGGGTGTATTTGCCCAGCGCCCGAAACGTTCTCCCCTGGATGGGCATGGGGAACCCCCGCGACCCTAGTAAAGGATAAAGTGAAAGATAATGGATAGAAGTTCAGTTCCCTAGTAATTTCCTGAGTAATGTTAGTGTTTATTCTTAGCGACTAAAGAAAAACTTTAAGAACGATAGTTATGAAGGCATTTAATAAACCCACAAAGTGAAGTATCTTTTTAAGTATGAAGTTACAAAGTACTTAACATTATGACAATTTTGGGAACTCTACCCCAGCTTTGTAATTTCATTCATCCTTAACATAAACGGATGTAATTATTGTCTAAATAATCATAAATGCAAATAAAATCATGTAAGCACTAATAACATTTGATTATAAGTACAACATTTTTCATATTGTAGAATTTGGGTTAGATTAAAAGCATGTCGGAAAATAATCAGTGAAAATTAAGAATTTCTTTGAAAATTATAAATGTGTTATTTAAGATTCAGAGGGTTCACATTATTTAACCAATAAAAAGTGTATAATTTAGTACAATATATGTAGAATATTAAGGGAAATTATGTTCCTTTTGATGTTATTATTTGTGGTAGTTTCCACTGGGACTTAGTGGTTAGCACATTCATCTCTCAGCGCTAGGGATTCCCGGTTCGAATCCCCATCTGGGTGGAGTTTCCATGTTCTCCCCGTGTCCGTGTGGGTTTCCTCTGGGTTCTCTGGTTTCTGTCCAAAAACATGGATCAAGTCAATTGAGTTCTCCAAATTGCCCCATATAGAGTGTGTATGTGTGAGTGAGTGAGTGAGTGAGTGCCCAGCGATAGATTGCCGCCCTGACCTGGGTGTATCTGCCCAGTGTCTGAAACGTTCTCCCCTGGATGGGCATGGGGAACCCCCCCCCCTGCGACCCTAATATAAAGGATAAAGCAGAAGATAATGGATGCATGGATGTTTCCACTGGTCATATTCAATGATATAGAATAATATCAGTGGAGTACCTATTTTCTTTTATCTGATGGTACTGACATATTTCACAATGGCAAGGCCAGGATTTATTGAGAGCATAAAGCTCTTTTTTAATGCTTACATAAAATTCCTTATTGAGCTTAATTTCCTTATTGAGCTTACTTTCAGACGTATAATGCAATGGCTGGGGCTGTACTGTCTAGGATATTTTTAAAAACTTTATTGATTAAATCCACTTACCAGCCATTGTGATATTTACATCTGTTTGTATTAATACTAATTGTCTAAATTTTCTGTTCCACTTTGTATTTTCCACCCTTTAATTACAGACTGTTCATCTGTTTCTCCGCATACTTAGTCCTCAAGTCTGTGTTTAGTCACTATGCACATTAATAGACACATTACTTGTAATCAGTAGAGTAGCTTATGTGTGGTTTCTCAATTTATATTAATTATCCTTTGAATATTATGATATTTGTGCTCACATGATGCTGGTGGAGGGGCATTCTTGATTTGTTGCTTATTTTTAGTCCAGAAATGCCAGCAAGCTTTTAAAAAACTTCAGCAGCTGACAACTGACATCACCACCAAGGCAGTGTCACTACATTGTCTAGAATGATCTACAAGCCTGCTCTGTGTTGGTCTTAAGTTCAAGTTCAAGTAATTTATTTATATAGCGCTTTTTACAACAGTACATTGTCACAAAGCAGCTTTACAGAATGAAAAGCCAATAAACCCCCAAAGAGCAAGCCAAAGTGACAGTGGCAAGAAAAAACTCCCTGTTATGTTGTTATTTTAAGGAAGAAACCTTGGGAGGACCAAGGCTCAGTGCAGGACTCATTCTCCTTGCAGCAACAGTGTAGGATACTATTGTACAGATTGTGTCGAGATCGGGTGACTGTATTTAACGAATGGAAAAACTCTAACTGGAAAACCATATGTAAGTCCATTAAGTGGGTCCTGCAGGACCGCCAGTCCAATTAATATCCAGGTTCCATCCAGACCTTAAACCATTAATCCATCTTAAACTTTAAAGACATAAGCATCTATAGGCCTTGTAGTTGATCTGATTACTTTAAAAAGCTTTTTCCCAAAGAAAATATTTCACTAGGGAGACATAGTGGCTTAGTGGATAGCACATTTGCCTCTCAGCGCTGGGTATCCAGTTTCGAATCCCAATCTGAATGGAGTTACCAAGTTGTCCCCTTGTCCGTGTGGGTTTTCTCTGGGTTCTTGTGTTTCCTCCCACATGGATTCAAAGTATATTGAATGCTCTAAATTGCACCATATAGAGTGTGTTTGTGTGTGTGTGTCTGTGTGAGTGAGATTGGCACCCTGTCCTTGGTGTATCTGTCTAGCACCCAAAATGTTCTCCCCTGGATGGGGATGGGGAACCCTCCCTACCCTAGTAGAGGATTAAGCAGGAAATAATGAATTTTGGAATTGAAGTTTGGAGCAATAACATAGATGTGTGTATTGTAGTGTACATTGACTTGTACAATAATATAATTACTAGCCATTTTTTAGTTACACCTTATTGTTTATCTGCATTCTATAGTAAAATGCTGAAAAGATTTGACCACAATTAATCAATCAATCGATTGATCAGCAGACAAATAAAGTGATCTATTTTGCTTATTGTGCTTAAATAAATTGGAATTCCATGCCATAAAACACACACATATACACACACTGAGTGGAGTGAGCACACATGCCAGAAGGTTTAACCAGCCTTGTATATGGCACCCGGGGAGCAATAGTTGTTAGGTGCCATCTCCAAGGGCACTTCAGCCATAGTACTTGGTTGGACTGGGAATTTCACCGGGGACCTTTAGGTCACAAGGCTGGTTCCTTAACCACAAGCCTACAACTGCCCCTCATATATGCCTCATGTATTTGAATAGGTAGATACATCAACACATTGATAGATCACTTCATTAATCTCAGAGGGAAATTCATGCAGCAGCCAATGTAAATACAAAATTATGTAGTAAGCATTATTTGGATGGTGGTTCATCATGGTTGTGTGTTAGTGTGCAATTGCCCTGTTGTGACTGATACAGTGCCCAAATTTTCATAAACAATCTACTTTATGTACAATGTATCAGACATGCCTACATTAGTGCTCAACCTTGTAAACATAAAATCATACAATAAAAGACAATAGTTTATCTTCTAATCCCTAATTAGTGCTTTCATATTGTTGCTTCTGGGATGGGGATGACTGGAACTGGTTGTTTGCTGGATTTCTTTAGTGCAGCATAACATCAAGATGTTTAAAAACTCAAACTGCTGTCCTGATCCAATGTCAGCCTAAAACAAACACTAAAATATTGTCACTATGTTTGTGATGCCACAGAGTTAAGAGTCTTAAATAGCGGTATTTTAATAGCTCCCTGATGGTCCTGTGAGGTCCTGAAATGTTGAATTGTCAGAAATGTTGAATTTATAAATATGTAATTTTACAAAATCTCAAACACTTGGTAGGTCATTATGGTTTTCTAAATTATTCTTGCTATAATTTGTTAACAATAAAAATAAAAATAAGATAAAAGATAATTTTAATGTTTTATTATTTTAATACAAATTTAAATGACTTTTACCAAGTTCAGAAGCTCAATGGCTAAGTTAAAACAATTTAGTCATAACATATTTGATTTGTCTACATTTCTACCAATCTTTAATAACGGTGCCTAGTACTGTATTTGTGTACAGTGTCGAGCTTGGTCAATGTTCAAGGCCCATTTTCTTTAAGCATCTCAGTAGCATAAACATTTTATGTATATATTAATATCTAGAAGAACATTTAGTGTGATACTCGCTCTGCTATTAAATAATCGTCAAAAGGCAGAATTATTTCTTTTAAAAAAGCCAGTTTAGGTTGTTTTGAAATACATTAAGTAACTCTGATTATTGTGTCGGTTTTATTTATTTATTTTGGGCGGGGGAGTGGGTGGTAACTGTGCTTTTTAGGTAACACGTAATTGGACTGATTCAGAGTTCTTTTTTCGTAGACCGTAGTGATGTTCTGTTGCTGTTCCGCAAGCCAGATCGCTATGAAAATGAAATCCAATGATCGGATTTGCCCCATAAACCAAAAGACTTCCTATGGTAAGCACGAATTTCTTGCTATTTGCGTTTAAAACGTGTAAAGATAAAGATAATCTATGTAAACTGTACATATAAGGAACATTCTTTCTCGATGTAAACGTAACATAGTAGTTATACTATTTATCTAAAGTTGAGGGTCCATGTATTAAGCTACAGATTAAACTCCTTAGCTGTTAGTTTTGTATATGTTTTATGTCTTTACTTTTAGAAGTTGCTCGGAATTTATAACTCGAAATGCATCTAATTTTTATATGCTAATTATCGAGGTTACTACAATAATAATAATATATCAGTTACGAGTTAATAGTTATTCGATGCACAGATCATTTAAACGAACCCATAATTATTTGTTTGTGGATATTTTGTCACCTCAAATTTGTCTTTCACATCTTTGGAGGCAATGGCATTGTAAAATTTGCTTTGCAAATTAAATATAATTACATTGTATTATGGTATCGACTTTGTATTATTTGTAACTGTGTTTGTAACATTTCAAAAATAAACATAATAATATGACTCTAATTGAAATAAGTTTTACAAAATCATTGTACGTGTTTTATTTGTGTTGTACAAAAATCATTTCTATTCACTGCACTCGTCCTAAACAAATGTTGCACTTACTAAGAGAGAGAAAAGCGACTGGGGGAAAAATAGAACCCTCTTGGTTCATCATGAGGTCATGAGAGGCAGGAAAATAAATGGATGTGCACACTAGCTGAACTACCAGCAGTGCTTTTGACCAAGTTCAGTGTCACCCCGCACATCGTGCCTGTGGGCCCACTCATTCGAGAAGAAACATCAGAAGAAGAAAACAAACGAACGACAGATGAAAAATTTGCATGTTATTATTAGTTTATACTCGTTGTCATTTGGCCGGGTCTGTTTATATTAGCATATCACATCGACCATTCTTACAAAAAAAGCAGAGAAGCTTTGATCTCATTTCTTTCAAATCTGCAAATTCCATACGCCTTCTGGTTTTATACGAATTATTAAATGTGCTATATTGCATGCCTCAGTAACCGAATTTCAAAGATCATATAAACACAGAATTAATATATATATTTTTTCCAATTTAGCTGGATTTTGAAATAGCGTGGTGCAAATGTAAACCTACCGATCTCCCATGTATAATTACCTAATAGCTGTGTGCAACAGTGTTATAATATAATTTACAAGGTAAAGTTTAATTTGAATATTTGATGTGTGTCCGACTGTATGTGTTTTGCCTCTTAAATTTTATTATGTAAGTAATATAAATATATAGTAGTAGAAAAGTAAATAGAAAATTAATGCGTGAATTAGTTTATTTAAATGATTACTGAGTCCCTAATTCAGTTGGTTCTCTTGAGGTTTAACCTAACGATAGAAGCTAGTCCAGTGCAAGGGTGAAAGCTAGGTCACTCTGTCTAACTCATATGAAAATGTCGTTGTTACAGAGGGTTTTCCACTGTTTAACAAAGACTGTCAATGAGTGTGATCAATCAGTGGCAAAATAAAAAGTCACTGAGAGGTCAGGTCTAAGTTAGAGACGAATGGGTTAATTTTCGAGGTCCGAGTCGAAGTCTTGTCACAAGCCTTTTAAGGTTCACCCCCTCATAGCTCCCAAAGTGTTCTGCAGTAAGGTGGATTACCAACAATATTTAAAATCAATAAAATTTTATTCAAAAGCTTAAATTTACCATAGTTCTGCGAGATGCCTGTGGCGTGGAGGAGGCAGTCACATTTCTTATTTGGACAGCCGCCGACGCATGTCAGTGCAGGTACAATATATCTTTTCTGTGGGCTAAAATCTGATAGACGTGTTTATGGAATTGTCTAATTAGATATTTAAAGCCAGGTTTGTATATTGACTTGGGGACAAGAGTTGAGTGTAACCTGTTTATTATGCAGTCTATTATAAACAATAATAATTGTGTTAAAGATAGTTTAATCATCAAATGCAACAATAAAAACCAAAGTGATAATGGATGGAAGGCTTTAGAAAAAAAATACAAATAATACAAAAATAAGAACAAAACATACCATTAAAAAAAGACAAATGACAAAAGACATTATGTTTAAATTCAGTAAAAACTCTGTGACATAAACGTTTGTTACTATCCTTACAATAACTACAAAACAATGACATTTATTTAAACAGTTCCATTACGCCTATTTAATAATTTTAGGAAGAATAGATGAAAACAATTGTCCAAGCACACATAATCATCAAGCATAATGTCTTAATTTTTAAAATGAATTAGGTCAATGTTTTAAAAACATAAGCATCTTTGTTTATTACACAATATAATATAGGTAAATATTATAGTTATTGCTATATTTACCTTTTTTTCGTTTATCTGATTTCTACTATCAATACTATTCTAAATAAATGTAACTGACTGATTAAGACTGTGTTAACTAACTTATAAAATGAATTTACTTACTAAATGTTCTTCCATGTAACACGGTATAAAATTTGGCATTTTTAGGAATTTTACATAAGCCTGCATGATATTTTTGTAACACATTTCTATTTTCTCTGATATTGCAGACAAATTGACTTCTTGTTGAAAATATTATTATTAACAGTAGACTTTATAGACGTATGCATATTTATTTTAAAGGTCGGTAGAAATGCTGGGCTGTGACTGGTCTGTTATTGGTGCTTGTTCACCCACATTGTTTTCTGATTGGGTTTTGTTTCTCACGTGATAGCTCAACTTTGTACATTTGTCAGATGGAGTAGGTGGGTTTTTAGAGATATCGGGAAAACAGTCGAGCCATAAAATTAGAATTGTTTCACTTTACAAATTAATTGCCATGAGTTCCTACTTAATCAATTCGAATTACATCGAACCATCTTTTCCACCCTGCGAGGAATACGGACAGAATGGCTACATCCCTATTTCCTCAGACTACTATGAACGACCGAAAGATTCGGGCTTCACCCAACACGAGGAAACCCCATACCCGCGGACAACGTACCAAGATTCGAGTTATGATTACGGCAATGTTTCAACCAACGATTTAATCGAATTTAACAACCGGCATCACGTACAACCGCATTCCACTTCTCAGAGTGAAGGGCTCCACGTTGGTGCCGAGGGTTCTGCTGGAACACCGGCTAACAAGGAACGCAGCCTTACCAGTGATGCTCTCCCAAACCAAGAGGATGGAAAGGAGCCAATAGTTTATCCTTGGATGAAGAAAGTCCACGTTAATTCGAGTGAGTATTTGTCATAGTCTGTAAACACGAATCTCAGATCGTACGAATTAACACGATTGTTAACATTTCGACATTTAAAAGAACGCTTTACTACAATGGGAACGATGCGTCGATTATCTATAGTCTACGTTGTTTTTTGTTTTTTTTGAAGACCAAGTCCTTATCTATCACTAGACGTCAATCGTTCACAATTTCGTTAAATCGTTGGACAGGTTGTCACCAGCAACTTGCACATTTAAAAGCTAGTTGTAATTGAAAACGGCTTTTCCGTAAAATGAGGGCAAACTGAATACAACCGGTAATATGATCTAAAGCGGCGTTTATATTGTTCTGTGAGATGCAGGCGGTGCCGCGGTCATGGTCGTGACTGACTGTGAATATCGATATCGATAACACATTTTTGTTTGTTTGCATAGTGACCGCTAACTACTCTGGAGGAGTACCCAAGAGGTCTCGCACCGCCTACACACGCCAACAAGCTCTTGAGCTAGAGAAGGAGTTTCATTTTAACCGGTACCTGACCCGGCGTCGGCGTGTTGAGATAGCACATACCATGTGCCTGTCGGAGCGACAGGTAAAGATCTGGTTCCAAAACCGCCGTATGAAGTGGAAGAAAGACCACAAGCTACCCAACACAAAGATCCGCTCCGGGACCCCATCGTCCTCTCACCAAGTAAAAACGGACGGGGGCCAACCGCAGCAGCAACAGCCGCCGACATTACTTTCTTCGCCGTGTCCATCTAATCTATAGCTGTAAAAGAAAGTCCGAACCATTGATGAAGTAAAGCAGGCAGGAAACAAACAAAACAGTATATCGTGAAGAACTATAATGGATCGCGTTCCAGAATGGCGAAGCCCCAGTCTGATTATTTACTCCAAATTGTTCCTTGGTGTTTTTTATTCCGTCTTGTAGTTTTAACAAGTATTTTAATTACGGTGTTAGTTTACAACGTTTGCCATAACAATAAAATACTTTCTATAAAAATAAATCCTCAGCCACTGTCAATAATAGCGGAGGAGCTTGCATTGGAGCAGGGAAGTCATTAATTTGATGGGTCGATTGCCACATGTAGTATCATTTTTACTGAAGCACAAATGTATGCATATTGTCCTTTAAAGGATAAAAAGAAAAAAATGTTAAATATTTGTTAATGTCAGTATTGTGTATTTGTGTATCATGTCAAAAAAGCTGTGAATATTATTTGTACATTGGATGTATTTTTTTTTAGAATCTAATTCTGTTTTTGGAATTAGGCTAATAAATGTCTCTATTGTAAATACTCTGTTTAGCAAATTTATTAACTGTATTGAGTAAAAAAGGGAATGTTGTAAAGGCTACATATCAGGTGATTGAATACAATCATGCATATTAAAAAGTAGTATAATTAAATAAAGAAACACTAAATGTTGAATGGGAGCACAGATAAAAAATGGCTTAAAAATTCTAGGGCTACAGTTTTATTATTATTTTTTTTTTCTCCCCCTAAATACTCATTTTAAAACCTGTTTTAATATATGTTCATAAATTCACAGATTAAAAATGTTGATCTACAAATAAAATATTTAGGAAGAATCAGCATTAAAGAACCAGTAAAAACACCGTTTGCAAACTGCATGCCACTAAAAACCAAAAATACAGCTGCATAAATGTATTTGTTACAAATGCAAAATGACAATAGATAAATTTAGATAATTAATATTTCTGACACCTGGATGTATACAATTATGTATTTAAAATATATACTTAATTCCTAATTTTACAAATAAACTTAAAAGCACCAAATAACATTCGATTGCTTTTATGTAATTCACCCCACACAAAATACGTATAATTATATATGCTTATAGTTTTAAACATTTTCACTATATGTACTATACTATACTATTTCTATATGTGTATATATCTCCTCATCTAGCCTGTATAGGCTGATTACTATTTTGAGATCTTGTCAAATCAAAAAAACAGTTAAGTAGCCCATTTGTCAGAACTTCAAGGAAACATTTAATAGGCCATTTGTTACACTGTTAACCCCAAGAGCAGGCTGATTTATAAGAGTAACCCTACCCATTATCTTTTTCTTTATTTGTATTTACTATTATTTAAATTGTATATTTTGGCCTACATCAAACTTTTTGTTAACTTTTTTTGTAGTGGTGAATTTTGAATTTATATAAGGTTTATTCAAACTTATTTAAAATGTTAAATTATTTTTATGATTTTTCAAATAATTTGTTATATTATTACCTTATTATATTAAACAAACCTTTTTAAATGACTGTTATAATAAATCGATTTCATTAATTAAATGAAATTTAAATAGTTAATTGAGTCATGCTTATATAAAAAAAACACTTCCTATCATTAGAATTTAAAAAACGCATTGTCCTGTGTCAAGCAGTACCTGCTATTCTGTAGTCGTTCTGAGTTCACACAAAGGGCACATGAGAATTGCCCAATCATAGAACTTCAGCACTGTGTACGACCCTTAACCTTTGACCTGACCGTTCTAATTGTCCCCTTATGCATGTTTTCTCCCTGAACGCATGGGGCAGTAGTGGAACTCAAACGAAATCTTTTCCACTAAAGAGATTTTTTTGATTGTTTATCAGAAGTTATATCAACTATAGCATGCTATTATATTTTTTTATCAAGAAACAATCTAGCCTACAAAACCAACACAAGCCTGATTAATAATTAACAGTTAATAAAATATAATATTTTATAAAGTTAAAAATTTAAATTTAAAGTTATATATGGGGCAGCACGGTGGCTTAGTGGTTAGCACGTTCGTCTCTCAGCACTAGGGATTCCCGGTTCGAATCCCCATCTAGGTGGAGTTTCCATGTTCTCCCCGTGTCCGCGTAGGTTTCCTCCAGGTTCTCCGGTTTCCTCCCACAGTCCAAAAACATGGATCAAGTCAATTGAGTTCTCCAAATTGCCCCATTAGAGTGTGTTTGTGTGAATGAGTGTGTGCCCAGCGAAAGATTGGTGCCCTGTCCTGGGTGTATCTGCCCAGCGCCCGAGACGTTCTCCCCTGGATGGGCATGGGGAATCCCACCACGACTCTAATAAAGATAAAGCGGAAGATAATGAATGAATGAAAAGTTATAAATTTAATATAAAATATATACACTAAGCGGCACGTATTATATACTATAGAGTGTGTCTGTGTGAGTGAGTGTGTGCCCAGCGATGGATTGGCGCCCTGTCCTGGGTCTATCTGCCCAGCGCCCGAGACGTTCTCCCCTGGATGGGCATGGGGAACCCCACCGCGACCCTAGTAGAGGATAAGCGGGAGATAATGAATGAATGAATATATACACTATTAATAAAGTAAGTTAAAAGACATTGAATAATGTCTCTCATGTAAAATAGGAGCAACTACATACAACAAAATCTACAAAAATTGAACCAATCAGAGTTGTTACATTAAGCTCATAATCCCCAAACCTTTACTGTAATTACTTACAGTAAACTGTAAAGAAAATATTACAATAATTAAACAAACCAACATTACAATATGGTAGTAGTAATGCCTAGAATTTACATTTTGAGGACTTGTGTAATATGTAAAACAGTCAGGAATGCACATAAATCCCCTCTTCCCAAGAAAAGACTACTTAGGGTACTTATGTGCATCAACTTTTAGTTTACTTTTAAATGAGTAGAGTTGCTGCGCCACATAATGGAAGGTTCGGAATTTTTTTCCCTGGGTGGCTTAGGTCTTTTGTGTGTAGCTTGCATGTTCACCCAGAATTACTTCCCACAGACCGTCAGATGAATTACTGACCACATGACCTGTATGTGTAAATAAATGACACACATTTTCAAAACATTATACTGATACAGTGCCAAACAAAATTAAAGTCTTATAGGGAATAGTGTCCACGTTTTACTTCATGCAAACATCTGAAACTAACGATGCCTTTGTTTTAAATTGCTTTTACTGCTGCTGAATTGCTGATATATTATTTCTAACTTTTGTGTGTCGTGCTGAAGATGAAGGTGATGATAATGGTGGACCTGGTGGTGATATTTGTCTTTGATCTCAAATCATTTTCTAATGGTATCGATTTCTCATTGTAAAACATTGGAAAGCGTGGGTGTCCTAAACGTTTTTGTTGGTACTAATGTTAAAATGATCTAAACTTTAGCCGCCTTTAATGTAAATTGGTTAGACGTACATGAATATTGTGCGCTTATATCATTACAGGATAAAAAATATTTATATAAAAAAATAATAGATGATCAAAAAATATCAATAGTTTATCAATAGTTGGGATTTTGCTTTTTTTCAATGATATATACATTTCCAAATCGGGAAGATTTAATGGCATCGATTTCAAATGCGTCTATAGAACGCTTTTTACACCTCTTTGTGTTGAGATAAAGTGAAGGCAAAGAAAGAGGAGAGGCTTCGTGCATGACTGAGTTGATTAATGGTCTTCAAGATTACCACATCCGCTATTGTAGCCGGCGGTCTAAATGTGTTGCCGGAAAACTGTGGCAAAACAGTTCCGAATCATAGAGATTCGAAATTGTTCAAATTTTTGCTTTCGATAAGTTCTAATGTTTTGCTAACGTTTAACTTCTTTGTTACATTATATGAGGTGTGAGCTTTAATTAGGCGTTATAAAGCATTTATAAAGCGTTATAAATGTTTAATGATCAATGATTTGTGTATGTTTGGCGTATGTTTTTTAATATTTGTATTAATTAAATTTAATTTAACTACTAACATGAGCTCATAAAATGCACGAATAAACAATTCATTAAAACAATTACCGATTGTGGTCGGAAGAGGGCAACATCGTGTCCGTTCCATACGTACCCGAGCTGTGTGTAAGATGTATATGTGAACTGGGCCACAAGGGTTCTCTATCCTCTCAGTGATCCGTCACTTGGCAGACGGTGCTCATTTATGTTTCATAAATATAAGGACAAAATGAGTTCTTTAATTTTATCAGAACTCACGTGAGCATAGCATTTCATTCTGATGCAAAATCATTTTCGAGGCTCTCAGTCGATTATGGTGAGCGGTGTGCGACCGAGGCAAGGTCTGCTACGCTGCTGACTTAACAATCTTACTTCAGGAGTGTGGGGTGGTGTGGGGTAGGGCCATTGTGAAAGAAACAGAAGAGTGTCAGAAAGCAAGATAGACAGACAGACAGACAGACAAGAGGCACGTTTTTATGGATTTCATTGCCATGGACCAGTATGTTTCCCTTCCGTAAGCGGACACAGGGAGGATGGATTTAATATTGAGGTATTTCCGTTAATTGTTCATTATTCTCATTACTGATAGTGGAAAGGTTAACTGAAAATGATTGCTTATATGGCATATGAGTGGATGAATGTAGAACGCGCAATATCAGGGTAAATTATACAATCACGTAATTAGTAGCCAAAGTAATAGTCTGTAAACTATATATATAATATTATATGACGTAGAATTATATAGAATAACAAATGTTAGCAAATCTCACATACCCAACGTACAAAAAGTTACGAATACACTACTTTGTTTTCTCAAAATCTTCTGATGTTTATCTTATGGTGTTCGTGCTATATACATATATAACATGAAGGTTTGAAGGTTTACCTATTTATCAAGCTGACAATTTAAATAATATTAGAGCTATTATGTTTGCTTTATTAAATCTCAAAGTCTATTCAATTAATTGTTTAGTAACGTAGTGTTAGACCACATTGTACTAAGTAATAAATTAATCACTTTATTGCATGAACTTGATAAAATTACTACTTCACCGGCAGCGCGTGCATATTTTCTCTGTGACTGTTATAATGTTTACGTTTAGAAGGAAACTTCAGTCCTAAAATTTGAGCATGAAATTTAAAGGCAATGATATAAAAGACACGGGGCAGCAAATGATTGTTTGGTGTGAGAGCTTGCAAGGTAAACGAAAATCAAACGCAGGGCCAGTACCGTCCAACCTCTCCTGACTGCAACGAGGTCACAGCTCTGAAGCCTTGATTTATGGGCTGGGGACTATGAGCGGCCGTTGTTCACGAACTAATGAATTCGATCAAAATCCAGTAATGAGTGAAACAAAGACAAACCCAGTACATTATAAAAAAAGGAATTAAAATTAATGTAATGGTTTATATTACCCCTTAATGTATGAACATTCAAGTCATTAATTTACTTAATTTATTTAGTCATTACTTTAATCTGTATTTCCCCTTAATATATGTCTCGAAAACTGGACAGAAGTTTAGACTGATAAAACTAATAAACACTTTTTTTCAATGTGGTGGGTGGACGTTTGTGCTATTACATTTTTTTTATTAAACTTAGGTGCGGGATTTCAAAAACAGTTTGGCAAAATTAATTATTTCACTGGATGTTCGTAGTACATAAGTTGGTTTCGGGTAATTGGATTGTTTGTTGTTTAATGATATTGCAGCTATAAAATGCTATTAGCACAATATACTGGAGATAAGTTATGAAATAATTATTTGGAATATTATGTATGTTACAAGCGTGTTTCAATCGGTAATGCTTGTTTTATAATTAAAGTTGTTCATGACAATTTTCTTTCTACAGACATTAAATTAAATGAAATCTATCCAACCACAGGCCTTCGACGCACTGGGTTCCTTAAAAGGTAAGAAAAGTTTTTTTACTCTGCAAGCTGTATTGTTTTCTGACCTAAAACAGACAACTTATAATTACAGAAAATGTTGCATTCTATATTTATATTCTTAGTTTTGTAAAGACCACGTCAAATTAGAATCTGCTTGGACACAAAACCGTACCAATCAAAGAAATCACTCGATCATCAGTTTAATAAAACAAAAAGAAGTAAATAATTAACCTTTGCTTTTGTTCACAAGTGCTGAGTCCAAGAAAAACTGCATACCTCATGAATTTGGGATCCCACTTACTAACCTACGCATTACGCGACTTCCTTTCACCTCAAAATCTGTGTGGCTGGGGGATATTTGGCTATTCGTTCAATTCAAGATAAACCAACAATATAAGCAGTTCGAAAATACAAAAGACGATTAAAAAAATCATAAAATCGTTAATAAATTTGTTCAAAGAGCCATTAAAAGAGTATTGATGGTATATAATCATGTTATCAGTCCATGGCACTATAGTAAAATAATATTTAAATGTAAGCACATTCTCCAGTAGCATTTAGATTTCAGCTAAATAAATATGTTTTATTATGTGAACCCTACATTATTAGATAATGCATAATTTCCTTTTGGAAACGTGTGATTATGAGGTCACTTTTGTAAACCTTCACTTAATTTGCATAATTTTTGGCGTCGACGTTCTGTTTCGAGGGAGTTCACTGGGGTTTATGAGTGTGTTTCTGTGTGCGCGTGTGCGCGTGACTATGGTTCTGTATGTGCACGTTAAAGGACTCACTTGAGCGCAGCCCACTGTCGGATTTAACGTTGCGCGTTAGAACACGAGCACCTCTTTGAATGTAATGTATTCAAGAGTCAGGGCATGTAGTCGGATTGATGCTGATCGAGACTCGAGGAAATACATTTTCACGTTTTTATAGCTACGACGCTGAGAAGCAACGCAAAGGGATTTTGAGCTCCCATTTAGAGTAACTCGTGTCTTTTTTCGGTCCTGCTGCCATGACTCCCGCAAGTGCAGCTTGTTTTTTAACGCTGTCTTTCCGACTGAAAATTTCTCTGGAGTCGATTTTGATCGATTTGTGCCACTGAATGAGAGAAGCTCGCGTCGTGCTGTGCGCAGCTCGTCACAGGCGAAGGTAAGCAAGCGAGAAGCGGAGACTCTCGCGTGGTTGTTAAATTGCAGTTTTTGATTTATGACAGCGCGACTGAAATCTCGGTTCAGGGAGAGTTCAGATTCACACATACACGGAGCCTGGCCAGCTTTCTCCAATGCGCATGCTGGGCTTGATCGGCGTAGCACGGAAATCTTACCTCTTCTTCTTTTTGAAAGAATGGCATATATTATTTGTAAAATATTGTAAATTTAAATTTAATGAAAAAAAATACACTCCATAAATATTATTTATACAGTCTCTGACAATAGATAGATAGATAGATAGATAGATAGATAGATAGATAGATAGATAGATAGATAGATAGATAGATAGATAGATAGATAGATAGATAGATAGATGGATAGATAGATGGATAGATGTTTTATTTTGTCAATCATTATTAAAGTAACATTTGGTACTAGTAACACAGCCTTGTTTTAGCGGTATCACCAACCTACAGGATATCTACAGGATAGATGTGTATAATTGTAACCAAATATATAATGCAAAATTTTTTTTTACATTTATTATAGCTTTAATAGTTTTAATATTCATTATATAAAACAGTTGTATAAATATTACGAATAATTTGCTCAAATGTTTTAATTTTTAATTAATTAAATCTGTCAAAATGCAATAAATACTAAATAGTCAATTTGTGTCTGTAATGGCTTACAGACACAATCGTCACATTACATGTGCATAACAAATGGGCCTACCATATAAAATACCCAAAACAACAACAACAATAACAACAACAACAACAACAATAATAATAATAATAATAATAATAATAATAATAATAATAATAATAATAACAACAACAACAATAATAATAATAATAATAATAATAATAATAATAATAATAATAATAATAATAATAATCTATGTTATTACTATTATTATTATTATTATTATTATTATTATTATTATTATTATTATTATTTGTGGTACTACAATATTGAAAGGTAGGTTATGTAAGCCACATTAGTATTTGTTGTGCGCCTGTAACGCGGCGATTGTGTATGTAAGATATTGTTTGCGAATCGTTTTCACTGTTTTATTATATTTATAAAGTAATTTGACTGCATCATGAGCAAATATTTCCACACATTTCTCTATTCTGCTATAGCCCAGTTATCGAGCTTCAGTTACCCTCTCTCACTGTCTAACACGGTAACCCTCATACATCAACTGGTGGTATGTGCGATGTTTGCTCGACAGCAGCCATTATTATGGCCTGCCAAGGAAAAGTTCATGGTGTGGACAGATAGTCCCACGGTCGCCCGGTTTTTCAGGTTTCCAAAACGACTATCTATCTATCCGTCTCTGTTGTGGGCTCTCAAATCGTTAAGGTGTCACACATCTGTAGGACAAAAAAGTCTGTAAGTTTGCAAAATCTAATCAGCACAACAACGTCACTAAATTAAAAAAGATTCCCATACGACTTAATTACTACCTAAAATAATTCAAGCAGTATTATTAGAAAATCGGTAAAATTTGAAAATAGATTATGACGTAAACAAATTTTTAAATTAATTTATTTATGTGATTTTAATTTTTTATTGTAGATTTGTCAACATATGGGTCAGATTATTAGGCTAAAATAAAATAAATAAACGTTTTCTATTTGAAGCTATTCTACTCGTACGTATATGGTTCAGTTTTTGTCCAGTGTTTTTTCTTTGTTGGTTCATTTATGCTGCCTATTGTTTTACTCCACCATAAGGTAAGTGGCGAACGACCCTTCCAAAGCTCTCTTCAACGTCAACCAGGCTTTGAAAAGTAAGATGGATAGGGTCTATTTTACTCACCCACCGTATCTTTTTTCGCTTTAGGTCAATCCGGGGAGCCCATTGGCGGAGAGGCGTCACGTGACCTCATCGCGCCAATGTTCTACGACGGAGTCAGGACCCCGTCAGCTAGTCAAATAAACATTGGGAAACGTCGACATGCAAAAGGCGACCTACTTCGACGGTTCGGCAATTTACAGTGACTACTGCTATCAGGGTGCAAATGGTTTGGGTTATGATACCAATCAGCAGGAACATCTCACGACAGTTCACGTAGAAAATGAATACCTTCGACCTGCCTGTTCTTTGCAGTCCCCTGCTTGCTCAGCTCCTATTCACAAACCTAGCGACGGTCACGACTGCTGTCCACAGAGTAAAGAGTCCCAAGCACCCAGCGCAGCTCATGTTCAGTCACCCGTTTCATCCCCCGGTGCTCACACCCAAAAGACGAACAAAAAGCCGAGTACGAAGAATCCCGGACACGAATCCCCAACCTCTGAAACCGAGAAAAAAATCTTCCCCTGGATGAAGGAGTCCCGTCAAAACACAAAGCAGAAATCAAGTAGCATCAATTCAGGTGAAAATGCTTTTCACATTTATTGTTTACAAAGTCTGCGTAGTTTAAACTATTCTAGGCTAGCTTTAAAACGTTGCTGTCTATATATATATTTGTATATATTATATTTATTAACTACATATATTTATTAACTATATATATATATATATATATATATATATATATATATATATATATATATATATATATATATATATATATATATATATATATATATATATACATGTGTGTGTGTATGTGTGTGTGTGTGTGTATGTGTGTATCCGGGTTCTTCGAGTTCCACTCACAGTGCAAAAACTTGGAACTGCCCAGTGTTCCAAGTTTCTCCCCTGGATGACAACAAAAAAAAACGTTCTCCCCTGGATGACAATGGGGAACCCTACCTTAGTCCCTATTATATTTGTGTAATTATATATATATATATATATATATATATATATATATATATATATATATATATATATATATAAATAGTGCATAAACACTGCATTACGCGATGAAGCTTTGCAGGCGCGTTTTCGCTCCACTAGTCTTTTTAAAAGCGCAAAAATTTTTTATAAAATGAACATACTTTGTTTTAAGATAAATGATAAATGCATGATAATAAA
>JAFMOD010000428.1:3381012-3404846 GCA_019802435.1 Corydoras maculifer
AAAATTGCATGTGTTTATATATTTTTAAGATGTTTATATTTTATTTTAAACATTTATAAGTCCCAATCTACATTACGGAACTATTTGTCTTTTATATTTGTTCATCATATTTTTGTGAATATAAAAAATTAAAGATCTGTTTTTCCACGTATGGCCTACTCGTACAGCAAATCAAATTTATTAGCGAATTAATCAATGACAATGCGTCATTATCAGTAGTCTTCAAATAGAAGTGGACTATATTTAATCATATCAAGGATTATATTTCTTGATGAGTTCAAACGCCGTTTTAGCAGTCTCTAAATTAAACTCTAGAAGAAACAGACGTCTATGGTGGTCCATGTTTTCATTATTTATCAAAATTACAAGCTTTTATCTTGTGTTGTAAAATCCAATACGTCTGCTTCTCTCAGTAGTGCACGTTGTGTGAACCCTTGGCCCAGCGTGGGGGAAATGCCGGGGATGTTTCTTTACTGCCAAACTCATAAATCAAAGTCTTTCAAGCAGCCCGACAGCACGAGACAATAGCATTGACAGCAACATAAATAAAAGACCATTTGCTATTTTCGTTTGCACACACACACACACACACACACACACACACACACACTCACGCACACAACACACAAATACACGCACTCACACATACACACACACACACACACACACACACACACACACACGCACACTGTGTTGTCTACAGATATAAAAGTTTTAAACTCATCTTAATTTCCGAACATTTGACGGAAATGTTGATATATTAATTACTGGGTTCTCTTGTTATATATTTTCTAAAGTGAATTTGAGCAAGGGCGGCACGGTGGCATAGTAGTTAGCACGTTCGCCTCTCAGCACTAGGGATTCCCGGTTAGAATCCCCATCTGGGTGGAGTTTCCATGTTCTCCGTGTCTGCGTGTGTTTCCTCTGGGTTATCCGGTTTCCTCCCACAGTCCAAAAGCATGGATCAAGTTAATTGAGTTCTCCAAAATTGCCCCATGTAGAGTGTGTTTGAGTGAGTGAGTGTGTGCCCAGCGATGGATTGGCGCCCTGTCCTGGGTGTATCTGCCCAGCGCCTGAGACGTTCTCCCCTGGATGGGCATGGGGAACCCCACCACGACCCTAATAGAGGATAAAGTGGGTGATAATGAATGAATGAATGAATGAATGAATGAATGAATGAATGAACGAATGAATTTGAGCAAGAGAGAGAGGTGGAAGAGGGTGCTGCTAAAAGTTATTATCTTCATATATATTAGTGTGTACGGCTGCACAATGGCTTAGTGGCTTGCACGTTAGGGATTCCCGGTTCGATTCCAAATCTGGGTGGAGTTTCCATGTTCTCCCCGTGTCCGCGTGGGTTTGCTTCGTGTTCTCCGGTTTCCTCCCACAGTCCAAAACATGGATCAAGGTAAATCGAATTCTCCAAATAGAGTGTGTTAGTGTGTGTGTCTTTGTGAGTGAGTGTGTGTGCCCAGCGATAGATTGGTGCCCTTTCCTGGGTGTATCTGCCCAGCGCCCGAAACGTTCTCCCATGGATGGGATCCCCCCCCCTAGTGGAGGATAAAGCGGAAGATATCAGATGGATGGATATTAGTGTAGTGTGTATGTGTGTGTGTGTGTGTGTGTGTGTGTGTGAGAGAGAGAGAGAGAGAGAGAGAGAAGAGAAAGAGAGTGTAACAGGTATGTAACCTTTTAAGTTCTAGAAAACTAACATGGTGTCAAATCATCTAAAATAACGCATTCGTTTATTTCAGGACAAGTTCCACAGCTAGGGTAATGTTTTGTTAGGGTAGACTAGCAGTGGCTAAAGCACTTTTATAGCAAACGTAAATAAACTTACGTCATAACAAAGATTTAAGAGCGACTTTCCTAACAAACTAAACAAATAGGTTTTAAAGAAACGTTGTCCTTATAGGCTTTTGATGTAATAAGGTGCAATTAAAAAGTCTCGTAATTGTTTTTAGTATCTCGGTGAATATCAGTTATCCGTTATATCTGCAAGTGAGCTCAGCCCTGCACACAACTACATCTTTGAAACGCAGAGACAGATGCCGATTCAATAGCATAATTTTCATTTTTTAATTTTAAATGGTAAGTAGGCTACATCCACATCGAGATGCTAACTCCTTTTTAAAACTCTTTATGACCTCATGAAAGTGAGGTAACGAGATTTAAACCTTAATCTGAATTTTTCATCCGAGTTACGACGAACAGTCTATTTACATTTTACTCACGATGAAATAGTTATCCATAGACATAAATAACAAATCAAATAAATATATACATTAATTAAGGGTTTATTATTTCGCCAACATAGAACCTGCATTTTTTTTTTACCCATTATTACCTTAGAGTTAATAATTAGCCTGATACTATGAATCAAATGTTAGAGAACAGAATCTAGGCCGCTGTTGTCATCGTGGTCAGGAGGACGCTACTAGACGGACGCTACTATTCCTGTAACCTTAGCGTGAACTATAGTTTGTAACATGTTGACGAAGCCAACACGTGTTGTAATGCTTTAATGGTCACAAAGAAGTCTTACCAACGGTGTTTAAAAGTTTTACACGAGAAAATGATCTGAGAAACCCATATGTGGAATACTATCAATACTAAGATAAACCACAACCTCATCTTTTGTGATCATTTGGGCATACTCGAGTGGCAAAGATTTTCGTTTTGGTACACTAGCCGCCCACAAACATATAATACCGTGCATGCACAATGCATATCATGCATGGGGGGAAAAATCCTTAAATACACTATTTAACTACACGCCTTGCAATAGTATTTTTATATTTATATAGTCTTACCTAAGCAGTAATGTTTGAATAACTCTCCAGATTGCTCCAAACTTCTACAGGTCGGCACGGTCTCGCGACCTCAGCGATGTGCTGTGGAACGAGTGGTTACAGAGAGCAGTAGCAGGTAGGTGTGCTTACGTCACGGTGATAGACAGTATGGGATTTGCATAGGGCTTCACGTTTTGTTTAACGATCGCCTGTCAATAGGCGGATAAAACCTGAGATCAAAGCAAGGCGGCACCTACTGGCTGACAGCTCTCACGTGACTGTCACTGCTCGTTCAAATCACCTCTGCGCGGCTCCTCCGTTCCGCTGCTGATTGAAAGAGGCGGGGGGCTGCAGATTGGACCTGTGCGGGGTGATGAGCAGCCCGCGTGTCGGTGGGAAGTCAGTATCGCTCAAGAAGATGCCAGAATGAATACTTTCTTAGATTACTCAATGATGAGTGGCGGTGACGGAGTCGGCGGGGGCTCCTGCTCGGTGAGAACGTACCATACCGATGGAATTACAACGTACCAGTCCTGTTCCGTCACGCTAAATAACGGCAGCGGGAGCGAGCGATTTCCCAGCAGCAGAACGTCGCCAGACGCTGTAGCAGAGAACTTACAGCAGGCTGGGTCGTACCAATCCGGTGTTCTCAATCGCCAATCGCCTACCGTGTCGATCGCTTACGGCGCTCATCCGACGTACGGGACGCAAAGTTTGTGCGCTGGTTACAATCACTACAACATCAACCAGGAGGTCGATTCCACGACGCAGTTCTCCCAGTGCGCTCCTTTGATTTACACTGGAAATATTGTACAGCCCCATCACCATCATCACCATCATCATCACCATCTTCATCATCCTCGTCACGGTTATTCTGGCAGCGGTGCACATCTACACGGGCAACTGCACTACGCTGCAGCCACTTTTGGTCATGGGCAGGATCCTGGAAACCTAACGTTTGTGGCGGGATGTTCAAATCCTCTCTCCCCTTTACACGCGTCCCAACAGGACGCCTGCTGTTCCCCTCTATCAGATGGCATGTCCACAACGCAGACCTTTGACTGGATGAAAGTTAAGAGGAATCCGCCAAAGACAGGTGATTACTTAGAGTCTTCTCAAAACGCTTGCTTTAACTTAGTTCTGTTTGTTATGTAGCTTGAAGTTAAAAACAATGTTACATTACATTCCCATTACATTCACACACTGTGTATATGTGGGGTTCGAGAATGCATGTTACAAAGAAAATTGCCATACTACTGTAGACTAATGGTTGGCTCTGTCATTTTTAGGAAAAATTGGAGAATACGGCTATGTTGGGCAACCGAACACTGTTCGCACCAGTTTCACCACCAAACAGTTAACCGAGCTGGAAAAGGAGTTTCACTTCAACAAGTACTTAACCCGCGCCAGACGCGTGGAGATAGCGGCGGCTCTTCAGCTGAACGAGACTCAAGTAAAAATCTGGTTTCAGAATCGCCGCATGAAGCAAAAGAAACGCGAAAAAGAAGGACTGTTGTCTAAGGCAGTATCGGAATCAGATGTCTGTCACGAAAAAGCTGAAGATTCGGAACGATCTTTCTCTCCTCCATCCACACCATCTCCTGCTTCCTCGACGAACGATCCATACTCTTCAGGTTAAAGAGCCTGTAACTAGCAACTTAGGACTGATATATGTTACAATAATGCACTATTTATTAGTTTTGACTGTTCACTGTGGTATCTTAAATCATTTAACACTAAAAGTGTGAAATGCCTTTGTCAATCGTCTCTATTTATAATGGGAATTGTTAATAGATAGTTTGTATATCCTATTAAGCAACACCACTTAATATAACCTATACTTTAAATTCTACCTCGGAGAGAGAGTTAGAAAGAGCAAGAGATATGCTACCTCGTCTTTCGGCCTTCTACTGTTGTTTTAAGGACTAAATGCTGTTAGTGTTAGGAAGACTGGCAGTCTGTTTGAACTGCAAAGCTGAGTTTTATCAGTGAAGATAACGTCTGTGCATCCTATTCACTTTAAGTTCTTGCAGCAAATGTGAGAACTGTAATAGGGCAATGTCTGTGTACTAAAGTTTAAGAAATCGTCGATGATATTTCCGTATACAATGTGCATTTAGGGGGCATTTTATTACCACTGCATTCATTTAAGCTCCAGATTTGGTGATATTATACTTTTGGGCTTTAATCAACCGAATATCTCCCCACTCTTATCAACACTGGAAACGCACTTTCCCACCTACATCTGTGCGCACCTCATAAGAAACCTCTGTCTGGCGTATTCAAGCGGTTAAATAAAGGAGAAAAGAAGGAGAGACAGACAATTAAAAAAACCTTTTAATATAAACAGACCCGTGTAGTGACACTAAGTATACAGTCCCTAAATATGCAACCTAACTAACATAAGCAACGTTGACTTTAGGGAACAATTTATGGCTTATCCGTTTATTTCGTTCACAGCATCAACAAAAGCCTGTTTTGAGGATATAAAGAGTCCCATTATAGTTTCTTAATCGAAATCTTAATAAAATAACAGAATTTGTGTTGTTGGTATTCCAGACATTCATATTGTATATGTATCAGAAATTAATTCTTGATATTTTGTGTTTTAAAGTTAACCTGAGTGTTTAGAAACCAAGCCATTTAAGCTATTTACGATTGTTTGCTGTACTGGGGTATGGATATGAGGTGATATTACTTTTTAAATGATAATAATTCCTCCCTTTTGTCACGGGAATTGTAGCCTCAAATAGTCAAAAGTATGATATAGGAACATTACACGGGTGTCAAACAGCTATTGCAGGCTATATTAAGATTATGTGGTCACCCATAAATAACATTTATTTATAAAAGCTGTCATTGTCCAAAATAAACCAATTTAAGTCTGTAGCTTCATGTATAATAGCCAAACGATTGTGGTTATGTTCTACATTCAAATGAAATCTAAAACAGATTTTTTTAAAAAAGATAAACCCACCAAACCCAGATATGCATAGAAGGCAAACTATAAAAAATACCTCATCCCTCTACTAAGACATTGTGATGAATCCTCTGTGATGATGTGGATTTCATAAAAAACTGAAGTTCATAAAAAAACTGTTTAGACACGTGTTACAAAGTACCAGGAGATTTTTCAATACATTTTCCCATTAACATTATGATTACACATGGAGAAATTTTCTGAGATCTCCCATGTGTTCTCCGGTATATTCACTTAGTTCATGTTTCAATTTGTGTCTTTGCAAGTGGCTAAGGACTAGTATTTTTCAGAAGTAACACCCTTAAAGTACTTATATAGTTTAGTTTACCTTTACAAGTGATGCCAAAATGTAAAAATTTATTTTTTAAAGAAATAACAGGTGCATTTATGTCCTATTTTCCAAACCTGGAAATGCTTTTTTTATTTTAGACAAACACAGATGTAGTTTCTATTGTCATTAAGAATAACAAATTTGTATTGGCACTTAATTGTATGCTCTCCAGTGTAATAACATATCATAAACAGATATCAAATTTTGGAAAGATTAAAAAATATCTCTACCAGGCATCTGACTGTAATCATATATCAGATGGTAAAATACAATTCTCTCATAACTTTTAATTTAATTTATATAGTTTACTTGTTCATTTTTCTTTTGCCGTTTTAAACGATTAAATTGCTTATAAATTACGTACGGAACTCTTATTTCACAAAAATGTATAAGTGTGAAAAGTGGTTTCAACTGACAATCAACATTAAACCTCACCTTTTTACCCACCAGTTTGTGAGGGAAATTATCCTAAAAACAGTCCCCCACAATGAGAATGAAACATGGCTGGATTAAAGTCTGTGTGTTTTTGATTTGCATTCTATGTAAATTTATTTGAATATTTTTACTTTCCACAGCCTGTAACTTTTTGCTTGTAATGATGTTTTTATATTGAATAAAATAACATCACATTTCCATCAAGCACTGCTTGTGAGAAAGGGCTGACTTTGTGACAGAAACAAAATGCAACAGATTTAAATATTAAAATGGTTTATGTATTAAACCAAAACATAGGCCCAAAAACACATTGAGCCGTTCTTGAAAAAAGTGTACAAAAGTATCATGGTTAATTCTCGATGCTGGTAAAACTTTTGTCTCAGTTTATAGTGATTTCACGATTGAAAACAGTGGCTATATATTTTACTATTGCTTATTAAAGCTGAGACTAACGATTAATAAGCGTTTTTATTTAACTATGAAAAAAACATTTTATCACAGTTTTTATGTTATTACATTTTTAATTGATCAGTTGGTAAATTATTTCTTCATTTGGTAAAACGAGTTTAATCAATATGGTATAGTTGTGCTACTATTCCTAATAAATGTTGTTCGTAGGAACAAAATCATAAACTATAAATATCTAATTTTGTCCGCGTTACCAGTTTGTCTTTTATGTTTTCAATAGAGTAAAAGTAATAACACATGGACACCAACAGAGTTTGAAAATCGTTCTTTTGTTCGTTTCGCAAAGTAGATTAAAAGTTTAATGTAGTGCTGGCAGAAAGCTAATAAAATAATTAGATAGTTTACTTTTGCGTTAAGTAAATATAGCCAAATGTGTTGAAAATATTACAATTAAAGTAAATGTCTCTAAACATACACATACATTACGACATTAAAACATTGTTGATATTAATTGGAATATTTAACACATTTGTTACTTACAAAAAAGAACAGATAAACCAAACTAAACAAAATAAAATACACAATAAAAGACAATGTGTTATATTAAGACTGAAATTTTACATAGCTACAACATTATGACTTTATAGGCTACATGGCATAAAATTTATTTAAATTCCGTGGTATTTTGTCGTCTGGAGATTAATGATATACACATAAATTTAGACATTGGATATTCACCAACATCTATCATTCACCGCCACCTCTAAACGATTAAAAATTAGGCTAATTAAACGACAAAGACAGCTCGTGTACAATAATTTAAGTTTCCTAGAAACACTAAAATGCTAGTGTTTATGATGGATGGCAGTAATAAACTCAAGAATTGGCTGATCAGCGTCAAAACTGTAGAACGTATTCAAAAAGGTAAAGTAAATCGTACCAGTTTTTAAAGCATTTACGCAAATAGACAGTTTTGTACATTTTGCAACCAAAGCAGATAATATATAAAAACTCTAAATGCTATAAGTGCATCGTAATATGAACAACCATACGTTAACACGAAGCAATAGGAAACAAGACTTAAGAATAAATTATAATATACAGCTGCTCTTTAAACACTTTTAATGTGACTTTTTAAATACTAAAATAAAACTTGCATTTTGTGATCTGTGACTGTGCTGGATTCTTTACATCACTATACTTTAATCTTTTTTCTGGGTCTAAATAGATACAAGGGTGGTGACTTAGTGGTTAGCACCTCCGCCTCTCAGCGCCAGGTTCAAATCCCAATTTGGGTGGAGTTTCCATGTTCTCCCCGTTTTCATGTGGCTTTCAGCCGGGTTCACCGGTTTCCTCCCACAGTCCAAAAACATGGATTCAAAGTAAATTGAGTGAGTGTGTGTCCAGTGATAGATTGGGTCCTGTCCTGGATGTATCTGCCCAGTGCCTGAAACGTTCGTCCCTGAATGGGCATAAGGAACATCCCCTGACCCTAGTAGAGGATTAAGCGGAAGAAAAGGAATGAATGAATAAATAGATCCATATCAAACCGGTCAAACAAAGCTGGTATCCTGTCAAATACTTACTACTTAACTGATCATCTAGACAATATGCTAATAATATCTTTAGTGAATAATGCTGACAGAACCTTTATAAATGATTAAGGAATTGGTTGCATTTTTATTCTGTTCTTCATTAGTTTTTAAAAATCTAATACCATTTCTGAGATGTATTTTGTTTTCAAAAAAATGTTACTATTTTGCAATTTCCCTATAAAAGTATGTAAGTAATATCTTAGCATTACATTTGGTCATTTAGCAGACGCTTTCATTCAAAGCGACTTACAAGATGAACACAGGGTTAATCACAACATCCCTGAAACAATGAGGGTTAAGGGCCTTGCTCAAGGACCCACATTGGTAACTTTAGTGGACCTGGGATTTGAACCGCCAACCTTCAGATTGATTGCCCAATGCCCCAACCACTGAGATACCACTCCCTATATCCTCCTCTCCCTTAGCAATATTATAAATAAAAAACATGAACTAATGGACTGACTTAAGAAAGAGCTGTATTGTATGTTAAACATGCAGCAAACAGAAAATTAACATGCTTAAAGAGGATTACAGGAAAATAAAGATCACAACAGTTAAAATGCAATATCTTTGTCAGCTGAATTAGGTCACTTCAAAGCCAAGAAGGATATTGTAGTTTCTAAGAACCTGGTTCTGTCACTGTGGTGTTTATATAATATTTTATATTTAACTACATACATTTTGGAGAATACTGGATAATATCTCCAGAATATTCTCTTGTCATCTGCAAAGAGATTGTGTGACTTGCAACTTAAAGTTAACTTACATTTTAGCAAATCCCAGTCTAGTTATTTTATGTTTTTCTGTTATGTTTAGGTGGGCAACACGGTGGTTAGCACATTCGACTCTCAGCACTGGGGAGCGCTGGAGTTTCCTTGTTCTCCCCATTTCCATGTGTGTTTCCTCCGTGTTCTCCAGTGTCATGGATAGATTCATAGATTCAAGGTAAACTAAATGCTCTTTGTCTCATATAGTTTGTCTTTGTGTGTGTGAGTGAATGTCTGCCCAGTGATAGATTGGCACCCTGTCCTGGGTGTATATGCCTTGAGCCCGAAACATTCTCCCCTGGATGGGAATGGGCATGGGGAAGCCCAGTAACCCTATTAGAGGATTAAGCAGAAGATAGTAAATGAATACTATGTTTATGCCTTCTGGGTCTTTTTCTCTGGTGCAAACTGTTGCTCAAAAGGGGATGGATAATGCACCCAGACAGAGTTTAGTTTTCCTTGGATTCGTTGTAGTTTAGTTTTTGTAGTTTATTCTTTGTAGTTTAGTTTTCCTTGGATTTTCCTTGTAGTTTTCCTTGGATTCTTGTCTTCTGTTTAAGCTTGCTCTTTGTTCAATATGAGGTAAATTTTCTCAATCAGGAAGGTTTTTTATGAGCCCATGGACCGCGAACAGATCTATCCATCCATTATCTTCTACTTTATCCTCTATTGGGGGCGCAGGGTGGTTCCCCACTCACACAAACATGCACACAAACACACTCTATATGGGGAAATTTGGAGAATTCAACTGACTTTGATCCATGTTTTTGGAATGTGGGAGGAAACCGGAGAACCCGGAGGAAACCCACGCGGACATGGGGAGAACATGGAAACTCCACCCAGATTGGGATTCGAACCGGGAATCCCTCGTGCTAAGAGGCGAACATGCTAACCACTAAGAACCACAAACATTTAAACAAAATATTATTTAAATATGTTATGTTGGGTTTCTCTGAAAACTTTATATAAGTCTTGCTTCAAGTCCTTCTTTACAGAACAAAACATTTCTTAAACTTTTTCCAAAAAAATGTTTTTTTTAGGCGGCATGGTGGCTTAGTGGTTGGCACGTTCGCCTCTCAGAACTAGGGATTCCCGGTTCGAATCCACATCTGGGTGGAGTTTCCATGTTCTCCCCGTGTCTGCGTGGGTTTCCTCTGGGTTCTTCGGTTTCCTCCCACAGTAAAAAAATATGAATCAAGTTAAATGAATTCTCCAAATTACCCCCTATAGAGTGTGTCTCTGTGAGTGAGTGTGTGCCCAGCGATGGATTGGCGCCCTGTCCTGGGTCTATCTGCCCAGCGCCCGAGACGTTCTCGCCTGGATGGGCATGGGGCACCCCACCGCGAGCCTAATAGAGGATAAAGCGGGAGATAATGAATGAATGAATGCTTATTTTAGAAAGCAGCAACCCCCTACTTGCAACCCTGCCATGCACACTATTGTTCTTTAATATTTTACAGGTAGTGGGCTACAGAAGAACAGTATCACATGGCAAAATATAATTCTTTATTTATAACAATCAAGTAAGCCCCCTCTCAGTCACACTTAACACTTTTATATAAAGAACATGGCAGTCGGTTTACAAAGCTAAATGTGACAAGATCTCTGAAAAAATATCCTGTGTACAAAAGAATAAAAATAAAGGTGTTTGGCCATAATGCACAGCATAATGTTTAGTGCAAACCATTCACGACATAGCACAAACATCTTAAACAAATGATCATGGTAGGGGGGTGGGGATTTAAGTTTATTTTGCAGCCAAGGAAACTAGGCAACTTGAAGTCAGAAATCAATCATGAACTTTTTTGCACACCAAAGCATGCTTGATCCTCAAATGTGAGTTCACCTATTTAGCTAATGACTAAAACGGGACAATGCAGAATGACAATAATCACAGGCACATTAAATATTTAATAAAATGGCTAAAATAGGAATCAATTTAAGTTTGGTTTTAGAATGACCCGCTCTGAGATATAAGATTTAAACCATATGGAAATGCTGTGGCAGGACCTTAACAGAGCTGTGCATAAACAAATACCCACAAACTACAACCTTGTAAAGAAGAGTGTGCCAACAGTGTGCAAGGTTACACATAAACTATTACTTTAGGTTCTTGTTGTTCAAGGTGATTTTGAAAGCTGTTGATTTATTAAGTGAGATTTATTTTCCACACATGCCTTTTTCATTGTGGAATATTTTAGATAAAAAAATAATGTGACAATGTAATCTCTAATATACATTAATGCACTATAATTGTCCTAACCTCAGGTTGGAAAACTAAAATATATGTATTTTGTTGAATTACTTTGTCACTCCTTCTCCAATCTCTCAGTGTAAACCTGTGTTTTCTGAGCAGAGATTGGTTGTTTGAGCACCTAAGCCTTATTTACGTCTCAGTTCTCATCCCATACCTTCCATATTTATAGGCCTTTTGTTTTCACTTTTATTGCATTGGAATGTTACAATAAAACCTAAAAACTAAAAAGTTTATAGTAACACTATGTTACTACTTACATTTTGAGGTCAAAGACAAGCAAAGACCTTGTTTTTCCAATAAACACATTGTGCCAAACTCCAAATACTAGTCAGTCAATTCAAAGACAATTGTTATTAGCCAGTAATGCAAATAATTTAGAGGAAAATCAAACAATGATGACCATTGACTGTGAAGTCTTCTACATAGCAAAAAGGGGCAAAAATCTATTTATAGAATGGCAACAATTAGTATTGTCAAGTCCTAAATTATTGAAATATAATTAAAGGGTGATGTGAATCAATGGTAAACATGTCTCTGTTTAGCAGCCATTAATTTAATTTTAATGAATAAAAATAATTTCTGTTTTTTTTAAAGCAAAGTTTAAGTGAAGAAGCAATTTACATAATTATTTTTTTCTTTGTTACCCTCCCAAAAAAACCTGCAAACTCAACAGCACAAAAAAATGTTTCTTTGATTAAATTTTAATCTCATTATCTTCCATTTAATTCTCTACTCCAATGGGGAGTTGCATCATGCTCAGCCACCCAGATCAGATTTGAGATTGGAGTGAAGTTGAATTTAAATTTGTTTTGTCTTTTTTTATATAAATTTAAATACATATATCTATTCAGAGTATTTTTGAGCACAATGATAATGAAAATGGTTACAATACCAGATATTGTAACATTGCTACCATATGGCTTTGGGTCTGAGGGTATAGCAAAGACAGTAACAATAAGGTATAGATGTAAAAAGAGTGAATTAGTGAATTAGTCTACAAATCCATACAAGGCTAGTAAGTTTAATTTTTGCTGTTTAATTCAAAAATACTGGACAAAATGGAAATAAAGTTTATCAGAAATACATAACAGATATATATGTATACATGTTAACTAAAGTAAGGAGAACATGAACTAATAATTATAGAAAAATAATCTAAAGTAGGCAGCATGGTGGCTTAGTGGTTAGCACGTTTGCCTCTCAGCGCTAGGGATTCCC
This sequence comes from Corydoras maculifer, assembly GCA_019802435.1. Taxonomy (NCBI): domain Eukaryota; kingdom Metazoa; phylum Chordata; class Actinopteri; order Siluriformes; family Callichthyidae; genus Corydoras; species Corydoras maculifer. The sequence continues at coordinate 3,393,796 of JAFMOD010000428.1, forward strand.
GGTTTGAATCCCCATCTGGGTGGAGTTTCCATGTTCTCCCCGTGTCTGCGTGGGTTTCCTCCGAGTTCTCCGGTTTCCTCCCACAGTCCAAAAATATGGATCAAGTCAATTGAATTCTCAAAAATTGCCCCATATAGAGTGTGTTTGTGTGAGTGAGTGTGTGCCCAGCAATGGATTGGCGCCCTGTCCTGGGTCTATCTGCCCAGCGCCCGAGATGTTCTCCCCTGGATGGGCATGAGGCACCCAACCGCGACCCTTATAGAGGATAAAGCGGGAGATAATGAATGAATGAATGAATAATCTAAAGTAAATAACCTCAATTAAAACTAATAAAAATACATGGGTGTTACCTGTCCTCTTACCCAAGTTGGCTAATACAGTAAACAGTTAAATGAACTACGTGTGTTCCATGTATGTGCATGCACCTCTTACCTGTTTCACCCCAAACAAACACAAGACACACAAACAAACCCCCAAAATGACTGCTGGGCAGAACTCAGGTGTAGCTTATTAATCTTTGGCACCTCCTCTATTGAGCCTATAGAGGGTTGTGGCTTCAGGTGATTGACGGAAGCTGAGAAGACAACAGGGTCAATGTTGGTTGATAGACTCCTGTACCTGTAAAGAGAGCGAGAGAGAGTAAAAGAAAGAGAAAGAGAGAGAGAGAGAGAGAGAGAGAGAGAGAAAGAGAGAGAGAGAAAGAAGCAGAAACAGAGAAAGGCACATACAAAACAGATATCAATACCTAAAAAGTCTTGCCGAGGGCACTAGTTTCAACAGAGTTCATTAAGTGATTAGGCATGAACAAGCCCGTCAGATCCTAAGTTTAATCATTCATTCTGTTTTTTCAAGGCAAGTTTACTTAATGCTCAATGTGGGTTGCCATATCATTCATCCATCCATTATCTTCCGCTTTATCCTCTATTAGGTGGGGTACCCCATGCCCATCCAGGGGAGAACATCTTGTGCGCTGGGCAGATACACCCAGGACAGGGCGACAATCCATCGCTGGGCACACACACACTCACTCACATAAACACACTCTATATGGGGCAATTTGGAGAACTCAATTGACTTGATCCATGGTTTTGGACTGTGGGAGGAAACCGGAGAACCCAGAGGAAACCCAAGCGGACACGGGGAGAACATGGAAACTCCACCCATTTGAAATGGGAATCCCTAGTGCTGAGAGGCGAACGTGCTAACCTCTAAGCCACCTTGCCATATCATATGACACTTGTATATAAAAAACACTGACAGGTGAAAAATGGTCTGCTCTTCACAGCACCGATTAGTAGAGGGGATATATTAGGTCACTTACCTGGGGAACACATGGCACTATGATGCACTATGGAATAAGGACAAGATAGCAGAGGCAGTGTGATGTGCTTGCTTCTGCTGGGAAACATTAGGTCCCGCCATCCATGTGGAGGTTACTTTAGAACATACCACTAACTTAAGCATTCTTGCAGACTAGGTTTCATGGAAATGGTATCCCTGATGACTTGGGCCTCTTGATGTTAATGCCGAACAATGTTCACAGTGTCACTGTAATGCTGAAAATCATCTATCACCCAAATAATAACTGCTCTGTGGTTTTTTTGGGGGGTTCTGACCATTAGAGCAAGAGACATACCAAACATTGCAAAGAAACAAATGTACTGTAATTTTCTATATATTATACATATTATAGCTTGTGCAGTTGGGTATGACCTAATCAACGAGAGACATGACTGTGCTAGGGGATTTCGTTCCATTAATGCACGATATGTCACTTGTGCCTTTTGGACATGGGGACATGATCTTTAGTCCCCTTCGAATCTGTAGACTGGCATTTTGGCCACTTAGGCAGTAGATCCTTGTATGCATGCTTAATGCCCAGCAGCCGATATCTGACAGGGACCTGCAGCCATGGCAATTTTCTGACACCAAAGAGTGAGGCCTGAGGTCCAGAGACATCTGTCAATAGCTGGACAACAGGCTGACTTTTAGGAATAGCAGCTTTTCAGCTTGCTAATCAGGGTTCAAACAATGGCGAAACTATTGTAATTTATTGCAGATTTTAATCATTGGATGCCTAAGTTTGTTTTAAGTAGTGATATACCAAATATTAGACAGGTTAGAAATTTTAAAGATACGTTTATGGTAGAGAGGTATATAATTTTTTTCTGACACACGAAACACATACACGCACACACACACACACACACTTACAAATTGTAGATGCATCCATAAATGTCATTGAGTCTTATAATTTGTATAATTGACATAAATTACAGTCTGCACAATGAAAATTAGCGTCTACAGGCAAAGGTTAACACTATAGTTTTGCTCATTTAAGTTTAATGGACATTGTATTAAGTTGAATAATATCATCCTTATGTAGCTGTGCATTGTTTCTTGTGGTTTCTGTAAGCTTTGTTTCCCTCACTATGTATGCACATCAGCCGCACAGAAAGTTAGTGTGTTTATGCGTATGCTCATGCTGTTCCCTTTGGGATCATCTGTCCATTCATACATTGACACATTCATGGACTAGCGAGCTGATCTGGATGCATGGTGGTGTGCATGTTTGTGTATGTCTGAGCCATTGGTCAATAAAGCCCTCATCAGGAATTCCTCACTGAAGCTTTTACCTAAACAGACGCTTAGTGGGATTAGTGAGGTGTTAGCCTGTTATCTTAGTGAAACAAACACTTCTTTAATCCATGCACAATTCCACAATGGGCTTGATTAACATGGCAAATTGTATGATTTATATTATTTTTTTGTTATTCTTTATCACAGAACACATACATTTCTTTATTCTTGCTTTCAGTCAGATCTAAGACAGCGAAAACAATTTTTAGTGTAGTTTTTCAATCATGAAGTTTGCATGTGTGTTGACACAGTAAGTTACATCACATTTTGTTAAGCCTTAGTTGTTGGATTATTATTATTATTGTGGCCGAGGACCTGGATAACTGGAAAATGAAAACTTTAGAGTGTTCCAAGCCAGAACTTCCCAAAAAACCACAATCAGATGTTATTAGATTTTAAATACAAGCCTTGTGTGGTCAAAGGATCAGTGAAGGACCCGTCCTTCTTAATCAGCCAGACAGTTTTAACTGTGCAGGACACCAATGTACTGCGTGTGAAATTGTCTGGAGTCCATCATACAGGCTGAAAATAATCCAATCCCCTAGTTTTAAATTATTTTAACTACTGTAAAATAAGCTTAATTAATTATTGACATCAACCACTGTAGAAATAAGTTTATATGCATTAGATATATTTACAGATATATTAAACACATCTATTCCAGTTGTATTAATACAGATATACTTATTTGATAAATAAGAGTGTGTGTGTGTGTCTAAGAGTGTGTATTTCCTCTACAAATTCACACCGTTGCTTCTCTTACCTTACATTTTACATACTTACTCTCCAGAACCCTGCAGAGGTTTATATACTCTTTACCACCACCAAAAGTGCCCTATTTTGGAAATTTTGTCAGTGTGTTTTTGCTATTGTGATTATTGTGATGATGTGAAAAGTATGCCAAGGCATGTACTAATTCTTTTGATTAATCATGGGTGTGTTTTGGGCATAATGAGTAATAAACCAATCATTGGTTCATTGTTTCATAGTTGAAATGACAGAGATGCGATGCATGTCTTTCTCAAAACCATAGTTGGAACTATGGAGGTAACCATGTTAGCCAGTTACATAGTCTGAAACATTGTTTAGCAACACAAGTGTTTCCCAAAACCATAGTTCCAATGAACATTCGCAAACACTGTCATTGAAGTGTGTACTTGGAACTATAGAACTATATGATATAAAAATAACAATAAATTGAACCTGTATCATCAGTGCTGAGATGCGGACACGCTAACCACAAAGCAATCTTGCTGCCCTTTTCTTTAAATTGATTCTAAAAACTGCTGTTTTTTTGTCAGCTGTTATTGTTAGCTGATGTTAATCGTATTTTCATAGTTTTGTTAAAAAAAGAACTAATAAGCGAGGAACAAGGCTCAGTGGGGGATACCTCTTGGGTGATTGTGCAGTGTTAATGAGTGTTAAATAATAATACTGTTCAAATTTATTAATTATCTAATAGTTATAGTGATTGACTTCACTAATGGAAGTTTAATGAATAAGCTTTTTGACCCTCGGTAGCACTTCTTAAAGGTCCTCACTGTATCATGCCTTAAATTGACTGAGTTGAATTATTAAGGTCTTGTGAATGATCTCTGATGATAATGCTCTAAGGCCATCACTCTTTAGCACCAGGGTTAAGGATGAGAACATGGTGTCATCTTAAAAGACAGCAGGAAAAAAGTAGGACATCGTTATGACATATAAAGAATTTAAAACTGTGCAGAGTGAAACTTAAGCACCTCTGATTAGAGCAGTAATAACCATGAGGCAAATGCAGCAGAGATTTCAGTCAAGACAGCCAATTAGCATTTCAGCCTCCCAACTAATGGTGAGCTGGGTGAAACAGGGAAATGACAGCACTGACTGTCCCCGATCACCAATTAACAAAGTTTAATAAGGCTGCACATTTCATCTATGGTAATTCATTAAATTATTGGATAACTAAACCCTTTTTAGCTCTTTTTTGAGAAATATAAAGAACTAGGTCTTGGGCATCTATTACTGACTGTTTTTTTTCTCTTATTTATGTAACTGGCAACTACACTGTGAACATGGTTTTCAGGAATAAAATATTTCATAGACATAAAGTAAAATGTGTTTACACACATGTCATACATGTATGGACAAGTTAGGTCTTACTGTGTATTTTTCAAAGGTGTGTGTTTATATTTATACAAAATATATTTTATTATTATATTAATATTACATTACTTATAAATGTAGGAATAATACAATCGAGGGGGCAGAAAGGTGTGGTAGCTAAAAAAAACATAGAGCGGTGTATGTAGAGTGGGGGGTTAGTAATTGTGGGAGCAGTATTTTAGGGCAGACAGACGGTTGGGGTCAATGTGGGGGGGTGCAATACATGTAATGATGCATGTTACTCTTAATAATAAGTAGATGTTATAGTAAGTAATATAAGTAATAATTGGTAAAAATGTCAAAAGATGGGTGTACCTTAAAAATGTCTAACTGTGTATAATTTGTGAGGAGAGAGAGAGAGAGAGAGAGAGAGAGAGAGAGACAATACTCAGTGAATGGTCCTTTGTGTCTCTCACTGTGTGTGTGTGTCTATGTTAGTGTTGGTGTGTCATGTGGCTGGATATTCTGACATGGTTCATATATCACAACAGCAGAGGGAGGTTATTAATGATTTATGGCTGGGCTTAGTGTCCTTAGCAACACAGATGTAGACCTGCAATTGGGATCCATTCTGTTTCTGCCCCCTACCTTCAGATCCCACCTGTCTAATTTTAACAGAGACCACCAATCTTTGTTGTTAATGCACAAGCACACACATCTGAACACACACACACACACACACACACACACACACACACACACACACACACACACACACACACACACACACACACACACACACACACATAATATCAGTATGCAGCCACATCAAGGATGTTTCCATTGTTATTTTGAGTATAAGAATATAAATACTGGAACAAAAATAAGTATGCAGGCATCAATACAAAAATTTTATAATATTTTTAAAACACAAATGTACTTACACAAAATAAAAAATAACATTCAAGTAGTTATATCTATGTCACTGAAAATACTGCAAAAACATACATAATGTACTGTTAACATTTTAAATCTTACTGTCATTTTCTACAGAAAGTACAATATTTTATATTATGCATTTATTGTGTGCATTCCTGTACATGTATGTACATGTGTTTTTATCAATTCTACCTACTGCTTATATCACTTATAGATCAATTTAAAAATAAATATTAATAGCTACCCAATTAAGGCAGTGTAAATAGGGAATTAAATGGAAATTTAAAATATTGGGGCGGCACGGTGGCTTAGTGGTTAGCACGTTCGCCTCTCAGCACTAGGGTGTGTGCAAGTCTGTGTGTGAGTGTGTGCCCAGCGATAGATTGGCGCGCCCTGTCCTGGGTGTATCTGCCCAGCGCCCGAAACATTCTCCACTGGATGGGCATGGGGAACCCCACCGCGACCCTAATATAGGATAAAGCGGAAGATAATGAATGAATGAATAAATGAATTAATAAAAAAATTGGCATATTAATTTCTGTTAAAATGTGCTTTGTATCTCTCCCACTCAGGAGATGCTCTGCTGATCTTTACTTTGTTTTTTATAGTTCAGAATTGCTTTGAGTTTGAATTTGCTTTTTCCAATGTTCCAAACATATAGTGTTTTGGATGAGAGGGTAAAGTTTGTGTTGAGTAGAAATTTTCAGAACCAGCTGATGCAGTTTTTTTTAGTTTACATGTAAGTTTCTGGCTCTTTGTAAGTTTTTAAGTGCATCTCCAAATAAAGTTACCAAATCTTTTACCAGTAAGCAGCCAAATTGTGCCTTGCATCCACTGGTTGGTGTTTGTCTTTGAACTTTAAGAATAATTTTACAGAATAATTGGATGCCCGTTTAATGGCCCATACAGTATTGTTTTTCTCTTTAAGTGGGACCAAACCGTACCCCTATACAGCACAATAGGCTGATTCCCACTATCAAATAAGTTATATCATATTATGCCATTATCGTCACTTTCAATGCTGTCAGCCATTATTGCAGTAAAAATCAGTTGAGCAGCTCACCATGGCAAAAGCTGATCGGAAAGTTTATATTATGAAATGTCCATAAGATATTGAGCTCTATGAGCTTTATCCTTTTGTAGATTCATTAGCACTGTGAAAATCCCGGATGCAGTGATAACAAGGTCAAGGTAAGTGTACTGTGTTGTGTGATCAAAGGTGGTGCTACTCAGAGAGAATTAATACCTGTGTTCCTGACATCTGGCTTTTTTTGGGGAAGGTCATAATGTTTGTATTTTTCAGGTTAACTGCCAGAGCTCTCTACAGGCAGTACAGCTCCAGCAGGTCCAGGTGCTGCTAAACACTATGTACCCATGGGACAGCATCACCAGGTTAGAGCTCCAGCCGCTCCAGACTGTTCCGACTGCCCTGCTTACTCATTAATGCAGACAGTGTTGGATGTAGGCTGCAGACTGTTTTAGTCTTTCCTTTTTGATTGAAGAATTCTGTACAATTCTTATTGCTTAAACACATAGATTTAATAATGTCTTATACTTTACCCTTTGCACTGCCCTCTTTCTCTCTCTCACTCTCTCTCTCTCTCTCTCTCTCCCTCTCTCTCTCTCAGTACAATTTAATTTAATTCTATTCAATCCAATGTTCTTTGTAGAATGACAGATACAGTTACAATTGTACTGCTAACGTTTACTTGATCTTTCTCACACACTCACACAATGACACACATGTGCATGCACACACAAACATAAACACCAAACACACATGCACCCACGTGTACATACACACGCACACACACACACACACACACACACACACACACACACACACACACACACACACACACACACACACACACATTATTATTATGTCCTTCTCCACATTGATTTATAAACAGTCCATCAAGCTCTTTGCTAAAGGAAACCATAGATCAAAGTTTTGTTGGTAGGTAGATATAGGTAATTAATTAAATGAATTATTATAAATCTTTAAAATACTTTTGGGTTTATTAAAACAGAACATATTTAGTTTTTCAGGTTGATGTCATGATAAAATGATTATTTATTTTACATGATTTCATAATTTGATGTTATTCATCACTATGATTAGCACAACATCAATGTAAAACCTTTTATTCACTGGTGTCAACAAGTAATGGAAAACACATCCTTCTTTATTTTAATTTATCACGGTTCAAATAATCGTAATTACATCTAACAAACAAAACTTATTAAGAGAGGAATGAAAGCAAAACTAATATGGAGTAATTGCTCTTCGAGTATAAATGTTAAGAAAACAATGAAAATGGCTTTTAGTTATTTTACTGCTAAATGATCAAATGTCATATTTTACATACATTTACGATTTTTGCATAGTAATAAGGAAGGCTCAAAGGCTTTTATTATAAAATTCTTATAAACTTTCTTAAGATCTATGTTAATTAATATATCTAAATATAGCATAGGAAAATATTTAAATTAGTAGTATATAACCAATGAAACATAACACTGTGGCTTGTTCATTTTTTTCCAATGTAATGAACATGAGCCCAGCATGAACGGGGGAACCATAACAATATAATAATTAAAAACAAACAAATATTAAGCATATTTGACTGAATTAGTGGATAATGACTCAATTAGATTTTATTTTTGCAGCAAGGAGCATTAACAGCATAAATTAGCCTCTGCTCATTGGCAAAGTGTCACAGTCAAAGGACAGCTTACAAATAAAATGTCCAGTCTCTGTCAGCAGGCAACAGTGCAATATAGACATCCAGCCAGACTTTGTGTTTGAGCAGATTGGACCGATGTCGCTCACACAATGACAGCAAAGCAGTTAAGAACCCAAGGGACAGCAAGCTGACGATGCCCTGAAAAGGTCAACTTGACACGGGCATGCGTCCAATCGACCTGGCTTCCGTCAGGCCATTGGAAAATCAGATAAAAGTTAAGGCCACTCATCGATTTTTGGACATGTTCAAATCTCTCTGCTTCGCTAATACCATCTGCAAAGCACGTAAGTATAGAGAGGGAACAGGGTAATGTGACAAGGAACTTCAAAACTATGGAAAGCATGTTTAAATGAAACATATTACACCAATTAACACTAATACAATAAACTTATTCTTAAGATCTTAATATTTATCTTTCTATGGAAAAAAGGGGGAAAGATAATGAAGTGGAGAAGTCCTTCCTTGACAGCAGAGGAAGGATATTGCGATCACAGGAGGTGTGCAGCCCAGAAACAGGAAGTTAAAAGTGTTGGTCAAATGCCATAAAGTTATCACACCATTCAAGTTTTACATATATACGTATGTGTGTACGTGTATGTGTATGTGCTGAAGTAAATATTTTACTATACATTTTTATGGGGCAACACTTCTGAAAAAAGATCTCACATTTTGATTTAATATAAAGTAGTCAGCGTATGCTTGTATATCAGTGTAAAGTTGCTCAGCCCTCAAAATAACTCAAAACACAGCCATTAATGTCTAAACCACTAGCAGCAAAAGTACCTAAATGAAAATGGCTTATTTATGCCTAATTAGTATTTTTTTCTACCCTAGTGTCATGTGACGCATTACTGTGACCAGGTAAAAATGAAGCAAGTGAGTTAAATTTGGTGTTATCGCTCTCACACTGGCCCTAACCCTAACCCATTCTAGTCACTGGAAGTTCAAATGGCACCTCATGACAAAGAACTCTCTGAGGATCTGAAAAAAATATTGTTGCTTTGCACAAAGATGGCCTAGGCTCCAAGAAGATAAAAACTGAGCTGCAGCATGGTGACCAAGATTGTACAGCAGTTTAACAGAACAGATTTTATTTATAACAGGCCTTGCCATGGTCCACAAAGAAGTTGAATGGATGTTGTATAAGACATAAAGAAGTATAAGTGCTGCCAGCATTGCAGCAGAGGTGAGGGGCTTAGCCTGTCAGTGCTGAGATCATACACCGCAAACTGTATTAAATTAATCTGCATGACTGTTGTCCCAGAATTAAGTTCTAAAGATGATACACAAGAAGAAAACCTCTGTTTGTTAAAGGCAAGCAGACTAAGTATATTTAAAAATAGAAGTATGCCCTGTGGTCTGATGAGACCAAGATAAACTTATTTAATTCAGATCAGTGTGAAACATGTGGTGGCACCCAGGTGAGACATGTGTGTCTTACAGTCAAGCATTGTGGTTGGAGTGTCATGGTTATCAAATTGATAAAATGTGCAAAATGTGAATACACTTATCTGTTAGGAGAATGGCATTTCAATGCAGACCCGCTAATTTTGGTGTTTTCTGACAAATGGAAATCAACTTGCATGGTTTTGGGTGAGCAAAGGTCTTAATTAGAACTTAAACCCTCGTGCCTCCTCATGCCTAGTTTTTCTCTGATATTTTGCACACCACCAGCTTACAGAAGATCATTTTTACGGCTCTAGTAGTGCTACTTTTGGAAAAACTGGCCATACTTTTCCTGCAGCTAGATTGATTCATTTCTAGAGTCCCATCTAGGTCTCATTGTGGTATTGCCTGTGTCTTGGTAACTCATTCGTGACCTTAAGACTGTGCTTGGTGACACAGCAGACCTTACTGTAAAAACACCTATGGATATATCACACTATATATTTACTATATTTAATTTAGCATAATTTGGGCAAATTTAGAGAAGCCAGTTCACCTTAAATCTATGTTTTTAGATTGCAGGAAGAAACTGGATAACCCTAAGAAAACTCACATGAACATTGGAAGAATATGTAAACGCCACCATGTCACCTTACATCTATTTACCGAGTGCAGCAAATTTAAATTAATAAATATTTTACTGCATTCATGGTGGCTTAGTGGTTAGCACATTTGCCTCTCAGCGCTAGGGATTCCCGGTTCGAATCCCTATCTGGATGGAGTTTCCATGTTCTCCCTGTGTCCGCGTGGGTTTCCTCCGGGTTCTCCGGTTTCCTCCCACAATCCAAAAACATGGATCAAGTCAATTGAATTCTCCAAATTGCCCCATATAGAGTGTGTTTGTGTGCGTGTCTGTGTGAGTGAGTGTGTGCCCAGCGATGGATTGGCGCCCTGTGCAGGGTGTATCTGCCCAGCGCCCGAAACTTTCTCCCCTGGATGGGCATGGGGAACCCCTAATATATTGGATAAAGCAGAAGATAATATATGGAACATATGGAATATTTTACTGTATCAGAAAAACAACTGTTAGTGTGTTACATAGCAATAGTATACTTTAGGGAGTTTGTATTTTGCCATTTATCTTCAGTGTGTAATTTTACTTTCTCAAGAAATGACAAAAATACATGCAAAATGGCATGATAATCAATAACAAATACAAATTAAATACAAAAACTCTCAATTACAAAATAA
>JAFMOD010000428.1:3437890-3454111 GCA_019802435.1 Corydoras maculifer
ATGTATAACTTTCATTCCACTTCACAATTGTATACCACTTTGTGTTGGTCTTTCACATTAAATTCCAGTGAAATATATTTATGTTTGTGGTTGTAATGTGACAAAATATGGAAAAGTTCAAGGGGTATGAATACTTTTGCAACCCACTGTATATATATCAATTTTTTCAGAATCAATAGTTTATGTTTGTTAGCTGCTAAGGAGCATGAATCCTCACTGCATTCCCAGTAGTTTCCAAGAGATGGTACTATTCTGTGTTACTGTATAATGTAAACGTTAAATATAAAGTAGCACAAAGCAAGTTAAATCTTAAACAGCAGAGAAAAAATTTACTTACGCTTCTAGAAATTTCTGCAGTCCTTCCATCCGCTGAGTCACATGTAATAAGTTGTTGCAATTAAAGAATGGGTTGGCAATAGGCAGTTGGGGCAACTGACTGAGAACAGGTAAAGAAACAGCACTGAATCTGAATGTCTGAATGTAATGGAATATTTGCCATTAGGTCTTCAATAAAAAATAATAGGAATAGTTGGAATACATTACATTTACAACAATCCCTAAATTTACTAACATGAGCAAAGCATTATCCCGCAATCTCTGACGAAGCCAGACAAAGTCTCTGTATCGCCTTCTCACACAAGATTTCTTCTTACTAAAACAGATGCTGTTAGTCTGCACACAAGGAACAAGGCATTAAAGACCTGACAAGCTTGGTCCAAGAATCCATTAATTACATGTTTTTTTCAACTAGGCATAATGAATGGGAGAAAAGTAAGAGTAATTATGTATAGAAAGACTACTTTACTTACACAATTGTATAGTTCAGATCGAAATTTACAGGTGGGTGCTTAAATTATAAGAATATTGGAAACAAGAAAATGTCAACCATCGGTCTCTTCCCTCATTTAACAACTGTTTTATTGTAATTGTCCACTGTTTTTCTATTGTTTTCATTAATTCTTTTATTTTAATCTGTAGAACTGCATCTGTAGAACTTATATGGTTTCTGTTGATGCTAAACAATCTGGATGTAAGATTTAAACAAAGATAGAACAAGCCACAAAAATCTGTCCGACTAATTATAAGAGTGTTGCTGATAAGTACAGTAGTAGACAGACAGACAGATAGATAGACAGATAGATAGATAGATAGATAGATAGATAGATAGATAGATAGATAGATAGATAGATAGATAGATAGATAGATAGATAGATAGATAGATAGATAGATAGATAGTTTTAATACTACTAAATGGATTTGGCACCACCTGTAGGTCAGTCAGCAAACTACAAACAGTATAGCCTATATAAACTGTGGGAAAAATAAGTATTTGATACACTGGCAAAGTTTTCCTACCTACAGAGAATGGAGAGGTACTTTTTTTTATCATAAGAACACTTTAACTGCGAGACACAGAATCCAGAAAGTCGCATTGTTTTATTTTTGAGGTAATTAATTTGTATGTTATTGTATGTAATACAACAGAAAAAGAGAACTTGATAGCTTCGGAAACATTTCCTGTAGTTTTTGACCAAGTTTGCACATGCTGCAGCAGGGATTTCTGGGCTGGCACTGGGCAACATTAAGTTTTAGTTTACACCAAATATTTTCTATTGAGTTTCGGTCTGGAGACTGGCAAGGCCACTCCAGGACATTAAATTGCTTCTTGCTGCTCCACTGCTTAGTTGCCCTGGCTATGTGAGTTGCTCTTACTGATAGAAGCAGGTTGTTGGGCAAATTTCGCAATACATGACCCCACCCAAGTGACTTACAAATAAGAACACCACAAGTCAGTGGTTATGGAGAAAACCAACTACACTGTGGAATGATCAATGTGGTTTCTTAAAAATGCCTTCTCACTAAGCTGCTTCTGTATTGTCCTGTAGCCTATCCCATTCTTTTATGGGTATATAATTTTGTCCTTGGTGTCCAGCTCTTTGGTATTGGGCATGGTAAAGAGGCAGGAGAGTGAATGATTGAGAGTATGGATAGATGCCTTTTATACAGATAACAAGTTCAAACAAGTGCAATTAACACAGATAATTCATGCAGAATAAGGGGGTATTCTTAAAAGATGTGAGAAACAGAATTATTGCTGGTTGGAAGGTTATCAAATATTGATTTCATACAATAAAATACAAATAAATAATGTAAAATTCATACAATGTGATTTTTAGGATTTTTTTTATTATGTCTCTTACAGTTGAAGTGTAACTACGATAAAAAAAATTAATGACACCTCCGTTTGTTGTAGGTGGAAAAATTTGCAAAATCAGCAGTGTATTAAATATGTATTTTGCCCACTGTAGGTGATTGACAGTCTCAGAAATAGTTTTGTGTTGTGACACACTGCCAAGGTGACTACAGTATAGTAAAATCAGGGTGGGCAATTTCATACACAATATATTGCATTAATTCATGTTCATCCTTCTATATATATTACAGCAATGCAACAGTGAAAAGTATACTTATATGTATATAATATATATTATTATTACATTACATACTTATGATATGTAAACTTTCATGTATATAAGTTTGAATAAGTTATAAATTTGAATGTTGCTAACATAATCTTGTTACTTTAATTATATGCTGACCAAGTGATGTATTGGGATTCAATTGTGGTTACCATATTTATTTCAAGTATGTTTCTATGTTCCATGGTATTTCAAGTATGTTTCCATGTTCCATATTATTTCAAGTATGTTTCCATTTATTTCAAGAGTTTCCATGTTCTCCCTGTGTCCGCATGGGTTTCCTCCGGTTCTCCGGTTTCCTCCCACAGTCCAAAAACATGGATCAAGTCAATTGAGTTCTACAAATTGCCCCATATAGAGTGTGTTTGTGTGTCTGTGTCTGTGTGAGTGAGTGTGTGCACAGCGATAGATTGGCACTCTGTCCTGGGTGTATCTAACCAGCGCCCAAAACATTCTCCCCTGGACGGACATGGGGAACACCCCCCCGCGACCCTAATATAGGATAAAGTGGAAAATAAAGGATGGATGGATGGAAAATAATAAATGAAAATGAATGACACTGTATCACATGTATACACAGAAATGTGACTGCAAATTGATAACTTAATGTCACAAGCAAGGATTGTTTATGGCTTCAGCAATGCATGTTCAAAGTATTTTAGAGGACAGACTTACATGAAGACAGATCTCATAATCAATATATGGGTGCCAAAAATCATCTTTGTGAAGCTGAGGATTGCGTACCCACACATTAATAAACACCTGCAAGACAAATATTAACATATTAAAAATCATGACTTTTCCATTTAGTTTTATTTCAGAAGTCTTACAATTTAAAGTTTATGTCATTTGCAACTGAATTATTAATTACATTACTTAAAAAACAACAAAAGCTCTAAATATTTTTTGCACGTTTAGAGCATATGACAAATCCCAGCAATCCTTATATGCTAAGATGTATTTGGAAATTACAGTAGAACATTCTAATTAACTAAAAAAAGACTTATTTTAACTTTGATAACAAATATAAAAATGCATAAGTGTGTTAAATATAACTATTATTTACAAGTTCCTGTCCAAATAAAGAATAACATTCACATGAACAAACTTAAGACTCACAGGTTTAAAGGTAAGTATAATAAAATAAATGCTATGTGGCATGATATTAGAAAATAGAAGATATTTAAGCTTAAGTAATTATATGGATTTTTTCTAGGTTTATACTACATTCAACTATAACAAAAATATAAGTTACAACTTTTGATTATAATATTCAACGTGATTACAAAATAAATATGACAAAAACTAGAATCATTATTAACTCAAGAAGTTAAAGTAAAAGTATTCAGTATCTCTTATAACAGATTATAGTTATAATTAAAAAGAAACAGTTAGTTAAATAAATGATTACCTCTTTTGTAGGACTGGTTGTCATGTCTTCCATTTCACACACTTCACTGTAAAAGACCAAATCACAGTATTTACTTGAGATCATTAAATGAACTTTCTTCAATTACACACAGATCATAGGAAACATGTGTAAATGAGAACAGTGAAAGTATAAGTGAGGATTAGCAAGTGAGCATTATATAAATATGAGTATGCTGAAAAACCTCCAGATCCACGATCAGTAATCACTCATTAGCACACTGTTTTTTTTGTTTTTTTTTTACAATGCAGTTCATTTCATTTTAATCACAGTGATTAATAAAATGGATTAACCCATATGATTATAAATTGTCATTGTGTATTTTTAACGATTCACACATATATTTGCCTACATGCTCTTTTAAAGGGTAAAATATAACTTTAAAATTAAAATTAATAAAGCAAAATATATTTTGCTCAATTCATGGTTTTTACATTATCTGTCAGTAATTGGATAAATAGAAAAAATAATCAGAAATATGAAATTTTTACTCTTATTATATTATAATTATTACCAAACCCCAGGCCGATCAGCATTTGTCCATGTACCTCAGATTTATTCAAAATATGAAGGTGGATTCTGGTTTTATGAGGTTAACACTGAGTTCATTCAGTTGATTTTGCTAACAACTTTGGCTGCTGAAACACTGGAAAAGCCACCCTGGCATCTCCTCAGCATCATATGATTAATGGGCTACCTCCCATCCACTGTTCATTAATTCAGTGTGTTGTGGATTACTTGAAATGCTGAGTCGTCTAGGTTTGCAATCTGCTTTACCAAATATTCTGGCAGTATTTGCATAAAACTAATCGAATAAGGATGCATGAACATGGCTACAGTCCTCCAAGAGTCACATAAATTCAATAATGAAGCAATAATCAAGCCTTTACTGACAAGCATTAAAGCTCACTTTTGTCAGTTCTTTTCAAATTATACATTTAAATGAATGGAATAGTGCAGGCATTCATTTGTTGCAGTCAAAAGGACAATAAAAGCTTTTTAGCAGTTTAGACTGCTTGACACCTGCACCAATATAGTTTAAAAACATTAAGTAAAATATAAGAAGGTAGAAAAACAAGTAAATAAATAAATACTCAGCAAAAAAAGTAAATCAATAATAAAACAGCACATTGAGAAATTATGCACATATGTATATGTGCATATGTTTATGGTATATAAGCAAATTGTTTAGCAGGGTTATTGTAAAATTATTGCATTAAAAGAGCAATTACAAAAGCAGTTTGTGTTGCAAGGTCATGAAGAGGCAACACCTGTGAACAGAGGTCTTGGAGGCAAATCAGGTAAATGAAAACACCTGCTATTTTGTAATTATGTAAGTGTAATTATCTTTCCTTCTGTGTGCGATAAAAAGTATCTGAAAGCAGACTATGGAATAATACAGTCAACAAGAGAGACAGTTTAGAAGTGATGATCCACACAGTCTTTATTAAGGAGAATCCTTTGCATAAAAAAGCCAAAAAACAATAAGAAAAGAAAACATCACATGCAAAAACAGGACAACATAACCTGCAACAAGGGCACTCGCCAACACCTCAAAAGAAAACAAGAAAACAAATTCCAAAATGGCCAACATTGACTATACCTCTAAACCAGAAAAAGAGGAAGCAGCAGAAGGCAAAGCATACCTTTGCAAAGTGGTCAAACCCTGGTACAAGAAGCAAGTCTCTTAGGATGATAATTATGGAATTCCACAATAAGTCGGTGATCTAAGGTGTCAGCGACGGAAACCAAACTCTGTTTCTCAAAGCAAAACCCTTCCACTGTACGAAGTACTAAATAATGCATCCCTCACAAATCTGAGAGGGTGATACCAAATACATATTGGGTAAAGAGGAGGGCTGATTTGCAAGCAGAATTCAAGAGACCGGGTACAAAGAGTTTAAGCAGACAAGTATGGAATATGAGATGAACCTGTAGATGGTATATAAGTTTAACCCAATAGACTACATCACAAACTGATGCAAAATCTGAAAGAGCCAAGAAAACAAAGGAGTAATTTGTGTGCCTTTTAGTAACAATGGAAATGGCAACGATTAACCCAGATAATATCATCAAGAGAATAAGTAGGTGCAGAAGTACGATGGTACTCAGAATTTTTCAAATCAAGGACTTTTTTTTTTTCTTGGCACATGTGGCTCACATCACTAGGAGGCCACCAGCACTGTTACCTCTCCACCTAATGTTAACTGTTTACAATAACCAAACTTAGGGTTTACTGTTTACTGTACTGTGTATTTATTGTGACCCTTGTGTTTGCACACGTGCACTTTATGTTGGTTGTGTAGTAGCTGTTAAGTGTAGCACCTTGTTCCTGGGGAACACTGTCTCGTTCCACAAATACTGTACTGTACTTTATATTGTGGAATGACAAATAAAATACTTGAATACTTGAAATAACATATTATGATGCAGAACCCTCTCAATACGTTGTGAAACTGTGGCCAAACTCTCTTTTCCAACAAACCAAGATCAGCTGCTGGAACAAAAGAGGGCTCAGGATCCCACAGTACAAAAGGAGGCTGGTAGCCAAGGATGCACTAAGAAGAAGTGAGGCTAGTGGCAGAATGATGCAATGTTTTATGTACTTTTTCTGCCGATGGAAGAAAACAAGCCGAGTCAGTTGCAATATGAAAAGAATAAAATGGGATTTTGCATATAGCACATTAAAGACATGAACTAACAAAACATGATTATTTTTAGTATCTGTCACCAATACTTGCATCCAGGAAGATGAATGCCACTTTGTGATGTTTGGAGTAAAGGAAGATATGGGTCAAAGTGATAAGCTGATTATGAAACAACAACAGTACATACCGAATCTCACAAAAGTAACAACACCTTATGTTTTCACAGGACAACACTGAAGATCTAAAAATCTCTTAAAGGTGGGTTTGGGGTAGTCATTATGTTGAAATACTGCCCGGGGAGGGGGGGGGGGTCATGTTCTGCGCCAGCATGTCACTGATTCAGTATGTGGCATTCATTATTCTTTCAATAATCTGCAAATCCCCAAAGCCAGCAGCACTTATGCAACCTCATGACACTCCAGCTACAATGTGTGACTGTAGACAACACACACTTTTTGTTTGCATCTAAACAAATAGGTTTATCTTGGTCTCATCAGACCACAGGGCATGGTTCTATTAATCTATGTCATTAGTCTGCTTGTCTTCAGCCAACTGTTTGAAGCCTTGCTTGTGTATCATTTTTAGAATAGGCTTCCTTTGGAGAGCCATCTAAACCAATTTGATACTGTTTGCGGCGAATGCTCTAAATACTGAAAGGCGGAGCCCCTAATCTTTTAACCTCTGCAGCAATACTGGCAGCACTCATACATCTATGTTTCAAAGCCAACCTCTGGCTATGATGCAAAGCACATGCTCTCAACTTATTTGGTCAACAATGGCGAGGCATGTTCAGAGTGGAACCTTTTCTTTTAAACCGATGTATGGTCTTGTCCACCAGTTTTAGGGTGTTGGAAATCTTTTTATGTCATAGGCCATCTTTATGCAGAGCAACAATATAAATATAAATATATATATATATATTTTTTTTTTTTCTTTTTTTTTTTTCTTTGTAATAAGTAGCTATGTTGAACATCATGTAACCAGTATAAGAAAGACACCAATAACACCAAATTTAATACACCTGCTCCACCTTTGCACCTGAGACCTTGTCACACCAATGAGTCACATGACACTGTGGAGAAAACATTACTAATTGGGCACTAGGCACATCTAGTTTCAATTTTGTTGCCAGCTGTTTAATGCCAATTTATGTGTGTTGATTTTGAGGGCACAGTGACTGTTATACAAGCTTTATTCTGACTACTTTACATTGTATCAATGTGTCAGATCTTCAGTGTTGTAGCATGAAAATATATAATAATATGTTTACAAAAATTTGAGGGGTGTATTCACATTTGTGAAATACTTTAAGTACGATTAGGAGTACAACTGAGTGGAGCAGGATTGGAATTTATTTCTCCTATTCCATCTTTCAATTAATTGGATGGGAAATAGGTGGTATCAGAAAATTATTAAAAAACAATGACCATCGAGGCTGTCGAGTATTAAGAGTTTGTTCCTTTCAATTCAAATCATCATAACGACTGAAGCAGCTCATCAACTGCTAAATTATGACAATCATCTGACTGGCATTAAATGACATTAATGCTTACCTTCGTAGCTGGAATGATATAAATACGATGCAAGTGTTTCCGGAAATGAAAATGAAACTATAGAAACTATAGAATCAACCATGATGGTAACCTCCAATAGCATTTTCTGAACCATCGTTAAGCAACACCTGTGTTTCCCAAAGCCATAGTTTTACAGAATGTTCACAAACATTGGTGGAAGGTGGTTAAAATAGGATAGATTTTGGTTCAAGATGGTGGCATGTTAGGTTGAAGAGGTTGAAAAGGTTAAATCATATAAACATGGAGTGCCCCTGTTGTGACTGTGCTATATGACAGAATTCTGCAAATTCACATAGTGATACATGTTTCTGCGCCAATAGATCTGAGTGCATTAAAGCCACTGTGATCATGCAGCAGTATGTGTAGACAAGCTCCCAAACTGTGGGATACAGCTCTAAGGGAGTGATGGCCATTCCATGGATTGCCCGATGTTAAACATCATTAAAAAGATCTTGGATTATTCAGACATTAATGAAGCAGCGGGAGGGCCAGGCAATAAGGTTAAAACCAGGAACATTGATTTAGAGCTCTACATCAGTTCCAGCTTCTATAACTAGAAATACAGGTCTAAGACAATGTTAAAAGATATTAAAATAAAAAATAAATAAATACATAGTTTTTCTTTTGAGGTAACATCTGCCAGTAGAGGAAATTTCACTAACATTTACTACTTTTTTTAATGTATCTAGTTATGATCACTGTCTTTTGTATAACTCCAGCATAAGTTAAAATAACGTTTCCAAGGAAAAAGAACAAAACTTAAAGGGAGAATTTTCTGTTTTGATCGAAACCACTTAAAGATGTATTAGAATAAAATATAGTGTGCTTGTTTTGTGGATTGTAATGGGGAAGAGACAAGAGAAAAGTGGATAGCTGTGTGAAAATGTGTATGGGAATCTCCTGCTCGAGGGTGTGAACCTAGGCCTTTTAATACCAATAATCCCACAGTGCTGAAGATATGTGGGAAAATAGGCGATGTTTTTTTATATCAACATCACCATAACCCTGAATATATGTGGGAAAACAGGAGACCTATAATGAACTGAATGATGCATTCGTGGAACTAAACAAAATTAGCAGGTGCGCAAGACATGCAGTCGATCTGTAAAGAAAACATCTGACATTCCACGAATCAGAGAATGAAATACATGAACACAGAAATGTATATTATATTGATGCTGATTTTAAAGAAAACAAAAAAACATCTGAGCAACTGGAACTCTGTGTCTTTCTCTCAAAGAGCACTTTCAACTTTGCATTTTAAAAATTATCATACTGAATAGTTCCCCAACAAGGTGCATCAGTGGACATTCATTCATTCATTATCTTCCACTTTATCCTATATTAGGGTTGCGGGGGGGTTCCCCATGCCCATCCAGGGGAGAAAGTCTCGGGCGCTGGGCAGATACACGCAGGACAGAGTGCAATCTATCGCAGGAAACACACTCACTCACACATACACAAACACACTCTATATGGGGCAATTTGGAGAACTCAATTGACTTGATCCATGTTTTTGGACTGTGGGAGGAAACCGGAGAATCTGGAGGAAACCCATGCGGACACAGGGAGAACATGGAAACTCCACCCAGATGGGGATTCAAACCGGGAATCCCTAGCGCTGAGAGGTGAACATGCTAACCACTAAGCCACCGTGCCGTCATCAGTGGACATATGTATTTAAATGTATTTCTAAAACATTCTGTTAACGAAGCCTGTTCCTGTGCTTGTGTCACTGTCACAACTAGGGCTGCTATCCGTCCTGTAAAATACAGAATCATCCCATATTCGTCAAATATATGTTGTATCCCATATTTAACCAATACGGGACGCAATTTAATTCCAAATAAACATGTGTTACACACATCAACACTGAATCAACACTAAATGTAACAAATGTGATCGAAAGCACTCCCCCTGGCTTCGCTGAGTCCTGTCCTTCAAACATAGGTGTAACACTGAATTCCGTGATATTAGAGGGCGCTGTTGCCAATTTAGACCCAAAAATCACATACACGCTTAAATTCATTATGCTCTGCCCAAACTTACAGTAACACGTTTTGGAGTGTTTATTAATGTGGTAACTGTTTGGGCGCCCCTACATCCTTTCGAGTCATAAACTCTAGGAAACAACCCAGATAAAAATAACTTTCAGACATAACTCCTCCAGGTTACTGAGTGGTGGGTGTCCCTTATTTTCTCTTCTGAAAGGTGGCAACCCTAGTCACAACTTGCTTTTGGCTTTATGGTTAGCATGCCACCCTCGACTACGACTCTTATTAAGATTTTTATTTCAGTGCCCAAGCACACCCTATAAAAAAAAAAAACAAAATGCATAAAAGAAACATAAGGAAGCGTCAGGGTGCAAAACGGTCCTGGCACTGCTGTATCGACCCTGCAGGGACACTGTGTAATCTTGCCCAGTAACTATTCATAATTACAGAATTCATTTGAAATAAATGATCATTTCACTGAAGATTTTATCAACCAACTGCAGTTAAATAAACAGACCAAACCGAATGAGGCCAAATAAGCTTTCAGCTATAACATGGCTTAGGTGCAATTATTCGCTTGGGGTCAACATCCACAGCTTTTTTTTATATTGTTAACACCCAATGGTCGCACGATTCTGAACACAATGATTGATGAATGAATGATGCAAGGTGCACGAGCCAAAATCTTGCCTAGGGCACACAATAGTCAGGCTTGGCTTTGTCTGTGTCCACTGTGCACAATGTCATTAAAACATTTACAGCCAGAGGCACTTTATAGCTGACCTTCCTGAGTGTAGACGAAAGCTAAAATTGCAATCAAAAAATGTTGGAAAGAGGGCTAAAGAACAACCTTCAGACTAATTTAAGATGACCTGCAGCCACAAAGTACAATAGTCAGCTCTTTTGAAATTTTTGTTACTGGAAATAGCAAACAGATTGGCTCAGTTGGATCATCTCCTAATTGGCTTAAAGTTGTTATGTTAAAATGATCATAGTAGTTCAAGAAATTGTTTACTGATGCAAAATAACAAAAAGAGCCTAATTCGTGATAAGACTTATTAGTGGATGCTTGTTTCTGGGGTTTTAGCAGGTGCTGTTGCCTTCATGAGCTGTTAGCCACACCTGGTCAACAGCTGACCAATCCCTCGATAGACTGAGATCAAATAAATAAGTACATTGATTTGTAAAATTTGTAAGAATATAATTATAGACAACAGTTTCAGTCCACAATAACATCATTAAAGACAAACTCGTTACAGAACTTTAGAATGGAATTTATGGAACATTTATTTAACATACAAAATGACAACACAAAAGCTATTTCTTCAATTTTAAAAGACTTAGAATTTTATAGCACAGCCCAAAATGGGCAAATTTTATATAATTTTGGTTTGATTTGTGCCTTAGCTTGCCTCATAATCAACATTGCAGATATTTTTTAAATGTCGTAAGATACACATTACACCCAAAGCAACCTGCATGACATTTAATATATCCTAAGATGAACCTCCTTTGCAGTTGAATTTTTATAATATTCTTTCTATAGAGAAACTAAGAAGTTTCTACATAGAAATGTTTAACCGGTTATTTAGAGCAGCATGTATGATATCAGATAAACACACAAACACAGTCTACATGGGACAATTTGGAGAACTCAATTGACTTAAACCATGTTTTTGGACTGTGGGGGGAAACCGAAGAACCCGGAGGACCCACGTGGAGAACATGGAAACTCCACCCAGATGGGGATTCGAACCGGGAATCCCTAGCGCTGAGAGGCAAATGTGCTAACCACTAAGCCACCGTGCCGCCGAATGTTGGCCAATCCAACATGTAGACCTTGCTTTGTACACTGGGGGGGGGGGGGGTCATCCTGGGACAGAAAATGACTTTTCCCCAAACTGAAAAGTTGGAAGCATACAACTGTGTAGGTGTTTTAATTGTATGCCTTAACACCTCTTTGATTTAATAATTAAGAGATGTGTCTATATATTATATGACTTTTATAAAAGGTTATTGTGTATACATTATAGTATGTGCACATCAAAGATAAGAAATCCAAAGCCCACTCTGCCCTAATACACATGTTTCAAGGCTTTAATTGCTTTTATCTACCTTTCTTATGCTGTGATGCCAAAAAGCTGTTCAACTTGTGGGCAGCCAAACTAAATCAAGATATGCTGTAGATAATACAGTAGCTTATAGATGACTTGCAATGATTTTACATATCCATAAATATTTTATTGTATTTGACCAGTAATTAATTTAAGCTGTTTCACAAACTAGTTAATTGTTTACCAGATCCCCAGGAGAACTGAGAACATGGAGACATTGATTAATATATTGGAGGCACACCTGTGACTAGCAGCCACCTCAGCTGTTTCATCTAGTTCAGGGTCAGCAGGCAACAGCATGAGGTTCATCCTAATTGAGCTTGCATCATGCATAATTGTTGACTGAACGTACAGTGCATACAAATCATGACTTTTCTTTATTGTAGCACATCCAGCCACTTACATATTCTTTATTTGCCAGCAGCTTCATTATTTAGATGAGTAAGTGTAGATCAAAAGGTCTGTTGCGTTTATTGTAAGACATTGTGTTTTACTTAATTTATTCATTATCTTCTGCTTAATCCTCTATTGGGGTCGCAGCAGGAAGGTCTCCATTAGGGTCCATGTCCATTCAAGAAAGTTTTGGGTGCTGAGCAGATACACCCAGGACAGGGTGTCAATATATCACTGGGTAGTATTGAAATATAGTCCTTAAAAAATATTTCATAAACCAAACACATGACAAACATAAGAAACACATGAGCAGAATAGAGAGAAAGTATTGCAGTCTCATTTAGTTTTTCTGTGCTTGGGAAATATAAGTTGTTCTGCATGAATTCATTTTAGGAGATTTCAAATTGCTCTCCAAATTCAGATCTAAAACATGAAGTATGGATGAACTATGCAGAGCTGAAGGGAAAACTAAGGGGGTTAGAATCACACAGCTAAGACTGCAATAAAGGTTGCCACCTTTTAGAAATGAAAATAAGGGACACCCACCACAGCTCCTTTGGGCCATGACCACCATGAGCCCGACTCCTATGTAAACTAGAAAGAAGGAGTGCGCTGACAAATTGCTATTTAAATCGAACAGTATTGGTCTTAAGCACGGTGGCTTAGTGGTTAGCGCTTCGCCTCCCAGCACTAGGGATTGCTGGTTCAAATCCCAATCTGGGTGGACTCTCCATGTTCTCCCCGTTTCCGCGTGGGTTTCCTCCAGTTTATCCGGTTTCCTCCCACAGTCCTAAAACATGGGTCAAGGTCAATTGATTGGATCAAGGTCAACCCCATATACTGTAGAGTGTGTTGGTGTATGTGGTGTATATGTCACTGTGTGAGTGAGTGTGTGACCAGCGATGGATTGGCGCCCTGTCCTGGGTGTATCTGCCCAGCTCCTGAAACGTTCTCCCCTGGATGGGCATGGGGAACCCCCCCACGACCCTAATAGAGGATAAAGTGGAAGATAATGGATGGATGGATGGTCTTATGACTGAAGGAATGTCACGTGATCCAAACAGTTAAACAGTTAAGCCACATTAATAAATGCATTTATGCAATGCTTACTGAACACTGTATTCCATACAAATATAAACATGTCTACACAAAATACACAATACAGTTTTGTGACGTAGAGTATATATATATATATATATATATATATATATATATATATATATATATATATATATATATCCATCCATCCATCCTCTTCCGCTTTATCCTCTACTTGGGTCGTGGTCATGCCCATCTAGGAGAGAAAGTTTCGGGCGTTGGGCAGATACACCCAGGACAGGGCACCAATCTATCACTGGGCACACACTCACTTACACGGCCACACTCTATATGGGGCAATTTGGAGAATTCCATTGACCTTGATCCATGTTTTAGAACTGTGGGAGGAAACCGGAGAACCCTGAGGAAACCCACATGGACACAGGGAGAACATGAAAACTCCAACCAGATTTGGATTTGAACTAGGAATCCCTAGTGCTGAGAGGAGAACGTGCTAACCACTAAGCCACTGTGCTGCCCTTATATATAAATCAAGATCAATTGATTGGATCAGGGTCATCCCCATATGGAGTTTGTTTGTGTGTGTGTCTGTGTGAGAGATGTTATTAGGGCGTCTAAAGTCACAACAGCGCCCTCTAAGGTCAAACAATCCATTGGTCACAGAATTTAGGTGTTTCACCTGTGCCGGGAGAACTTTAATCATTATTGTTAGATTTAGTGTTGTTGTATAACAGACATGTTTATTAGAAATTTATAGAAATACGAAGCAAATTCATTTGTTCAGTAAGGGACGCAAAAGTTATTTGCCAAGCACGGGACGAGTGGCAACCTTGGACTGCATTCATTAAAAAACAAAAACATTAGTTGGACATTGTCAGAAAGAATAATGTAATGCTGATCGTTTAAATAAGCTGTGTATCAACTGCTGTATATTATAATCTGATGGACTCACTCAGAACAAAGGAAAGTTACAAACAATCCGGTTTATTAAACTGCGCTTTTGTAAGCAACTGTAATCGGACGAGAACAACTACCAAAGTATATAATATTCAATCCCAAACTAAAGATAGTAATGGACAAACGATACCGAGGCTTCTTGGCTTTTGTGTTGACAAAACCAGGCGGGAGGTTGTTTAGGCTTGCTTCATTGTCGGTGAGTGACGTCAGTTGTGACGTCTGAAACCTTGCTGGTTCGATAGAATCGAACGATAAGAGAACAGAGGATCTCATCGATACAATGATCCATCCATCTGTCCATCCATCATCTTCCGCATAATCCACTATTAGGGGTCGCGGGGTGGGGTGGGGAGGTCCTATGCTCATCCAGCATCCAGGGGTAGGGTGACCAGATTCCAAGTCACCAGATATATATATATATATATATATATATATATATATATATATATATATATATATATATATATATATATATAGGCGGCACGGTGGCTTAGTGGTTAGCACGTTTGCCTCTCAGCGCTAGGGATTCCAGGTTCGAATTCCCATCTGGGTGGAGTGTCCATGTTCTCCCCGTGTCTGCGTGGGTTTCCTCCGGGTTCACCGGTTTCCTCCCACAATCCAAAAACATGGATCAAGTCAATTGAATTCTCAAAATTGCCCCATATAGAGAGTGTCTGTGTGAGTGAGTGTGTGCCCAGCGATGGATTGGCGCCCTGTCCAGCGCCTGAGATGTTCTCCCCTGGATGGGCATGGGGAACCCCACTGCGACCCTAATAAAGTATAAAGCGGGAGATAATGAATGAATATATATATATATATATATATATATATATATATATATACAAATATGCGTCCGCGTTCCCGGTTGGTTGGCATTTAAACACGCATTTATCCATCTATTATCTTCCGCTTTATCCTATATTAGTGTCGCGGGGGGGTTCCCCATGCCCATCCAGGGGTGAACGTTTAGTCAATTGAGAACTCAATTGACTTGATCCATGTTTTTGGACTGTGGGAGGAAACCGGAGAACCTGGAGGAAACACACGCGGACACGGGAAGAACATGGAAACTCCACCCAGATTGGGATTCGAACCGGGAATCCCTAGTGCTGAGAGGAGAACATGCTAACCACTAATCCACCTTGCCGCCCACACGTATTTATAAAACACACAAAGTCTGATTTTCATTAACAATGCGGGACAATGTCTCAATTTGCGGGACGCGTGAAAAGTAACAAAATTGCGTAACTGTGTCACACAAAGTGGGACATCTGGTCATCCTATCCAGGGGAGAGCGTTTCGGGCACTGGGCAGATACACCGAGGACAGGGCGCCAATCTATCGCTGGGCACACATTCACTCATACACACTCTATATGGGGTTAGAGCATTTAATTTAACTTGATCCATGTTTTTGGACTGTGGGAGGAAGCCGTAGAAACCCGAAGTACACGTGGACAACAGGAGAACATGAAAACTCTACCTAGTTTGGGATTCGAAACGGGACTCCCTAGCACTGAGAGGCGAACATACTAACCAGGGGCGTCGTTAGACCTGGGCTTTCGGGGCTATAG
>JAFMOD010000428.1:3457496-3484537 GCA_019802435.1 Corydoras maculifer
AGGGCACTTACTTTTAAAGTTAAAGTTAAGAAAGCGCAAGGACCCGGTGCAGCACTCTCTTGCGGCTTATATCTCGCCACCACACACACACGCATGCGCACGCGCTCCCAGCACCTAGCGACAGGCCGCAGCCGCTTAGTAACGTGCACGCACCCTAAACCACGCCCCCTTCGTGCTGCTTTACAGCCACAACAACCCTAATCCTACAGTTGCATTATTTTTTTTAATGCAGTACGAATTATACTTTATGAATCTGACGGATTTTTGCTTTACCATATGTTGTGGCGATTTAAGTGATTGCCTCGAAACCATCAAATACTGAGGCGAAGCCAACAGTTTAAACAAATCAACTCCTTTTATAGGTCGCTAGCTGTCACGTGACTCTGATTGCCCGCGAAAATGTGAGAAGCCATTTTCATTTTTTTATTTTGAAGGAAAAAGCAATTTATTTTCTGTTACATTAAAATAAGTTCATAAGTCTTTAGTGGAGTTTCCATGTTCTTCCCGTGTTCGTGTGGGTTTCTTCCAGGTTCTCCGGTTACCTTCCACAGTCTAAAAAACATGGATTAAAGTTAAATTGAATGCTCTAGATTGCCCCATATAGCGTGTTTGTGTGTGTGTGAGTGAGTGTGTGCCCAGCGATGGATAGGCACAATGTCCTGGGTGTATCTGCCCAGCGCCCGAAACGTTCTCCCCTGGATGGGTATGGGGAATCCCCCCCCCCCCACGACCCTAGTAAAGGATAAAGCGAAAGATAATGGATGGATATACGTGTGTGTGTGTGTGTGTGTGTGTATCGGCCTAGCCTATTTAATTTGGGATATGCATTTTCATTAATTTATTCAGTAATTCATTTATTCAAGATACACCCAGGACAGGGTGCCAATCTATCGCTTGGCACATCCACTCCCTCACACACACACAAACTCGCTATATGGGGCAATTTAGATCATTCAATATAGCTTAAATTCATGTTTTTTAGACTGTGGGAGAAAAAAGGAGAACCCGAAGAAACCCACACGAACACAGGGAGAACATGGAAACTCCACCAAAGACTGGAATTCGAATATGGAGCCCCAGTGTTTTTTTCTCCTTGAATTAACTGATGACAGTTGCAAAATAATAATTGTGAATGTCACCGTGCACACAATTAACCATTACTACCATGTTTTTTCACCAGTTTTTAATGGACTGTAGTCTGAGTACCTCACACCAAGATTCAATATGTACCCTTATCAGTACTCACCAATATTTAACACATTCCTGCTGGATCGGGGGCAACTTTTAGTATCCAAACCAATTTGATTCCTCCCACAGTCCAAAAACATGGATTCATGGCAAATTGGCTGCTCTAAATTGCCCCATTAGGTGTAAATTAGCATGCGTGAGTGTGTGCATTGTGATGGACTGGCACCTTGGTCTGGGTGTACCTGCCCAGTACCCAAAAGGTTCTCTCCTGGATGGACATGGAGAACCACCATGCGACCCTAGTGGAGAACTAAGCAGAAGATAATAAATGTTCAGCAATGAAAACATTGATGCAATTTATTTTAAATTCATTCATTCATTATCTCCCGCTTATCCTCTATTAGGGTCACGGTGGGGTTCCCCATGCCCATCCAGGGGAGAACGTCTCGGGCACTGGGCAGATAGACCCAGGACAGGGCGCCAATCCATCGCTGGGCAGACACTCACTCACACAGACACACTCTATAGGGGGCAATTTTGAGAATTCAATTAACTTGATCCATGTTTTTGGACTGTGGGAGGAAACCGGAGAACCCGGAGGAAACCCACGCAGACACGGGGAGAACATGGAAACTCCACCCCGATGGGGATTCGAACCGGGAATCCCTAACACTAAGAGGTGAACGTGCTTACCACTAAGCCACCGTGCCGCCCTAGCAAACATTCACATATCCATAAATAATGGCCAATGTGAGTGGACTTGTAGTTGGTTGGTCATAAAATTGAGATAAACTCAAAAACTGAACCTGATTCGCAACTAATGTTGTTAAACCTGTTTGGTATACATTGCTATAAGTCTTTAATGAGGTAAAATGTATAAAAAGTTTGAACTATGTACAAAACTAACACCACACTAAACATAGCCAATGTCTAAGGGGTGTGGCATGGAGCTAAGCACAATGGGACATATATAAGCTTATTTAAGCTTTTAGTTTTTGCCAAACTCTTAATTATTTGGAGTTTATGCAGAGATTTATTAGTTCATCGAAGGGGTGCATTACAATTATATCAACTTTGTAATTAAAGTCTGCAATAGTTTTCCTGCATAAGGAGAGATCAGAATCAATTAAGATACTGATTTTGCTGTCAATGACCAATGTCATTGGTCATTTACATATATATATATATATATATATATATATATATATACAGTCGGGAAAGTCACCAATTGTGCAAGTTCTCCCACTTAAAAAGATGAGGGACACCTATAATTTACATCAAAGGTAGACCTCAACTATTAGAGACAAAATGACAAAAAAAATTAAGAAAATCACATTGATTTTTAAATAATTTATTTGCAAATTATGGTGAAAAAATGTATTTGGTCAAAAAAGTTAATCTCAATACTTTGTTATATGTCTTTTGTTGGCAATGACAGGTCAAACTGGTATGTTGGCCCATTCCTCCATGCAGATCTCTTCTAAAGCAGTGATGTTTTGGGGCTGTTGGTGAGCAATACGGACTTTCATCCCTTTCCAAAAGTTTTATATGGGGATATGAGATCTGGAGACTGACTAGACCACTCCAGGACCTTAATATGCTTCTTACAAAGCCCCTCCTTTGTTGCCTTGGCAGTGTGCTTGGGATCATTGTCATGCTGATAGACCCAGCCACGTTTCATCTTCAATGCCCTTGCTGATGGAACTCAAAATCTCACAATACATGGCCCCATTCATTCTTTCATGTACATGGACCAGTTGACCTGGTCCCTTTGCAAAGAAACAGCCCCAAAGCATGATGTTGCCACCCCCATGATTCACAGTTGGTATGGTGTTCTTTGGATGCAACTCAGAATTCACATTCACACTCAAAATGAGTTGAGTTTGTACCAACAAGTTCTACTTTGGTTTCATCTGACCATAAGACATTCTCCCAACACTCTTCCGGAACATCCAAATGCTCTTGAGCAAACTTCAGACGTGTCTGGATACGTAATGGCTTAAGCAGGGGGACACGTCTGGCACTGCAAGATCTGAGTCCCTGGTGGCGTAGTGTGTTACTGATAGTAGCCTTTGTAACGTTGGTCCCAGCTTCCTGCAGGTCATTCACTAGGTCCCTCCGTTTGATTCTTGTGATCATTTTGATCCCATGGGCTGAGATCTTGCGTGAAGCCCCTGATCGAGGGAGATTAGCAGTGGTCTTGTTGGTTTTCCATTTTCTGATTATTGCTTCCAAAGTATATTTCTAGCCCGGCTAGCTCAGTCGGTATGGCATGAGACTCTTAATCTCAGGATCATGGGTTTGAGCCCCACATTAGGTGAGTTTATTTTAAGTTGAAAGCTAATCATTCCCTGTTCGAATCCCCATCTAGGTGGAGTTTCCATGTTCTCCCCGTGCCGGGTGGGTTTTCTCCCGTTTCTCCTGTTTCCTCCCACAGTCCAAAAAATTGGATCAAGTCAATTGAGTTCTCCAAATTGCTCCATATAGAGTGTGTGCCCAGCGATAAATTGGCATCCTGTCCTGGGTGTATCTGCCCAGTGCCCAAAACGTTTTTACCTGGAAGGGCATGGGGAACCCCCCCCCCCCCCCACGACCATAATATAGCATAAAGCAGAAGATGATGGATGGATGGGTGGATGGAAGTATATTTCTTCACACCAAGCTGCTTATCTATTGCAGATTCAGTCTTCCCAGCCTGGTGCAGGTACACAATTTTGTTGCTGGTGTCCTTCGACAGCTCTTTGGCCTTCACAATTGTGGAGTTTGGAGTGTGACTGTTTAAGGTTGTGGGCAGGGGTCTTTTATACTGTTAATGAGTTCAAACAGGTGTCATTAATACAGGTAATGAGTGGAGCATGTTAAAGAAGTTACTGGTCTATGACAGCCAGAAATCTTGTTTGTAGGTGACCATTATTTGAAAATAAATGTGATTTTCTGAATGTTTTTTTCTCATTTTGTCTCTCATAGTTAAGGTCTACATATGATGTCAATTACAGGCCTCCCTCATCTTTTTAATGTGAGAACTTACAAAATTAGTTATTGACAATATTTTTTTCCCCTCACTGTATATATATATATATATATATATATATATATATATATACACACATTCATGTATCATATCATTGTTCTTTGCTTTAATCATTATTTAATGCTAATTATTTAAGAAAGCAGAGCTTGAAAATCTCAGCTAAAAAATCTAAAGCCTGCACATATTACTTGACATGTTTTTCTCCAGTTTGTTAAACCCAATGATACCAAAAGTGCAGTAAGGTTTTAAGAACTTTATTAAAACCTAGTATCATCTTGATGCATTTGTACAAATGTTAGTGTTACATTCAAAATTTATTAAGGAGGGTCCGAAGAGCTCTTTTAAAAAAAAATGCTGCAAAAGAAAGTGAGGGTCCTAATGAGGTGCAAAATAGAAAATTGGTGTGACTTGATCAGTAAAAACTTTTATAGAAATTAATATGTTAAGTTGATATAAATAACGTGTTTTCTTTACACCATTTCCATGTTCAACTGGAATCTTGAACTAGATCATGACTGAGCGCCGATGGAATGCCAGCTGTTTCTCCCAGACAAATGTTAGAGTAATATAGATATCCTTACTGTATGGAAATCAAATTCAGCCTTTGTTTTAAGCATTTTACCAGCCTAATTCTCCAGCCTTATGCTCTTTCACAAAGAGTTAGCTGTCAGTAAACTTGGGGCCTCAGCAGGTCAGTATTCCTTGTTTTAGAGATAGTGTATTGAGTTTAGAAATGCTGCAACTGCTGTATATAAAATATACACATTAAGTACTGTTGCCATGTTAACGTTGAATATTGTTGGTCTTTTCTGGTCTGAAGTCATTTATAAATACATCCATTGTTGTTCAATTATAACTATTCATACTTTCTGAAAAAAAAGACAAGTTCAAGGAGAATTGTTCAGGTGTGTCCAGCCCTACCGACCCACTAACACTGAGATCACTGAAGTGTAATAACTGCATGTTGGAACATTTACATACATTTGATGTTGTTAAATGATATGGGGGATATAAGCACCCTGAGGTTATCAACCATCTATTGTGGAAGAAAATAAAACTAAAGCATACAAAATTACAACAGTATACAACTGTTAGTAGTTGGATCTGTGACTGCAACTTCCCCTTAGGATCAATAAAAATATTCGGATTCAAAGCAAAGGTGCACCATAAATGACTTTCAACCCAACTTTTCAACATAAGTGTATTTAAAAATTAATTTTGTTGCTTTTGTAAATTTTGCACAACTATTGAACTGATTTATTGTTTGAGGCAGACACAATTTATTCAAGTTCGAGAATTGATGTGAACTGGCACAGGTGTAGACTTTTTACACAGACAGTAGTGGGTTAAATGAGTGCTTTGGATGCTTACAGTTGAAATGGTTTTACTACAACATAGACAGTAACGGGTACAAAGAGAAGATATAATTAAAATCAATCAAATCAACTTAACCTCAGACCTTAATTTTTAAACCTTATAAAAAAAATAAAAATATATATATATAAAAAAAAACATAAACCAAGAACAGAATAATTAATTGTGGACCAATGGGAAAGTGTATAATGATTCTCAAAAGGCACTCCAGTCTTTCAATATAATTTGGAAACCTGAGTCACTGTTCGTCTACCCAGTAAATAAAAATGAATAAATATAAAGAGGTTTTCAGGTCCACATTTGTATAATTATGCCTTAAGTACAGCTTTTTTTTTCTACGCCTCTTAAATTTTTGCAGTGTGAAACTAAAACCATCAGCAAAAGATATAAAAGCACTAGTTTCACTATGATATGGAAAAGGCAACTAAATAAACAGGTGTTACTTTCTTTATCATTCTTTGTATTTAATCTTATTTTTACTCAAAATGCTCTCTGAACCCCTGTACAAACAAACATAAGCAAATGGGGGTAAAAAAAAATGCAAGCACACATTAAATGTTTTTAAACCCCTGTATTCATAAAACACAAGGTATTTTGGTACCTTTCAGGTCAAACAAATCTTCATTTCAAAATATTACATGTAACTGAAATCTCACATAAATCGCAGTGTTACGTGTAGAACAGCTGCAAAGCATTGTGTAAAAATTCAAACTGTTAACAGGGAGTGTCAAACTCTGTTAAAAGAGGAAAGTCTCGTTTCACATGAGGAGTAAATTCTGGATTGCATACTGCAGTTTTGGACAATTAAAGGTGAATTTTAGCAAACAATTTCAAACCTAAAGCGAATCAAGCCAAGCAATGGTAACTGGCTGGGATTCAAGTTTTCAAAATGAACATCAAATTATATTTTAGTCAACCAGCGACTATCTGTCCAACAGTTGCAAAGAGGAACACTTTGTAAATAAATTATCTTTGCAAGTGCAAAAAAAGAACATCTTCCCTTTAAAGAAAAATACTCTGAGACTCTCTTATACATGTCCAGTGTTTAACCACATTTTTCTTTCGATCAAAAAACGTAGTTTAATATAAATTGTTATCTTAATATTACCAGCAGTCAGTTAGGAAGAGCTTGTAGAAAAAGGAAAATAAAATCCAGAAATATCCCTCAACAGACAGTCATAGGAGGAAAAGTCCAGTAGTCCTAATAGCCCTTTTGGAATACACAACATACATGCTTACTTTGCACACCCTGTAAATAATAATAAAAAAAATTGTCTATGGTTTTTTATCCTTCTTTCTCTTTGAAGACTTGGCCACAGTTGTGGTCATTCTCTCCGCTCTACCACGAGGTCGAACTACTACACGTCCATTTGCACTACAGTGAAGCATATACAGTTCTGGGCTTAACGGCTGTCCGTGCTCATCCCTCAGTTGCTGCACTAGG
Organism: Corydoras maculifer; assembly: GCA_019802435.1. Lineage (NCBI taxonomy): Eukaryota > Metazoa > Chordata > Actinopteri > Siluriformes > Callichthyidae > Corydoras > Corydoras maculifer. The sequence continues at coordinate 3,464,534 of JAFMOD010000428.1, forward strand.
TCATGTGAAAGCACTTCATATCGCTCTGCTGTTACCGACAAGGCCTTGAGAGTACGCGTCCTTTCACGCAGGAGCGCGTCTCTCTGTGCTGCAAGTTCCGCCACCTCTGCCTGCAGGCCCAAGATGGCATGCAGCTTCCTTTTTCTGCAGTTCTGTGCTGCCAGTTTATTCTTTCCACGCCTGCGTACATCCCGTAAAAGTGTGACCTCAGACAAGGACAGGCCCTGCCCTTCCAGCAACTCCAGAAAATCATCCACCGGCATGTTAACAATGTCAGGGGCAGAAAATGGAAGTCCCAGAGCCTGTAGACGCCGCTCATCCCGACTTAGCTCCTCGGGACCAGTTTCATCATCACTTATGACTTCCTGCTTGATTTCTTTAAGAGATGGTGTACAGTTGTAGGACACTTGCTCTTCAGGTGACTGAGTGGAGTATGTGTGATCATGCCAGATGTTAGCATTAAGGTTGTCTGTCGGGCATTCGAAGCACCCTAAAGCGCAAGCTCCGCCCTTACTGGAGAGGGACTCGACTTCACTGCTGTAGCCCGTAGCGCCAACCTCATCATCACAAAATGAATCAGAAGAGGAGCTTGACGTTGAGATCACGCTTTTAGAACTGCTCTCTAGTGACAGGCCAGAATCAGACTCTAACTCCTCCAGCCAGGGAGAATCTGCATTGCTTTCCATTTGGTTTAGTAGCTGAGAGTCCATACTGGCCAGGCCCTCCAGGCCCAGTAAATTTATTTGATCAAACACTGCCTCGTCCAAAAAACCTCCCACCCTGGAGTGAGAGGTACCATCCTGAGAACTGTTCTCTAAAGAGGAGAAGAGAGACAGCGTTCCAGATTGTCCGTCTGAGCTAGAGCAGTTAGTTGATTCCAGGCTAAATAGAGATGCTCTTTGTTGTAGTATGGCCTGTCCTCCTCCTCTAGGTGGATCTGGCCTGTAACCACCACCACTGCCAACTGTGGCATCTTGAAGGCTGGCATTGTAGCTGACAGGGTTCTGGAGGACTATATCAAGGTCTGTCATGTGCTGAGAGACCAAGGACTCAAAATCCTGATAAAAAAAAAGACACAACAAAGTTGTTAATATGACTGATTTACTATCAGAATGTCTGTAACAGAAGAGGGAAGCTGAATTTAACAGCAATTTATTTAAAAATAAATGTAAATGTGAAGAATCTCACCCTGGAAAATACTAATTTCCCAATAATTGAAAGTAAGATCATTCCATATAGCAAATACTAAACTTATAAAGTACAAAGAAATACATGGCTATGGTTACATATTTTTTGTTTTTAAATCATTCTTTATCATCTATCTTGTTTCTCTGCCTTATATTTCACATATGATAAATAAGTACTGACTCAAATTATAAAATAGACATTTTTTGTAGCTACCTTTTGTATACATACAGCACACAGCTGAAAAACATGCATTTTTCAATAGTGTTTGTGTGTACAATATTAAAAAAAATCAACTGTTGCCACTTCTTAATGTTGTCATTAGCAACTGTGTCTCTTGTGTTTATATAGTTCCTTCCTGGTGATGTATTTATTGACCCTAACCAACAGTATTTCAACCTCATCTCTCTTTCTCAGTATATTTAGTCACATTTGTATTGATCTCAACTAAAATGATATAAAAATTCTGTTTTTTAGTATCTCAAAGTATCACATACCATACACTTCTGTAAAAATAGGTTCTGTTTAAGACAAACAAGTTACATAGCGTTATTAGGATACAATTGTCAGGATAAATGAGACTTTTATTCACAGGTTTTAAATATTAAGTCTTCGTGCTGCAGTTTGTGTTTTACATATTTGTTTTAGCTGTTTAAAAAATGATTAGCTAATGATTTCAGTTAAAAAAAAAAAAAAAAGATGATTTAATCATGACCTTTTTCTTATCAACATTTTTATACTATTTTTAGTTTTCTGAACATTTTTTTCTTCCAATAAGGTCAAGCTGAATCGTATTGTAAATTTTCTATTTAACCATTAAAATCACTATTTCTAGACTGGTTAGAACCAACCAGAATTATTAACTATATAATTAACTATAATGTAGCTTACTCTAGCTAGCTGTTTTAATATCTGTTCTATTTTATATTTTATTAATGTGTGACATTAATAAAGCTGAGATTTTAAGACCAAATATTTATATGGTACACATTGCAACACTAAGCACCAAAGGTTTCAAAACAGGAGAAACCACATTTCACTTCCCCACAACCTGTGGTAAGTATGAACAAGTATATTTTAAAATATTACATTTTTTATTTTATTTTTCTAAAAGCAAAAAGACATTTTACACCACAATATTGCTAAAGTCACAAATGATGACATAAAATAAATTAAACATTTTAAGAAAAAACTACTCACATCAAGCTCAGAAAGAAAGTCTGGCCACTGTCCATGGAGTTCAAGTCCCTGTAAGGGTAAAGACAAAATACTACTGTGAAGAAGCTTACACTTTAGAAATACACAGACCATTTGAAGATTTTATAAGATAAAACCTAAATGGGGGGGGGGGGGGGGGGGGGGGGGGGGGGGGGGGGGGGGGGGGGGGGGGGGGGGGGGGGGGGGGGGGGGGGGGGGGGGGGGGGGGGGGGGGGGGGGGGGGGTCCTCCGGGTTCTCCGGTTTCCTCCCACAGTCCAAAAACATGGAACAAGTTAATTGAATTCTCAAAATTGCCCCCTATAGAGTGTGTGTGTGTGAGTGAGTGTGTGCCCAGCGATGGATTGGCGCCCTGTCCTGGGTCTATCTGCCCAGCGCCCGAGACGTTCTCCCCTGGATGGGCATGGGGAACCCCACCGCGACCCTAATAGAGGATAAGCGGGAGATAATGAATGAATGAATGAAAACCTAAATGGATAGAAAAAAAAAACAAGTCTAAGTAAATATAATTCATTAAATTTTTTTGGATTAATTAATTAATTAATGAACATACCTCTTGCACCAGTGTTGAATTTTCAGCAAGATGATTTGGTGAATCACTGTCAATTTCTTCCTCATCTTTCAAAACTTCCTGTCTTGTTTGATTTAAAGTAGCCTCCTAAAAAGAAATGTTGAGATGAATGTAATAATTTAACACATAGTTTGGGGTGAATACAGCAGTGTAAAACACTGGCACTGCACTGTAAACGAGTGACGACTGAAATCAATTCAGTTTCTATTGCATTAGAGATATACTTCTTGGTGTGGAATGCCCACATATAATGTTTGGTTAAATAAATAACTAGTTAAGTGTCAAAAATATATACAACAAGCTTTATAAGCAACACAACAGCTTTTGTTGTAGAACAGTCTTTTTTGTGTGGTAACCATAGCGACAGGTGATCAGTTGCAACGCCAGTTGCATTGATTTCAATATAAGGGTACAAAGCTTAAACTTCAGTTGCCTACTTATAAACCATGTGGTTTTAAAGAAAGGTCAGTTCATTATTTCCTACTATTGCAAGGAATAAAAACTTTATGAACCCACCACAGAATGGTGTTTTAAGGGCCAGTAATGACGGCGTCTATTTAACCGAGACCGGATTTGAGAATAATAGACGGAACCAGAAAAGCAGGTGAGAAAATGAATATTAATTGTCTGTGCACATCCCTCTTGTGTCTGGGCATGCTAGAATGGCAATACATATTGTGTAGTAAATTAATAATCATTTCTGGGGGAATGACATTCAGGAAATCAGTAGGACCAGGAATGCACAGATATTTGCCTGAGCGGATGTACCAGTGTGTTCATCATGATACAGGCAAATTGCTTTATGTAAAAAATACCTACAGCATAGCACTTAATCAGATCCAAATGTTTTGGATAAATTTCACAAAAATGAAATGCACATGTTTACAACTTAATAACTTTTGTGTGTGTGTGTGTATGTATGTATGTATATATATATATATATATATATATATATATATATATATATATAATTAAACAGGGTAGGTCAAAATATAGAATATAGTAAAAAAAAAAAATAAAGTAGCTACGAAAACCCTGTTCAGTTCTTACTTTCATCAAGTCTTTAAGCATTCAGGCAAGGCTGACATAAAAACATTGTTATATTTGTAAATCCAGTATGAATACCTTCATCCTGGTTGCTTAGTCTTCACAATTTGTAATGAAGATGAACTTTGTTCAAATCTTGTAATGAGAATGGCTTTAAAAGGTTATATCCTGGTGTTCATCAATGTGCTTTTGAATAATGTAAGCAAAATGATGTGTGTGTTAATATTGAAACACAGACACAGAACAGATCTAAACAATAAAGCCAAATTAGATAATAAAGTTTGATAATACAGTGTAGCTGGTTTCTCCTAACTACTCACTTGTGTTGTTTTCTTATTTCTAAGTTGCTTTGGGTAAAAGCATCTGCTAATAACTAAATTTTAACGAGACATCGGTTGTAGCACCAAAGTGTGTGTGTCTGCTCTTGTAAAATTACCTCTGAGAGTGATTAGTACAAAACATTAAACATTCCAGGGTTATGGCCCATGGTATTATGAATCTCTCCAGCTCAAGTAACAGCTGGCAGAACACAGTTCACCTTTATATTAAATATAGTTCATAAATTTTAGCAGTTAAAAGAGATCCGTGTATAGTACATTGTCCCTCTTAGGGATCCAGGTTTAGTAAAAACACACAAAAATTCCCCATAAATAACGGAGGTTTTTCTTTTTCAGTCAACACTGCTTGCTCTTTGGGGTTTCAGGTTTAGAAAATTGAAAAGCTGATTTAAAACAATATACTACTGAAAAACAAACACTATAAATATTTCAACTTAAATTAAATTTAAACATTGAAGCAAACATTGATACTAAAGAGCAATTTTGTACCATCCCCATAAGGAGAACATACAAACAAGAAAAAAATTTTTCTTTGACCAGGAAACAATTCCAGGACTTTCTTTCTGTGAGATGAGACAGCTAATCACTGCACCAAAAAGCTCATCACTGAATAATGATTCTTCCTGAACCTTACATTTAAATGAAATGCATGTAAAACAGTTGATGACTTTTGATGCTTCAATGAATATTGCACATAGCTGCACAACTTTGCCATGGAATATGTGCTGTGAAATTTTGCAACAGAGTTCTTACTCAATTTTGCGGTTTCTGTGTGGGATTTAATAATTATCCAGTCAAGGCAGATTTTTCAGTGAGCTATTCGGCTTTGTTGTTCCTCTTTACTGACTCAACTGTGCCATAATCTGGCATCTATTCCTTATGATGCAACAAATAATTTTACAACATTAAACCAGTACACCTGCTAATTGTGCATTCATTTAAAAAAAAAAAATAATTTACTCTTTAGAAACACATTAAAACTGGTGGTTTTCTGTTGTATAAAACTTATAGAAATCATCAACGCTAAGCACAATTTAAATTTTCCTACTGAATGAAAATCATGCTGTGACTTGCTTGGTTCATTATAAAGCTTAAGTAGACAAACAAGAAATTTAAATATAACGTAAAACAATGAAAGAAAACAGTGTACTGATTAAACTGATATCATTAGGGTTGGGGTATAAACTGATATCAAGGGTGTGGTAGCTGAGCGGTTAGACTGTTGGGCTGTCAATCTGAAGGTTGTAGGTTTAAAGCCCAGGTCCACTATAGTTACCACTCTGGGTCCTTAAGCAAGACCCTTAATCCTCTTTGCTCCAGGGGAGCTGTCTGACCAACTCTGTGATCTGACCCCAACTAAGATACTTGTTAGTTGCTTTGGATAACAGTGTCTATCAAATGTAAACAGGATTTCAACTTAATGCCAAATGTAATTGTTACCCACTACAGTTATGTGGAGATGTACATTTATGCTTCTCATTCGCTACTCTTCACTGAAGTTTACCCTTTAAGTATTCCAGTTTTTGAGGCTTGTTCTCCATCACATTTAGACTTCTGATAACTGAACCACAGAGGATGAAAAAAAAACTCATAAAAATTTAAATAAGCTGAGCTCTCTTTTTGACTCATCACAGCTGGTAGGAACAAATCTACTTTAAATAAATGTAGAGTTGACATTATATGTGTAGCTGTAACATTATCAAACATGTGGTGTACAAGTAACTGAATCAGCAAGCACTAGGAAGAGAAAGTAAAAGTGAATGAGATGCAGCCATGATAAGACAATTCAACTCAGATATGTCTCATATCTGAGACAAGATAATTTATAAATGGTTACATGAAGTAGAACTATGTTTGATTTCCTCGAACAATTTTGTCCTTACCTTATGAGGCAATCCAGGTGGCACCTGCAGATTAATGCATCAATTTATGACAACCTATAAAGTGAACACGCCTTCACTTTGCTTAAGTGTGCAGCTGAGAGTTCTTTAATGTGGTATTGAATTAAAAGCGAAATGATCAGCAAGAACAGGAAGTTTTAGCCAGATTACATTTACGGTTAACCCGATGGATTCGATTGCATTACATTGTGGCCCTGCTCTGCGAGCTGGTTGTATAACAAAACGTTTACCAAGTTAGCTAAACGGTTAGCTAGATGGCTCAAAAGTGCAATGTTGACAGATGAGGAAACAGGTGAAGGTCTTACGTGAGGCTCGTCGTCCTCGTGGCGGTCCGCGGCGTCTGGCTGCTGCTGGCCCGCGGTGACGGTGCTGGGTGGCGGATGAGGTCCGGCTTCGTTCGGCACCAGGTGCACAAGCCACGCGCTGAGTCGCGTGGGGAAGCGAGCCGGTGAGCCGAGAGCGCGCACTTCGCTCAGCAGTTGGCGGCTCGTCAGCTCGTACTCCAACTCGGGGCATTTGTGGTGCAGGTGATACCCGGCCTCGCTGTCTCGGTAATGATGGAGCGGGGTCTGTATGAAAGCCGAACTCGACCCTCCGTCGATCTCAACAAGCAGCGAATTGAAGCTGGCGTTCAAATAGGAATCGATGTCCACGCGCACGCCGATCAAACTGAGGAAGATCGTGAACTGAATCAGACCATCCGTCAAATGTTTTTTGGTGTTCCTCTGCATGGTTTAAATGTACCGACCGAGTTCTCTGCTTTAAACAAAGAGGCAAAGACGGACCGGCCAAACAAAAGAGCACGCGCTGCCTCCCGGCTCCTGTCAGACAAAGGGAACAGCCCAGGCGGCCGAGCGTTCTTCTACAAGCTACCTCACTAGCCGCGGCTCTTCCTGAGCGGACTCAGTCTTACCCATACCGTCCCCTAACTCCCATAACACGCCATTAATCAACACGCCGCTTAATAATCCATGTTTTGAGGTGGGCCACAAACTTTCACGCTACCAACAGACTACAAATTCCCTCACGATACCAACCCGCTGCCCGTCTCTCAGCACCACGGCGTGAGGAGGAGGAGCCTCACCACCACGAGCTCGCCCAGAGCACTATCGCAACAAGCGGCCATTGGTCCGTTTCACATTTCTGTCAAGTGCTCAGCCAATCACAAACGTCTCATTGCACAGCCTCCACTGCTCGTCTCTACCTCAAAATTGAACTCCTTTACTAAAATCCTAGCAGTTTCAACTTTTAAGAGCGGCGCGATTAAAGCCTCGTCAGATGTAAAACATTCAACTAAATTACGAGTGGTTTCTGGTGAGATTTTTTTAAAAGAATTATGTTAAACCGATTAAACCATTGGCGTGACCGTTCAGACGTCACATCCGGATACTCCTGCGGTAGTTTGACCTACTAACCTGCTTCAAACAAATGGCGATGTTTTAGAAATGTCTCACACACAACGAAGCACTTACATCTTTATGTTATTTAGATGATCATTCATTCATTATCACCCGCTTTATCCTCTATTAGGGTCGCGGTGGGGTTCCCCATGCCCATCCAGGGGAGAACGTCTCGGGCGCTGGGCAGATACACCCAGGACAGGGCGCCTATCCATCGCTGGGCACACACTCACTCACTCAAACACACTCTACATGGGGCAATTTTGGAGAACTCAATTAACTTGATCCATTTTTTTGGACTGTGGGAGGAAACCGGAGAACCCGGAGGAAACCCACGCAGACACGGGGAGAACATGGAAACTCCACCCAGATTGGGATTCAAACCAGGAATCCCTAGCGCTGAGAGGCGAACGTGCTAACCACTAAGCCACCGTGCCGCCCTATTTAGATGTTAAAACAACAAAAATGTTTGGCAAAAATACGATTTATGTATAGGGGTGGCACGGTGGCTTATTGGTTCGCCTCTCTGGGATTCAGGTTCGAATCCCAATCTGGGTGGAGTTTCCATGTTCTCGCCATGTCCACGTGGGTTTTCTCCGGGTTCTCCCAGCGTATCTGCCCAGCGCCCGAAACGTTCTCCCCTGGATGTGCATGGGGAACCCACCCACCCCAATATAGGATAAGATAATGAATGAATGAATGTCCTCAATGTGACTATTTCAAAAACAGCATGAAAGCTAATGTTTTGGGTAATTTCAAGTAAGCGTTCATGACACAATAAAAATGTGTATACTGTGGGTAACTTTATTTAAGAAAAGGTGAAATATCGGGGACGGCAAGGTTGCTTTGTGGTTAGCACGTTTGCCTCTCAGCGCTGGGGAAAAGGTTCAAATCTGGGTGGAGTTTCCATGTTCTCCCCGTGTCCCCATAGGTTTCCTCTGGGTTATCCAGGTTCCTTCCACAGTTGAAAAACATGGATTCAAGGTAATTTGAAAGCCCCATATAGAATGTGTTTGTGTGTGTCTGTGTAAGAGAGTATGTCCAGCGATAGATTGGCACTCTGTCCTCGGTGTTTCTGCCCATTGCCTGAAACATTCTCCCCTGGATGAGCATGGACAACTCCTCCCCGCAATCCTAGTAGAGAATTAACCGTAAGATAATAAATGAATGAATGAATGAAACAATGGGTTTCTCAGGTGTAGTGGCCTGGGTTCTTTCTACTTAGGGTTCTCCTTGTGCCTATGTAGCTTTTTTTTCCCCGAAAAACCTCTAGTTTAACTCTAATGCACAATGCAAAATCAAGGTGAATTATTTATTCATTATCTTCCGCTATATCCTATATTAGGGTCGCGGGGGATTCCCCATGCCCATCCAGGGGAGAACATCTCGGGCGCTGAACAGACACCCAGGACAGGGCGCCAATCCATCGCTGGGCACCAAGGTGAATTAGCTGCTCTAAACTACCTCTATATACTGTAGTGTGCCTTTGTAAGTGAGGGTTTACCCAGTGATGGATTGGCACCCTGTCCTGAGTCTATCTGCCCAGCCCCCGAAATGTCCCTCCTAGATGGGCATGGGAGACCCCCATAAGACCCCAGTCCCTAGTATAGGATTAAGCACAGGATAATATGATGAATTGTAATTGGAGTCTATTTCATGTCTAGAGAAAGACTGTTTGCATTAATACCAAAATGTCTGTGCAAAAATGGCAGAAAGGTTAGAAAACCTTTGCCTAAAGGATTATTAGCAACACAGTTTAAAAAACTGAGCTAACCATCCTGTTAGTGCTCCAGATAGACCATTATTTTCCTAGTTTCAGGGCTGGTTTTGCATTGATGATGTAAGATGTACACTTGAGATCAAAATTAGAGAACAATATATGAACAATTGTTTTATTTATTTATTTATTTTTTTTAGAAATAATGCGATCTACATAGAACATTTGAAGGATTGTTTGTAAGAGGAACACCATGCCACTAAAACAGTGTGTTACCAAAGATTTCCAACATAAAATCATTATTTTGCAAAAAACGTGATGATCATAATTAGAGAACAGGACTAGATCGGGCCTCTGGGCCGGCCATTTCATTTTAGTGTTTTAGTCAAACATTTTTACTGTTTTCAGTTTCAAGGAACTGCTCTACCTGTTTTGCTGTGTGACAGACAGGGGCATTGTCCTGCATTAAATTACTGGCTGATGGAGTGATAAACACAAGGAATGAACCACCTATTGTTAAAGAAGGTTCAGATGGACACTTGCATTCACTTTGCCATGTGGCTGTATGAGAGGGCCAACTCCTGCTGTCCAAAACATTTTCTAAACCATGAGATTTTCTCCTCTACCTTTCACTGACTTCTTTAGACACTTTGGGTTCAGTCTTTGCAACCTCTTGAAAATCCTTGGTGACAAAGTTATGCCAAAAAAACCTACAACAGTCACCGAACTGTAAAAGAATCTTTAGGAAGAGTGGGCCAAAATCCCAGCAGAACAGCTTTAGAGACTAGTCATGTCCTGTGGACGCAGATGTGCTAAAATCATTCAAAGCAATGGCCTGTAAACTTCTTACTGATTGATTGCTGGTTGACTGTTGTAACCTGTTTGCCTTTAAATCCAAAATTTCTTTGCGTAAACAGAAGACACAGGGATCGAACTTACAACCTTGGTGATATTAGCATCACACAAATGTGTCAAAGCCATGGACAGTTCCTAGGAAAATTAATAGTTCTTTTGGCCACAATATCAAGTTTACAAGTTTTTGGACTTATTAAAAATAATAAAATATATTATGTTTGTTCTGGGCAGCACGGTGGCTTAGTGGTTAGCACGTTCACCTCTCAGCGCTAGTGATTCCCGGTTCGAATCCCCAATAAGTGGAGTTTCCATGTTCTCCCTGTGTCCGCGTGGGTTTCCTCCGGGTTCTCCGGTTTCCTCCCACAGTCCAAAAACATGGATCAAGTCAACTGAATTCTCCAAATTGCCCCATATAGAGTGTGTCTGTGTGAGTGAGTGTGTGCCCAGCGATAGATTGGCGCCCTGTCCTGGGTCTATCTGCCCAGCGCCTGAAACGTTCTCCCCTGGATGGGCATGGGGAACCCCACCGCGACTCTAATAGAGGATAAAACGGGAGATAATGAATTAATGTTTGTTCTGTTGTTGGCGTCTGGTTCATGTCCTAAGAAAGGCTGTTTGCCTTTAATACCAAAATGTCTTGGCAGCTATGGGATTACGGTAATACCTGTTTCTTTTATTGCATAATCTTTGGTGGTTGCATACATACTGAGAGTTTTAGACATTAACCGTACTGTACTGTTAGTGCGGATAAAGCTGCCATTAGTGGTTGCGGTTTTTAGTTTTTTTTGGTCTGCTGCTATTTTGTACCTCATGTAGAAGTTTAGCTCTCTTATTTGAAAACCAACCTTATGCTACTAAGTTTCTTTATTTTATCTATAGCCTGGACATCCATCTTTTCCGCACTTCAGTTACTCACCGAGCGGGCAACCAGCTTGACTTCATCATGACTTCACATCATTACTTTTAAACGCTACTTCATGAGTCAGATCACTTTGTCTTTCAGAGGTGCTTCAAAAACAACACACTGCTCTTTCATTTACTGAAACAAAGTGGCATAAGTCCTGTCTGTCTTTAGATTTAGAAACATACCAGTCTTCACTCGCCAACTTCTCGAGGAACAAAACTGCCGCTAAATCCTTGTTCTTTCAGTATAAAGTATGATGCATTTCAGAGGCTTGCACCTTATTTAGTACATTTAACACTTAAATTAGTCCACCTTCTCCCCCTCCCAATACCTCTCTGTCAGCTGATGTCTTTGCAACTTTCTTCACAGAGAAGATCGAGGACATCAGCAAACACTGCATCTTACTCCTCTTTCTCCCCGTCTCTAAATTGGACATCTGCAAGATTATACTAGCAAAACCAACTACTCCATCTATAGCCATCTCACTTCCTTCAGTCCGTTGCTTCCTCTATCACACTAACACTTACACACATCATCACCTTTCTCACCTCTGGTACTTTTCGTGATTCTTTTAAACAGGTTATACTTAAAACTCTGCTTCAAAAGCCAAGGGGTGGTATCTACACAGGTCTCGTTTTCTTACACAGAACAAACTTTTCGATCCCAAACTCTCACCAAGTACTCACTGGAGGCCGCCGAGGCTCAGTAATTGGTCCTCTTTTCTTTTCATTGCACGTAACATTTATAGGCACCCTCATCGAGGCACATGGTTTCTCTTACAATTCCTATGCTAATGACACTCATTTGTCTTTTGCTCCAGAAGACACCATTAACTCAAATTGGAAATACATATACATTTAGTCATTTAGCAGACACTTTTATTCAAAGTGAATTTTTTATCCAAGGCTTAGTGGGGGACTTTAGCGGCTGGGGCTGCATAAACAGTGTAGGACAGCCATGTACAGATCGTGTAGTGATCTTGCTAATCTTTGCCAAAGCTTTGAAATATACTCCACCATATACCAGCCTTCAGTCGAGGGCATAGTCTTGTCATGGTGTTTTCCATCCACTACTCCATGTTCACCGTGCCAGGTTCACGTCTTTGCTTTCATGTGCTCTCATTTACTTACACACATGCGACCACACACACACACACACACACACACACTTGCCTGCTGGCAGGTTTACCAGGATCAACTGCTACATGTTCCCATGTTCACTGATCTGTGGATCTGACTTCGGGTTTGCTCAGCACACTATTCATTTGCTAGGGAGAATAGATCGCCAATTGCAGGGAGTGTTAGAGGATCTTCATCCTTGGGGTGGCCCGGGGCCTATTGCTCTGGGTTCCTCCCCAGGACTCTTCTCTAGCTTCTTCATTCCTTTCTTCACTTTACCAACAACAATGACAGTCATGGTCTAGTTCCCAAATCAGTTACCATATGTAGTCGGTAAGGTGTGAGTTCCATTCTCCCCATGTGGATGCAAATTGCTTTTGGTCCTCTGTGCTCAGTACCTTGCTTCCATTGGAGAAGGCCCACCTGGGCTTCCCCATCTGTCTGCTCTGCATGAGCTGTTCTTTTTCGGGGCCAATGGGGACTACTGCTGTCCTGGTTTTAGCCTAGTCCATTTCTTCCTCATTTCCTACCTACTGATTTTGTCTATTTCCTCTCTTGGAGTTCCTGCTCTTAGCAGGTCCATCCACATCTGCCTTGTTGGGGCCTGTCCCTTGTTTTGGGGACACTCTGTTTGCTTATTATTGGCGTCACAAATGTTTAACTCTGTCTTGATCTCTTCCACCCCATCATGCTCAGGAATGCACGCCTCAGCTCTGCTGGAGCTTGTTGAATTAATTTTTACCTTCCTTGGCTTAATCCTGTTAACCCTTCCATCAGATCCAATGTCACGTCACGTTCATTCTATTTGCTATTATCTTTTTCCATAACTTATGCTTGTGGCTTTATTCCTTTTTACTGTTTTTACATTATTAACTTGTTCTTTTTCCAACTGTGGTATCGAGCATTGTTGAGCTGCCCTCCTTGCTCTGATTTGTTGGGACCTTGGTGCGAGACCAAGGGGGTTCTGTTACAGCCATGGGGATAGCGCCTAGCACATGCCCTGTGACCTTTGGCTCTTCTCCCAGGCCTCTTGTCCTCTTGTCTCTTCATCGGGACTTACTGACAATGGAGACACCTAGGTCTCCCACTGCCTCTTTGTCACCCATTCTTCTCTTATTGTTCTCTCTTGCTTGGGCCCTCCCGCTGCTGTATCTCAGACAGATGCTTTATATATATTTTATGCTCTTTGGACGACAATTTGGTCTTGTTCACTTATTACTACACTTGGGATGGGCCCTCTCAGTTCCAGGGTCTTTGGCCCTTCTAGGCGTATTATGGAGGTGGTGGTTGGTTGTGATTTTTCTTTTCCATTTGTTTTTTTATCCTCTTTCTTTTTTTTCTTTTTGTCTGCTCAGTCTTTTTCTTCTTTTCACAGGTAGTCCACCAGTTGGTGCTCTTGATCGTTTGCTTTGGCTGATGCTTTTTACTGTCGGCATAGGCTGAATCCTGACTGGTTCCAGTGATCGGTTTCTCCACTCCATGCATTTGGGAGGTGAAGGCCTGCTCAGAATCCTGCCGACAACAGTAAATATAAGTAAAAAGGTAGCCAATGCAATTTCCCTTCTATGTATGTGTCTTAATCTGGCCCTCAGTACCCTTTCGCCTATTTGGGCAAGACTTGGGTTCCAACCGCCTTGGGCTGTTAAATATATAAGCATGTAGCCCCAGAGAATAAGATGGCTAGTTAGTTTTGTGCATTTGCTGTGCAGGTGTGTACAGTCAGTTAGCACTCACCTCAGTCACAAGTTGCATTGCTTCACTTGTATTAAAAATGTCAGTAATGTCTAGACCTAATCCAATATCTCCTACAGTGGTTTGGGTAATGAATATAACCAGTGCTGAGACGTGGGGGATTTGGGGCTTACCAAGTGACCATTATTGAATGGCTGACGCAGGTCGAGACGAGCAGTGCAGGCCGAGTTTCTTTGTGAGAGGGGGAACAAGCTATAGCCCATTCAAGTAGCAGCTGTTCTCTATGATCTATGGAGGTGTGAGGTGTGGGGAAAACCCTGAGCACAGAACTCACCTGTGTGTTAGTTTACTTAGGTCCTTCCTTAGACAGCCCCTTTTGACACTGTTAGGTTACCTGTCTGTCTCGGTCAGAGCAGCGTCCTTTCTCACACAGCCTTTGTTTACACCATTAGGTTACTGGTCTGTCTTGGTTGGAACACAGCTATAGGGGTTCGTTAGTCAGCGGCTGTCCCTTTAACCCCCTTTTTAGGATGGTACTAAAAAACAATAGTATGGCAGTTGTTGAGGAGCATGTCAATACTGGGTGGTCTCAAGTCATTTAAGATTTAAGAGAAAGGTTGGAGTAACACACAATAATATAATTTAAAAAACTGTGTACACAAATAGTAGAATTACTATTCTGACATGTCCCTATTACCTGGAGACTTTTAGAGGACTTAGTGAATAGCCTTGCAGATTGGCTGTCACGCTTGGTTTCAGTCAGGACCGGGTCCTTATGGCATGGCTTAAGTGCTATGTCGCCGTTCGTCGGATCCTCTGTCTCTCTACCTTGGTACTACCACGAACAAGGGTGACGTCAATTAATGCTAGTTGAATTAACTCCCGGAAATAAAACACTTTTACATAGTTTACATAGTTTTGATCTAAGGTTCTAAGAAAAAAGTGACTAGACAAATTCCCTGTTATGTTGTTTTTTGAGGAAGAAACCTTGGGAGAACCAAGGCAACATTAACAGTGCAGGACAGTCATGTACAGTTTGTGTCCATTTTTTTAAAAATTAAAAAGCTGTATAGTCTAAGGTTTTGGTCAATTTGATTGGTCCTCAGTCTTGTCAGTTTGTTCCTTTTCTGCAAGTTCGTACATCAGGCCACTCATGTCTCCTTATCGAATTAATCGATACATGGTTCATCTCATGGGCGGCATGGTGGTTTAGTGGTTAGCACGTTCGCCTCTCAGCACTAGGGATTCCCGGGTTGAGTTTCCATGTTCTTCCCGTGTCCGCGTGGGTTTCCTATGGGTTCTCCGGTTTCCTCCCACAGTCCAAAAACATGGATCAAGTCAATTGAGTTTTCCAATTTGCCACATGTAGAGTGTGTTTGTGTGCTTGTCTGTGTGAATGTGTGCCCAAAGATAGATTGGTGCCCTGTACTGGGTGTATCTGCCCAGCGCCCAAAACGTTCTCCCCTGGATGGGCATGGGGAACCCCACCGCGAACCTAATATAGGATTAAGTAGAAGATAATGAATGAATGATTGAATGAATGCAACATATAGAGTGTGTTTGTGTGAGTGAGTGTGTGCCCAGTGATAGATTGGCGCCCTGTCCTGAGTGTATCTGCCCAGTGCCCGAACCGTTCTCCCCTGGATGGGCATGGAAAACCCTCCCCGTGACCCGAGTAGAGGATAAAGCGGAAGATAATGGATGGGTGGATGGTCTCATGAAACTGCACCACAAATGCCTTAAAGTTTATTCTAATAGTTTGTAATATTCATTTAATGTTAATCATATGTTATTATCTTTGAATATATTAAATTCACTTCACACATTCTTTCTTAAAATTTCCTTACTTTCCCTACTTACTTTCTTATATATTTCACATTATTGAAATTAATTACACAAATTAATTTCACAAAACTGGCTTGATTATGCCAATTCAATCTATAATTTTATTGTTAAAAATGTATTTTAGTGCATTTTAACACAGCACACTTTATAATCTTTTCTATACCTAAACACTTTCTACAAAGGTAATAGGTGCTCTGATCATAATCCAAATATGTAACACTGTTTACTCAACATTAATATGGCAGCATGGTGGCTTAGTGGTTAGCATGTTCACCTCTCAGCTCTAGGGATTCCTGGTTCGAATCCCCATCTGGGTGGAGTTTTCATGTTCTCCCCGTGTCCGTGTGGGTTTCCTCTGGGTTCTCCGGTTTGCTCCCACAGTCCAAAAACATGGATCAAGTCAATTCAGTTTTCCAAATTGTCCCATATAGAGTGTGTCTGTGTGAGTGTGTGCCCAGCGATAGATTAGCACCCTGTCCTGGGTGTATCTGCCCAGAGCCCGAAACTTTCTCCCCTGGATGGGCATGGGGAACCCCACCGTGACCCTAATATAGGACAAAGCAGAAGATAATGGATGGATGGATGTTAAGTCAATATTAATTTTTTATAATTTGATTTATTACATCTTTTACACTATATGGCCCAACATCCCACACCCACCTGCACGCAATGTCTCACTGCGCACAGTGGATGGATCAAAGGTATTCTTACTTTTAAGCACTTTTACTATTTTTAAAGGGTTATTTTACTTATATTAGAGATTTTTCTTGTTTTAAACTGTTGTTGACCTCTTCTTAGTGTGCTGTCTCTTCTCAGATTTTTATACAACTCCCTGATGACATCACACGTGCAGGCCCATTACCAAAATACACAGAAGAGGAGAATCTTTGAAATATAATCCACATAGGATAAAGTCAGTGGAAATTTATAGATCGAGTTCATTTATTTATATAGTGTTTTTTTTTTTTTTTTTAAATATTTTTTTTTACCATAGTACATTGTCAAAAAGCAGCTTTTTTAGTGTCGTAAACCTGAACTCCCGAAAAGCAAGCCGTAGTGCCAGTGGCAAGAAAAAAACTATTTTTTAAGAAAGAAACCTAGGGCGGCACGGTGGCTTAGTGGTTAACACGTTCGCCTCTCAGCCCTAGGGATTGAAATCCCAATCTGGGTGGAGCTCCTCCAGATTTTCCTGTTTCCTCCCACAGTCCAAAAACATGGATGAAGGTCAAGTGAATTCTCCAAATTATGGAGTGTGTTTGTGTGTGTGTCTGTGTGAGTGAGTTTGTGCCCAAAGATAGATTGGCGCCCTGTCCTGAGTGTATCTGCTCAGCTCCCATATCTTCCCTGGATGGGCATGGGAAACCCCCCCTGGACCCTAATAGAAGATGAAGTGGAAGATAATGGATGGATGGAATAAAGAAACCTTTGGAGGACCAAGGCTCAGTGGGGGGTTCATCCCACAAGCAGCATCATCAGTGTAGGATACAGTGTACAGATTTTCTAGAGATCAGGTGTAAATTTTCTTAAAACTCCAGTGAGGCCATTCTGGTAGGACTGCAACACCACCAGCCCAACTGAAATCCAGGTTCCATCAAGAATTTGTTGTAGTCACTGTGTTCCGGCAGTGCCATAGAGAAAAGCGCTGACAACACCTCAAAAAAGCTGATGACAACTCAAAAAAAAGATAAAAAACAGTTAGAGTTAATAAAGCACAGTTTTAAAGTAATAACCAGAGTTTGTTAACACAGTGCAGCATGGGACTCCGGCATAGCTGACTAGAACAGCAGAATTAAAAGGGGCAGATGCTGCAGACTTTACTTAGTTTAATAGGCTCCTTGGAACAGCATCATTTCAGTGCCACACCCTCTACTAGTGATGAGCTGGAGGAAGAGGTGAAATGCCAGCAGACTATCCCAGATCACAAACTAAACACCATCAAACCTGAGATCTGCACCTTTATCTACCAGAATGCATTTGATATTAAAGTCATTTTGTTGCTGCAATCTGATGATTTAAAAAAAAAAAATTAATATGAACATTGTAAAACTTAAGACATTATTTTTGCTCTCACTTTGTTCATCATATAGCTACTGGATCTGTGCATGCTGGGTGTGAAATGTCTTCAGTTCTCCAGCAGAGTCCTGGAAGCTGCTGCTCTGTTTTATGTTTTAACTTTGGAGCAGTTGAATCTTGTTTTCCATGTTTTACCAAACCGATATCTTTTCAACAAATGTGCAACTAAATAGAATTAACATACTTACAGATTTTAGCTGTTAGAGCATTTTGAAGTGAGATTTTGATAAACACACACACACACACACACACACACACACACACACACACACACACACACACACACACACACACACACACACACACACACACTTATTCAAACACTCATTCAAGAATGTGCACAGTCTGGATGAATTGAGCAGGGCTGCCCTGCCATCTGCTGGTAAAAACTATACCTCAGTATTAATTCAACATTTTTTGACCTGAGGATAAAGAATATTAGCTCCGTAGTGGTTCTTGTTCAGTAAAAAAAATGTCGCTTACTGTTTTATTACCATTTATTGAACAGCATCTTTTCATTTGTAGATGTAAACAATATATGAACGTACTAAAGAAAGTAAAAACAAAGAACTGTAGCTATGTTAAACGGGGACAATGTCATCATAATCTAATTTTAATTGTAATTCTGAATAACCTCACAATTTTAATAAATGGAGAATACATAGAGGGGATGAGAGAGAGAGAGAGAGAGAGAGAGAGAGTGAGAGAGAGAGAGAGAGGGAGAGTAAGAGAGACAGAAACATAAACACGCCCCATATCACGGATTGGTCAGATTATAGTGACGTTGCAGTTCAGCTCAGACTGTGAGGGTGTTGTCACTCCCATGTGCTTCAAGCCGATCCACTTACCCAGCGATCAATTGAGCACTAATTTGATTTATAAATCGTTAATGGCTGCTGCTCTTCAGATCAACAGCGATTTTGCTGATGCATGAGCATATGAGTGCTGCAGATATGATACAAGTTAAATACAAGTTGGACACAGTAGAGGCTACTTCCGGAGCAATAGCAGCAGATTGACTTTAGCTCATAGCACTTTTTAAACTAATCCACTAAACTGGATTTTTTTCGCAGAAAGACCTTCTTTTTTGCTATAGTAACAACAACAACAACAACAACAACAATAATAATAATAATAATAATATTTGTTACTCTTACTCACAATGTTATTATCATTATTATTATTGGAATTTTTAATAATAATAATCAACAATTTGATTTTCAATAATCAAAATATTCGATAATATAGCTTCTGGTTGGAGTAAGTAATAATAAAAAATCTATGAAGTTACATTAAAACTAAATAAACCTTAATTTATATATATATATATATATATATATATATATATATATATATATATATATATATATATATATATATATATATGATATGAGTCTTAATACTACTGCTGATAAAGCATTAAAAATAAATTAGTAGTATTTATTACTTGTTAAAGCAGAGAATGTAAAACTGTTGTTTATATAGTTAAATAGTACTAACTGTAACATCATGAATCTTGCACAATAAGCATTATTAACATTATAAATATGTGTAAAATTGTTTTATTTAATTCATAGTAATTGTAATTACATTTTTTAACATTTCTACTATTATTACTTGTAGTAATACAGTGGTATATAAAATAAAACAAACAAGAATTATAATAATAATAATTAAAACTAGTTCAACAGGTAATTAAGTTAATTATAATGTTATATTGCTCGCCATACTGTTAATTTCAGTAATATATTAACTTTGGTTAAAGCTTCGATGAGAAGAGACGGAGAAAAAGCGAGACCCTGCTCTGCTCAATGCAAACCCTCAACTGAGCGCTTAATGCGGACTGGGGCCGTCGGGGCCTTGATTGACAGGTGAATATGAACCAATCAGATCATTTATTTTGAAATCTGGAGCTTGGATTCGTAGAGCTTGGACTGATGACGTACATGGGAGGATCTGATGGTGAGTCCACGATGCACAACATATATTATTTATATAATATTTTTTCCATTTTCACTAAAACACAACATACAAAAAACTTATTACTGATACAGATTTACAAAAAACGTATATATATATATATATATATATATATATATATATATATATATATATATATATATATATATATATATATATATA
>JAFMOD010000428.1:3490239-3523070 GCA_019802435.1 Corydoras maculifer
CATTTTTGTGAACCCCCCCCCCCCCAAAAAAAAAGAAACACGCATATGCACACACAGCGAGAGAGAGAGAGAGAGAGAGAGAGAGAGAGAGAGAGAAAGAGACATAGAGTCATAGAGAGCTTTGAGTACAGTTTATAGAGTCAGGTCAGTCATCTTAGATGATATAGCCATCTGTCATCTGTGTTGTCATGCTGTTATGGATCAGTACCTTTCATTTCTCGCTCATATAATTTTGTGTTTTCAATATCCACTCTGTTTGAGAATGGTACGGTGCACTATGGGTAGGGTTTTGTGCATGTATCTGTGGGCTGACTTGTGAAATGAATAAAAGTACAGAACAAATAAAAAAAACTGTCATTTTGCTTTACATGGTCTTAACATTGAAAAGGTTTTGTGCTATTTAGGCAATTCTGGTAAACATATAATCTTAAGTGTACCTTTATTAAACAATGTCTTGCTTTTTTTTAAGGTCTCATATCAGAGTAATCTCTTTCAGACTATTGAATTTT
This sequence comes from Corydoras maculifer, assembly GCA_019802435.1. Taxonomy (NCBI): domain Eukaryota; kingdom Metazoa; phylum Chordata; class Actinopteri; order Siluriformes; family Callichthyidae; genus Corydoras; species Corydoras maculifer. The sequence continues at coordinate 3,490,749 of JAFMOD010000428.1, forward strand.
ATCACCCGGGTATATACATAGTTTTTTCCCCCTAATAAAACCCATTCTTACTTTTTAAAAACATTTTAATGTAAATATATCTGTTTACCTAGTAATTTTATATTGTTTGCATTATATGCTTGCACTTTTATTATTATCTTAATTAAGATAAAATAAAGATAAAATAATTATTAAAAAATATGTATATATACATTACCTAACTGCAAATGTTCAGATTTCTCAAAAATGAGTAAGCCTAAACAGCTCGTGAGTTTACGCATGCTTGCCTGTGTGCACTTCTGTTCTGAGTGATGTCGTGACAGCTGCCATACAGCTGACAGACAGTTTCCGCCTGGTGACATGAGACCCTGTGGTTTGCCTGTCACTTGGACTGACAGCTAAGTAAGGCCAAAGACAGCTAGAAAACCTCTCTCCTGCTGTCTGATAAGGACTACTTTCTCATTTCTCTATATAATTATGATATGATTATTAAATTGTCTTCCACATGCTACACAGCATCATTTCTGTGATTTTAATTGATCTTATTTAAATGCCTTGGTATTCATTACTTACATTTTCTCACTTTGTTTATTAGGTATCAGTAAAGCCTAAGTACCTTTTGGGTGGTTAAGCAATAGAACATTTTTGTTGTAGACGTTAGTGTATGGTGACACAGTTCATTGTTGTGTTTATCTCAAAGCATTAGGTCCAGAGTTTGATTTTGACATATGAGACATATGAGTCAGGTAGCCTTTAAGATTTAAACCAGTGTCAGATAAACAACGTCTACTCAGTGTATTTTAAATTTCTCACCATACATTCTGATGTTGACCATGATACACAACACAGTAGTGATTCCGTTTGTATTTCTATTACAAGTGATATTTGTTAATATTGGACATTAACCAGAACATATACACAATACTGCTGCAATGGGTTTTAGATACAATTTGTAGACAAATGTGAGAAACATAACATATTGTGTAGGCTTTGAGTACTGGAGTAAGCCATACCATTGAAAGTACAATTGGAGTATGCCATACTATTGGCATTAAACCTATGAGGCATGAGCCTGGCACACCTTGGATCTGGTCAATATCAAAAAAGTATAAGTCAGGGAGCATTGTGGAGTGATTTAACCTGTGATAGAATTCGGATTGTCACTGCACTACACAGTATGGACAAAAGTGGCAATAAAAGGCTCCCTAAATTAGATATGAATATATTTATTCATTCATTACCTTCCGCTTTATCCTATATAAGGGTCACGGGGGGGTTCCCCATGCCCATCCAGAGGAGAATGTTTAGATCGCTGAGCAGATACACCCAGGACAGGGCGCCAATCTATTGCTGGGCACACAGACACGCACACAAACACACTCTACATGGGGCAATTTGGAGAACTAAATTGACTTGATCCATGTTTTTGGACTGTGGGAGGAAACCTTAGAACCCGGAGGACACAGGGAAAACATGGAAACTCCACCCAGATGGGGATTCGAACCGGGAATCCCTAGTGCTGAGAGGCGAATGTGCTAACCACTAAGCCACCGTGCCGCAATATGATTATATATTTAATGTAATTACCCTTAAATGGTCTTGTCAGGTCATCTTAGATAATTTTCCCTAACTTTAAGCTATCAGACCCCAGGTATCGGCAATCTCGTTCTCCAATTTAGACACTTGCATTTACACCAGCGTGTAGAGTATCCTATGCGAACATAGAATTATTTTTTTGTCCAGGCAGTGCATATTTAAATATCGAGTTTAATATATAGTCAAAGGTTTGCATGCACTATATTAAAAAGACACATCCATCTATCTATTTATCTCTTAATCCTCTACTAGGGTTGTGTGTAGGTTCCCATGCCCATCAAGTCGAGAATGTTTTGGGTGCTGGGCAGATACACAGATTATATATAAAATATGCATAAATCATTACAACACAAAGGAATTATTTTTTATTTATTAATTATTATCTTTATTTTATGCCCAGCGATGGATTGGCGCCCTGTCCTGGGTCAGGGATCTGCCCAGCGCCCGAGATGTTCTCCCCTGGATGGGCATGGGGAACCCCACCGCGACACTAATAGAGGATAATCGGAAGATAATGAATGAATGAATGAATCTTTATTTTATTTATTATTTATTTATTATTTATTTATTATATAGAAATCCTAAAAATAAAGAAAAAACAATTAGTGGACAAAGACCAGTATACCATGTGTCTAGAACCTGTTCAAAGCACAAACCTCTTCTTTAACATGTCAGTTATGATAAAAATGACTCATTTTAGCTTTGATTACGGAAATAAATTGCTTATATGATATAAAGTTGCAAGCAAAAGTATTTATAGTGCTCAGATGCTACAATATGAAGGCAAATAGATTGGGGATCTTAGAGTACCATCAAGCAAAGTCTTATTTTTTAAAACATTTAGCTGTAGAGATTTAGGAGACATCCAGAATTAATATGGTTCATACAGATTTAGCATTTTTATGGAATTGAATCATTAATTTTAAGAAGAAGATAAGACTCAATATTATATTTCCTGATGAGATACAGTACATGGACCTATAATAGACCCTTGTGGTACATTACAGGTAATGAGATCTGGGAAGGATAATAGGTTTTCAATATTAACGTGTCATTTTGCAAAAATCGGATTGAGCCAATGTTCCAAAGCTATAGATTTTAGGCCAGTATTGGAGATGGAAAATTAGTTGAGCGAATTAGACACAACAGAAAAATTGAGGAAGGTAAAATACTTCACTCATTTGTCAACTATAAATTACTACCAAATGTAAAAGGAATCCGTTGTGCAATAATTCATTTTAAATACAGTGATATTATTATTATTGTTATTATTATTGTTATTATTATTATTATTATTATTATTATTATTATTATTATTATTATTATTATTATTATTATTATTAATGTCATTGTTTTCATAGTTTATATATATATATAAATTTATAAAATTACCAAATATGCAAAAAAAGAAAACCAGTGCATTCTTTATTTCAAAATCACATTCTTGGCTTACAGTGTATATCAAACATGTGTATGTCAAATGCATGGCTTGTTTAACCTTTTCACAGTCACTGAACATTAGAAAGTATCTGCCAGGGTTCTTCTACATCCCCAAATGTACTTCCCAGCCCCCAAAATTGTAATTAGAGAGCGTTTACTGGCATTATGCGTGTGTGTGTGTGTGTTTGTGTGTGTTATATTCTTTTGAATTAATTGAAATTGAAAGAAATGTTTCTTTCTTTCCCTTCTCTGGAGGGAGCCACTGGAATTCGTCCTGCAACTTAACACTTTGCTTATTTGTTCATAAGAGATGTAATGCTTCGATATGTACGCTCAGCTGTGCAATTTGCCAAATCATGCTCAAACTCAGGCTTCTGTTTCTGTTGTGTTATTGGGGCGGCACAGTGGCTTAGTGGTTAGCACGTTCGCCTCTCAGCGCTAGGGATTCTCGGTTCGAATCCCCATCTGGGTGGAGTTTCCATGTTCTCCCCGTGTCTGCGTGGATTAATTGAATTCTCAAAAAAAAAAAATTTCCCCCTATAGAGTGTGTCTGTGTGAGTGAGTGTGTGCCCAGCGATGGATTGGCGCCCTGTCCTGGGTCTGTCTGCCCAGCGCCCGAGATGTTCTCCCCTGGATGGGCATGGGGAACCCCACCGCAACCCTAATAGAGGATAAGCGGGAGATAATGAATGAATGAGTGCTCAAACTCAAGAGAACTAGCCATGGCAGTGAAAGGGGAGTTGTCTGTTTTATGCTGTTTTCTGTCTTAAATAATAGTAAATGTTACCTTTAAAAGTCAGGAATGCATTGTTTTTAAACTACCTTGTAAGAGCAAATTTTAATAGTGTAGTCACTAAATTGTATGGTTGCGAAATGATCTTTTTTTGCTAAACGAAATAGTAAAAACTTATTGCACCAAAATTAATTAACATATTTAATAAAAAAAATAATTGAACAGAAATATTGCAATCTATGATTAAAATTATCCATCCATCCATTATCTTCCATTTAATCCTCTACTCGGGTCATGGAGGGGTTCCCCATACCCATCCAATGGAGAACATTTTGTGCACTGGGCAGATACACCCAGGATAGGGCACCAATCTATTGTTGGGTACACTCCCTCAAACACACAGACACACACTATATTAGGCAATTTAGAGCATTTGTTTATTTATTTATTCATTTATTCATTATCTTCCGCTTAATCCTTTACTCTGGGGCAATTTGGAGCATTCAATACACCATAAATCCATGTTTTTGGACTGTGGTAAACAGAGAGAACATGAAAACTCCACTCAGATTGGGATTTGAACCAGGATCCCCAGCGCTGAGAGGCAAATATCCTAACCACTTATCCACCATTCATCCATCCAATATCTTCCGCTTTATCCTCTATTAGCGTTGCGGAGGGGGGGATTCCCAATGCCCATTCAGGGGAGAACATTTCGGGGGCTACGCAAATACACGCAGGACCAGGCGCCAATCTATCGCTGGGCTGACACTCACTCACACTTACACACTCTATATGGGGGAATTTGGAGAATTCATTACCTTTCAGACCTTAATCCATGTTTTTGGACTGTGGAAGGAAGCCGGAGAACCCGGAGGAAACCCACGCAGACACAGGGAGAACATGAAAACTCCACCCAGATTGGGATTCGAACCGGGAATCCCTACTGCTGAGAGGCAAACCTGCTAAACACTAAGCCACCATGCCGCCCCTTATCCAGCATGCCCGAATAATTTTTATTGATTGTAACACACTGCATTAAGCGATTGTAAATGTCTTAGCAAGTAACTTCTAATTGTCTAATATAATAATTTTATAAGATAATTTTCTGTCAATTCATGCATAATGTTCCACCTCAAACACAAATGTTCTACTTTTGTGCACTTGTAAGCATAAACATTCATCATAAAGTACTCGTTCCTGCATCTCTCTGCTTGAGACCTTCTGCAAAAGTTGTTCTTACTTTTATTTTTTATAATATATTTAAACATTGTATTTACACCTTTCAATGATGGTGGTACCTCTAAGTTTGATTGATAGTAGGCTAGCACAGCACAGTCATTTGCCATATACATAACCTAAAATTTGGAAATATTATATTGGATAATTTTATCAGGTTAAAAACTTGGACATATATCATTTAAAAAAATAAACACCTGATCACTCCACAATCTGTACATAGATTAGTTCTCCCAAGGTTTCTTTGTTAAAAGCAACATAACAGGGAATTTTTCCTTGTCACTTATTTCAGCTTGCTCTTTGAGGGTTCAGGCTTCGAACACTGTAAAGCTGCTTTGTGACAATGTACTGTTAAAAAGCGTTACATAAATAAATTAACTTGAACATTAACTTAGCTTGTAAAAAACTTTAAAATCATTGATCATTTGTATAACAATAGAGTAATGCTGTCAAACAAACTAGTTTATCCTTAATAACAAAAAAAATCATCAATATATATTATTGGTGGCACATAGTGACAGATTTACTGTGGAGGGTCTACTAGATTTCAGACTCTTATAAAAACAGTCCACTAGGGCCCAAACTCAACAGAGAGGATAAATAGCCATAACAAATCAGACACACGTCAGTAAAGCACACAACCACATGAGACAGTGTCTGTGTCAATGACCACCCTGTGCCCACAAAAAATAGGTAAACTAATCAAAACTTCCAATAACTACACAATAGAAAAATAACAAATCTTTGAAGTGACACATCCACACAGAAAAAATGTACAGCACAATAAGGCAACGAGAAAACAGCAGTTTCATTAAAAAAATGTTTTCACAATAGCATCATACCTAGGAGCATCCAAAGTCAGACACACATTCAAACACATTTATGAATACATTCACACGTAGACAATTTAATGTCTCTGTATTATGTAACAAGAACACTGGCTACTCAACCGACATGAAACTGGTGACCTTGTCCGTTGTTCCACTGAGCCACCATTTCATTAGTCATTTTATTTAGTCAGTTATTCATTTTCATTCATTATCACCCGCTTTATCCTCTATTAGGGTCGCGGTGGGGTTCCCCATGCCCATCCAGGGAAGAACGTCCCGGGCGCTGGGCAGATAGACCCAGGACAGGGCGCCAATCCATCGCTGTTAGTCAGTTAATCGTATTTTATAATTTTTCGAAGAACTGAAAATATATTTCAGACAACTTTACTGTTAATTTTATGGATGATTTACATGTGAAATGTAGCTAAATAGTGTTTGTGGTTATCGAATGTGTGTGTGTGTGTGTGTGTGTGTGTGTGTCTGCCAGTCTTCCCATTCATTTGGTTTTGAATTTCTCTTAAGAGCCACTGAATGTCTGGTTCCTGGAAACCCTCCCTCCCCCAACTGGACTGCTTAGACTAATATTCCTGGCAGCCATGATGACTGACAGACTTGAAAGAAATGCTAAGGGAAGCATGTGCTTAGCATTAAGAGAAGGAGACAGACAAATAAAAAAGAACAATTGAGAATAAATGCAAAATATTTTTTACCAGTAATATCTATCGATTGTAAACACAGACATGCAAAATAGTCGAATTGATTAATAAATGATTACTACATTAAAACCACTTAAGAAATCATATTAAATATATAAATGCATTCATGCACATACAGCTCTAAATGCAATATATACAAAAAATGTGCAGTGATAAAGTTTCTGCTGATTTGTTTATTGACCCTGTTGCAGTTTATAAAAAGTCAATTGTGCAGCATATAAAATTTAATGTGGATGTTAAAAATAATGATGATATATATATATATATATATATATATATATAAAGAGTTAAAAAATGTGGGCTTTTGAGATGGCCACTCCAGTGCTTTTAACTTTTTGTCCAGTCATCAGTATAATTTGCAGATATGGTGATCTGAAAAAAGACACAACAGCAGAAATATGATTATATCAGATAAACTGTTTTTACATTAATTTATTATGTATATAATGTCATTTTGTTTGGAGGATACACTTGAAATTGTACAAAAATGTAAAAGGAAGACTGTGACATTAACATGTGAATAGTTTTAAAATCAGACACGCCACTGTGTTATTCTATTATTATTTAATTATGTCATTAAATATTATGTTCTTTATCCAGGTATTCAGAAAACCTGTTAAATATTAGTGTAATTAATGTATTGATTGTAATTAGGACAAGTACCTCCAAATTGCAGCTGAGTACAGTTTACTACTTTTGAAGTGTGTCACAGGTGCCTGGGGCACCTGTCCCTCATTTAATGTACTCATTGTCTCCGTTGGGTGATTGGTTTATTTTGTGCACATGACCGGGTGTTTTTTGTATTTAGTTTCCGTGTTCCTTTACCCCCGTGCACGTCTTTGTTGTGGTAATATCCCAGTGTTAGTTTCGTTTGTTTTGTTCCCCTTTTCTGTTGGTGTCCCTACACCATTTTAAATAATAAATCCTGTTTTGTTTTTATGCCCGGTGTCTCCGAACTCTCCTTCCGCGCTCAACCACGGTATTGCGCTGCGCATTACTCCCGCGTGTGCATTTTTCTCCGCGCAGCAGTTTCCAGGAAGACGAGCGTTTGCTAAGTGTAAAGTATAGCATGAGTCTTACTATAGTCTTAATTACATCTATACATTAAAATCTTTTAAAATATACTTCAGTTTAGAAATCATTTAAAGTTGTTTATGCACACCTGGCATCTAGCAGACTGGAAACTTAACCATGCATAAGGTACATAACTACTTACTTAACACCCAGAACCCATGAGATTATACCTCTTTCCCAAGTCATGCTTTTAATGTGTGAACAGGTGAAATCAATACTGTGCATCTCAAAAATTTGCTTTGTCGCAATCATAGGCTTGTGGCTAAGGAACAAGCCTTCTGATCTGAAGTTCCCCCGGTTCGATTCCAGGTCTCACCGAGTGCAATGGCTAAAGTGTCCTTGCACGGATTGGTTCATATGTGTATTCCTCTGTGTGTAAGCACAGTTGACATGATAGATCAATTATAGATAAGTAGTGCCAGTTAAACAGATGATTGACAGATTCATTGACTTTGGTCCAACCGCGTGATTATTGCTGAAAAATATTGTGTTCAGCCCAGAAATGCTGCAAGCACATGGTTCTCAGTGTTGTAAAGTGATTTTGGACTTTCTCACTGGAAAAAACATTTCGAAGGACATTTTGTAACGTTACTGTGCTCTGTGGTCATGGAACATTTGCATTACAGCAAGTGACAGTTTTATAGTCGATGAATCATTCGATTAACTAAACTTTGCATTTTACAGTGTGATAAAAATGGCCTTATGTTGTTAGATACCAGTCAACAGCCTGATATACAAAGTCCAAAGGCTAGCCCTGTGAACCCATTGTCAAAGATCGAAATGGTCCAGGTGCATGAATATAATACTTAATGGTAGCATTTATATATGCATATATAATATTTTAGCTGTATAAATATTGAAACATACTGTACATATAAACACAACCGGTGAATTTCAACATATACTATGGTTTTATATGATAAAGGAAGTACAATAAAATTTTAATGCATATATTTTACATTTACACTTAGATCATTATCCAATCATGCCTTTTCTTATTTTATTTTATATCAGGTGTTTGTGGAGGAGATGTGTTTTCAGTTGTTTCTTAAAGATACTAGGGAAATATATAAGGGAAATGTACAATCCCATGCTGACATTTTATTTTGTCTTGCTCTGCATCCTTCTGCATCTGCATCCTTCACACAGAAAGTAATTTTTACAGCAACTGATGAAAGCATTATGATAACAGAAAAAGTACTTTTGAATTATCAACTGTCATCATTTTAGGTAAAAATAAATACCTAAGCACTGTTGTTTTCTAACAACTGCTCCAGTTGGTAGTTCCTTTTATATAAGGTTCTTTAAATGGTTGTTCTGAAAGTTCCTTTTTGATGATCAGCAGCCTTTAACAGTTGTCCTGCCGCTTTGCATCACTTTACTGCCTCGACCTTTCCCATTAAAATATGATGATTGACACAAGGTCTGGCCTGAAATTCTTCAACTATTTGACCTTGCTGTAGTCTTAGGCCTTTTGAGAAGTAGACTTTTTTTTAAGTAGAAATAGACCCACAGCTACATATTTGGGACTTTATTCATAGAGTGCTACACTGATTATCTGAACCAAAGTTTGTACCAAGAGTTCATGCTGTTTGTATTTTTTTCTTGACTTTGTTGGAGTTATGAAGCGTTTATATCCGGATATAAAAGTTTTAGAGCCTGTCATCGTTAAGAGATAGTTCATGACAGTTCATGAGTTTTTTTTCTCCTGTCAGCTGTCTTTCCTCATTGCCTCCTGCTCAAAATATTTAACATATTTAAGAATTGTGCTGTTTTTAACTTTATGCTTTTCAGAAGTCACATTTTTTAGTTTTCTTTATCTCCTATATGCAGGAGCACATGTGTACATATGCAGAAAGGTTTTGTTATTTTTTTAGCATGCTGGGCCGGTCAGATTTGAGTTTCCTTCCGTTGACTCAGGGGCCTGGTGTATGATTAAAGAGCTAAAGCTGATATAAACAAACAGCAATCAGAGACAGGAATGCACACACACACACACACACACATACACACACACACACACACACACGTACAGAGTCAATTAACACAGGCGATGCAGTGACATCATGAAACCCAAACACACCAGCTGTGTTAAGCCATCAAGATCATCAGCAATCAGAAGTTCTGTATCGGGTCATAAAGTCACTCCACTCAACTGAAACGACATGTGCACAAGACCTTGAGTCAGAACCTTCTTTAATACTTTTGATTGGGCAGAGTCTTCTTGCTTTTTTAGCATTAAGACCTTCATGATGGATTGCCATCATCAATTTGGCAGGACCAATAAATCAGAAGTTGTCGTACCAACAGGATGCTGTTACCTCAAGAACATAATTGTACATTGGTCACACCTGCAAACACATACTCTGTTCACTTCAGCTTAAATGGATGCTAATCTTTTACATACAGTACTATTATTTTGAAATCCTAAAGTCAGTAAGATAAAAAGTGTTGACCTATAACCTTTTATTAATATACATAATTTACATTTACTTAAAAAAGTAAGTTTTTTAAAAGATAAGTATCTTTATTAGAGCAGAAGTTTTTGTAAATTAGTATTGAAGCTAATGTTCTGGATGTTGCGTTTACCAACTATCAGCATCATGTTAATGCTGGTCCATTATTACCAGCTTTGATAATTAGTTCTGTCACTGTGTAATTTGATTAGCTATTTACATATGGGTGTGTGGGTGATACCATGACACAGAGGTTAGTGCTTCAGGCTCATAGCAACAAGGTACCAGGTTTGTTTGCTAGTTGAGGCGAACAAAGGTTCCTTCAGTGTGGAGTCATGTCCTTTCCATGTCTGTGTATGTTTACTATGGTCAACCCAATTACCTCCTACATTTTAAAGACACGCCAATAAAAAAAGCTGGATGTAATAAATTGTCCTTGCTACTTTTAAATTTGAAACATTTTTGTAAAGATAATCATTAATTTATTCATTATCTTCTGCTTAATTCTTTATTAAGTTCATGGAGGGGGTGGGGGTCCCATACCCATCCAGTGGAGAACATTTTGGGCACTGGCCAGATCAGGACAAAGCTGCAATCTATCGCTGGGCAGCTTTCCAGACATAAAACCCCTAAATACACATGTGGGATCATAAAAACACATGCAGAAGTAAAAAGTTAATTTCACTAAACAATTAACATTTTTACTGTTCTGACTTATGACATTTTAATGATTATTTTAGATTTTATTTTTAGTTTGATGGAACGATATCATAACTTTACTATTGTTATAAGCAAACCAAGAGGTATATTCTCAAATGGCATTTCACTGGCATTGAGCTGGATGACAGCTGGGATTTTTCAGAGGAACTACCAGGGAAATGGTTGACAGAATATAAGCTATCCTGTCCCTTCCAATTACAGTTCACTAGCACACACATGGGGTCTGGAAACCATTACAATGGTTTCCTCAGCTCTAGTTGATAGTTCCCAGCTGAAGCATGTCTTGTGAGGTTGTAATTTCTGTACCTTGCCAGTAGCTACATTGCAGGTAATATGGGTAATATGCTCTCATGACTATATATATATATATATATATATATATATATATATATATATATATATATATATATATATATTATGAATCTCTGCAAGAGGGTTAGAAAGCAAAGAAAAGAGAAAAGATTATGCTATTTCAGGAATCAATCAGTGGTTATATGACCCTTATGCCATGGTGCAGTATACTAATACTAGTGTCATTCTGTTTGAGTATATAAAGCTGCTACACCAGGATGAACTTTATTGGGACACAATACCTAGGTTTTCCTTTTAAATTCCAAAGAAAACATTCCTTACACCATTATTTAAACTCTGCCCATCAGTTATCAGCTAATAGGAGGAGTATTGATGCAAGATACTTACTTTAAATTAGGACTTCTCTTTATCCCAGATTCTGAAATCCTTTTGTCTGACCACAAAATGTTTTTTCCACTGTCTAATGATCTAAATTCTGGATTTCTTTCATTTACCGTCTTGTCACTTAAACAAACTTCTCTTGAAGAAAGAGAGAGAACGAGTAAGCCAGCTGTATACATTTGTCTTTGTGCACAAAAAGGTGAATCTGAGATGATCTAAAACAATATTAAATTGGTTTTTAAGACTAGGCTTGATTTTGCTTTATGGACTACTCTTACATAAATTTGCTTTAAAAAAAAACATCTAAAAATAAGATCACCCTGTTACAGGCCACGGCATGCTGATAAAAATATGGACATGTCTGTTTTAGTTCATTTATGCCTTATTGTGCCATATTACCTGGTATCTTTGTTTATTCTCTACTACTGTGCTGTTATTATGTAAATTGCTTGTTTCTGTTGTGTTATTGGGGCGGCACAGTGGCTTAGTGGTTAGCACATTCGCCTCTCAGCGCTAGGGATTCCCGGTTCGAATCCCCATCTGGGTGGAGTTTCCACGTTCTCCCCGTGTCTGCGTGGATTTCCTCCGGGTTCTCCGGTTTCCTCCCACAGTCCAAAAACATGGATCAATCAATTGAATTCTCCAAAATTGCCCCCTATAGAGTGTGTATGTGTGAGTGAGTGTGTGCCCAGCGATGGATTGGCGCCCTGTCCTGGGTCTATCTGCCCAGCGCCCGAGACGTTCTCCCCTGGATGGGCATGGGGAACCCCACCGATAATAGAGGATAAGCGGGAGATAATGAATGAATAAATGTTGTGTTATTGGTCACATGTTTGGTGATGTTAGTATTTAAGCCAGTCCACTCCCTCCTCTGTGAGAGATCCTCGACCTCTGTACATGTCCTTTTGGTTTCTTCTGTTAGTCTTAGTATTTTGGTTAATAAACCTCTTTGGATATGACCTGCGACCTGGCCTTTTTTTTTCTAATGCTGACTACATAAAGGTGCTAAAACATCTTATAAATCAACACATTATGACCCGATCTGCAGAAATACAAGAATTGATGTGAAACAAAGTCAATGACATCTATCAGCCTGAAAAACATTTCAAAGCCATTTCTGAGGTTTTGGGACTCCAGCAAACCTCAGTGAAAGCTATTATCCACAAATGGAGAAAACATGGAACAGTACTGAAGTGTCCCAGAGGTGACCGGCCTACCAAAATTACTCCAAGAGCACATCAATGACTCATCCAGGAGGTCACAAAAGACCCCAAAACAACATCTGAAGCACTGCAGACCTTAGTTCAGTGTTCATGATTCAACAATAAGAAAGTGACATAATGGTATCCATGGGAGAGTCCAATGCGAACACCACTGCAATACGATGGCAAAAATAAAATTAAGCTCTAAACACATGTTGATAATCTCCAAAACTTGGGATTGGAAAATATTCTGTAGACTGAAAAGACTATAGTCTTTTAAACTGAAGCTATCTTTAGTTACATCATAGCATTGCAGAAAAAGAATATCATACCAACAATATAACATGGTGGGGGTAGTGTAAATGTCTGGTCTGGGACTGTTTCTGCTATCTAGTTGTAAGTCCTGAGGGGAAAGAAATCTGATTATGATACTGTAGCATGACCCTTAATTTTAATCCTGCCTAAAAGTGTTCATTGCCAGTTATCACAAATGCTTGTTTGCAGTAGATGCCACCAAGAGTGGTTTAGGGGTAATTACTTTTTTATATGATTGGATTGTATATTTTGATATATATTGATAGTTTTCTTTTCCCTCAATAAATAAAATCATTTTTATTGGACATGGAGGTTTCCTCTGGGTTCCTAGAGACCCTAGTAGAGGATTAAGTTTATGAAGATTATGAATGAATGAACTTTTCTCCAATATAAATCTAAATACCATGCCATAATAAAGGCTGGATGCAGCTACACAGTGTGCCATGTTTTTTGCAACCAGAACCACAATTCATTCATTCATTCATTCATTGTCTCCCACTTTATCCTCTATTAGGGTCGCGGTGGAGTTCCCCATGCCCATCCAGGGGAGAACATCTCGGGCGCTGGGCAGATAGACCCAGGACAGGGCGCCAATCCATCGCTGGGCACACACTCACTCACACACACACACTCTATATGGGGCAAATTTTGAGAATTCAATTGACTTGATCCATGTTTTTGGACTGTGGGAGGAAACCGGAGAACCCGGAGGAAACCCACGCAAACACGGGGAAAACATGGAAACTCCACCCAGATGGGGATTCGAACCGGGAACCCCTAGCGCTGAGAGGCGAATGTGCTAACCACTAAGCCACTGTGCCGCCCCAGAACCACAATTGTGCTGCTAAAAATATATTAAAATAAAAGTTACACTTGAAAACTGTTTAATTAAATTTAAATTATACTATTTCATAAATTTATTTATATGAATTATTACTGTTTAATTTTAAGTAGTGCACTTAGGCACAACTGATTACTACAGCAACAAATAACAAAATAATTTTTGCTTTCATTCACAAACTCACAAGCGAGAAAGACAGGATGTCATTATTGAGAGTTAAATGCATCCAAGAGTAAATTGTGTGTGCGTGTGTGAGAGAGAGAGAGAGAGAGTGTGTGAGTTTGTGTGTGTGTGTGTGTGTGTGTGTGTGTGTGTGTGTCAAAGAGAGAGAGGGAGAAACAGACAGAAAGAGCTGATCTAATCTTGACTTTTCCCGATAGCATCTAGTGTTTCAACTTCCAGACCCAACACATCATCAGTCATAGCTGTCAGCCTCTGAATCTCTCTTTCTCTCTCTCTCTCTCTCTCTCTCTCTCTCTCTCTCTCTCTCTCTCACACACACACACACACACACACACACACACACACACACACACACGCCTGTCTTAGACTTGGCTCAGTCTACTGTAGCATATAATTCGTTTCCACTCTGTTGTGTCATGTTTGATTAACACAAACATAATTAGACGTTTTTATATCGCTGTTAAGAGGGTATAGTGTGACGGGGAATTTTATATACCAAGATTAATTTAATGAAAATACATTTATGCTTCCCCTACCAGCCTACACCCCCCACCAACATAAATTGGCTTGATTAGTTATATAATTACTTGCTGTATGTATTCAAGTGTTTCAAATTATGCGTTGGTAAGCTATTTCTATGTTACAAATGTTTTTGATGTTTTCAAAAGGTTAATTAATTCGAATTTTTTTATAGCTTAAATCATATTTTGGAAGACAATGTCATTCTGTGTGCTACATGTAATAAATACAGTTTTATTGGAATCATAATTAGAATATTATTATTCATTATATGACTATTATTTGGACTTGACAGGTTGCATTTAATTTATTTAAAACTGCTAATTCTAAATAAGGTTGTGTGAGGTGCTGAAACCTTTCCCATCACTCACTGGTTGGGTCATCAGACCATCACAGTGTTGACAGACAAACACATTCATGCACACATTCACGTCTGAGGTGACATACCAATTTACCTGACTTAGGTGGATTTAGTGGAATCTTAATGTTTACTGAGAAGAACATGAGCTGCACAAGATCTCCACACAAAAAAGATCTTGTCTACTCTATCTGGGAATGAAAACCATGTTTCCAATGCTTATTGTGAGAAAATAGTACTACCCACCTTGTAACTGGGAGCATTTTTAAAGAATTGCAAATCTGTGCTTTGTTGTTTAAACTGTTTACATCATTATTGTGATGTCTGAAATTGCCATTTTATTAGAGTTTGATTTATGCCTATAAGAACATCCATAATAATTGTTGTGATAAAACCCCTCTTATGGTTTACTGATGTAATTAAAACAACATGTTTTAAGTGTATGCATTAATAATAATGGTGTGTAGATGAGTGAATGTCTTGGTAGTGGCAGGTTCAGTTTCTTGTTAAGAACATCTCATTCATAATCACAGCAGTTGTTACTTTTCAGTCATTTGCAGTTTGATAAATGGCTTTCACCTCTCTGTCATCTGGTCTGTAATTTACTGCACATGTTTCATTTCCTCATCTTTTAGAAGTATCTGTCTGTTAGCACTTACTGAAAAGAGACATAAATTATTGCCATCTTCAAGTTATTATTTCTCTTTAACATTTTGGAAGCAAACCATCATTTATAAGTGTCAAATTGAATCATCTATGAAGAGTCATATAGAAGTTCCACAAAAAATAAAGACAGTGCAATTAATATGCATTGTGATATTTTGCAGTTTTCTTATTTATTATGAAGCTCCAGTGTTGCTTTTTGACATTTAATTTACATACAAAAAATGAAAAAATATTAAACATGTTTTATTAATGAAACGAAAGTATTATATATAGTCTATAATAATAATACAAATTTGAAGTGATTATTAAATGTATTATATATTATATTTTTTGAAGATATAAAAGATTCTACTCATTATTATTATATTAGCCTGAATAAAATCAATACATTCTATTTGCTGCAATAATATGATTAAAGGGCCTCGTATTTATATATGCATTCATTATCTTCCGCTTCATCCTATATTAGGGTCGCGGTGGGGTTCCCCATGCCCATCCAGGGGAGAATGTTTCGGGCGCTGGGCAGATACACCCAGGACAGGGCGCCAATCTATCGCTGAGCACTTATTTATATAAATTCTTTAATATCATTATTTTTTACAGTTATTTATTTTCATTATTTATATGCCTTTTTTATTTAGCCTTAAGTCTATTTTATGAAAAGAGGTAAAAGAATTTTTTTCCACTGTAACATTTGACAGGTGCAAGGAGTTGTGACATGACTTTTCAGCACATTAAATTCATGGCAGCCTGTGTTATTCTTACACTCTGGCTCATTCCACATAAATGCATTCAATCACAGACTCGTAGGTGTGTAAAATGCAATGGACCACTGCCCAGATGAAATATTCAATATACAAAGAGAAAGTTTGCTATTTGTTTAGATGATTGTTCACATATGAATGAGCATGTACATGTGCATTTATCTATGTTGATAAATAACTAATCACGTAAGTCAAAACATAATAACCTATATACACACCATACAAAAAAAAAATGTTTATGAATTATTAGGGAAATTTTAAGGAGATTTTTTTCATTTAAAATGGGGTAAAAAGTCATGAAATAAAATACATTCCCTGTTCTGTTTTTTGTGAACGACGCTGCTTTTTTTTTGGTTTTGGGGGTTTAACTGAATGTTTTCTAACAGAACCTTTCTTAATGATTTATTACTTTTTTAAAACTGCTATAGGGCGTATGGAGGCCTAGTGCTTAGGTGGCATAGAGATTCCATGTTCTCCCCGTGTCCGCGTGGGCTTCGTCCCAGTCCTCCGGTTTCCTATCAAAGTCCAAAAACATGGATTCAAGGTAAATTGAATGCTCTAAATTGCCCCATATAGAGTGTGTTTGTGTGTGAGTCTGTGTGAAGGAGTGTGTCCTAGATTGAAGCCTTCTCCTGGATGTATCTACTCAGCAAACCAAAACGTTCTCCCCTGGATGGGCATGGGGAACGACACTGTGACCGTATTAGAGGATTAAGTGGAAGGTAATGAATGAATGAATAAATGAATATAACTGCTATAAAATGCCCCTTTTAATGGTTTATATTATATAGGTATTTGTTGTGCCCTGTAACTACATTTAATAATTAGCAATAGAGATTATTAATGTGATTGTAAAAAAACATTTTTCATTAGGTTTGCCTGGGAAGAATTCCAACAAAGAATATTTCTTTGTTCCATTGGGATAGTGGGACTATGTATTTTTAAGTATTAGTATTTAAAAAACATGCTTTTTTAAAAAACAGTTATGCATAAAGCTTATGCTCAATATGAAGTCAAATAGACAAGTCAAATATAAGTGACAAAATATGCGAGTATTAAAGAACACACAGCTGTTATGATCAGTCTACTCTATAATGAGAGTAAATATATTAAATAAATTAAGTAAATATATAAATTATATATATATAAATTATATATATATATATATATATATATATATATATATATATATATATATATATATATATATATATATATATATATTTATTAGTCATATAGATAAGAATCTAAAGCCAATATTACATCAACATGGGTAAAGGACAAAGCAGAGGAATAAAGTAGGACATTGGTGCTAAGATTGTAGC
Organism: Corydoras maculifer; assembly: GCA_019802435.1. Taxonomy (NCBI): domain Eukaryota; kingdom Metazoa; phylum Chordata; class Actinopteri; order Siluriformes; family Callichthyidae; genus Corydoras; species Corydoras maculifer. The sequence goes on from JAFMOD010000428.1 coordinate 3,508,398, forward strand.
ATGATGTAATAAAGACATTATTTTTATAGTAATTTAAAGCATGTTTACATGCGCGTAAATTAGTCAGTCATTGCCAAATTTTTACTGTTCACCCAAACAGTCATGTAATCCCTATAATATGATATTTTAAATTAGATTAAAGCAGTTATCAGGTTTCAAAAAATCTGATAAAGACATCTGGGCTTTTGTCCAAAAATTGAGTTATTTAACAAATTAATGCAATTAAAATGATGTCTTTGCTTTTCTACATCTGTGCCGACTCAAATGACAGAAATAACGATGACACAAACAAAGAGGAAATGGTTGTGTGTCCTTTTCTAATTACTGCAACTTGTTCATGCTGTTCTGCTGCAGGCCGAGGATAGTGGCCATAGCTCATCTCTCAAAAAAGCCAAAGGTTATTTAGTCCACCCACACATTCCGAAAGGCCATGTGCTCCTGTCCTCTGACCTCTGCAGCTTTGCTGTCAAAAGTCACTCTTCCTTTATCTAGAAGCCGAACACTGTAGAGGGTAAGTTAAAAAAAAGCTGCTGTTATATAGCAGTCCTTTAAGATGTTTTTGTCCAGTGCCTTACTTAAATTTTTTAGAACCCAAATGGTAACATGTTGATAAAAACTTAAAACATGTACATGTATTATAAAACACACCCTTTCCTTTTATTACCAGCAATCTTCAAAGCTTCCTGCTCCTTCATCACTGACTTCCTGTTTGCTCTTGATTGGCGGCAGAGTCCTAAATTCAAACAACAGCCCACTGGCCAATGTCTTCGGCTGACAGACTCTGGCCAGACGGCGAGGAATGAATTTGGGCTTTTAAAGTAACAGTTATGAGTTCAGTTGCTGAAGGCTGTGGGAAGGAAAAGCAATCTAGTCATAAACAACACACAAAGAATATAAAAAAATACTTGTACTCTATGCTAAAGATAAGCTTTTTAGACAATGACAAAAATAAGTAACATTTATGAGAGCAATGCATTTGAATTCAAACAAGTTTACAAAACAATATTTGAAATAGAGTAAATGTGAATAAACAAAGACATATCTGTTAGATATGAATTCAATTTCACCGATTAATGCATAAATAATACTACAAGAAATGAAATCTCAACAATTCAGAAAATCTTAAAAAGTCTCAAAATCTTTTTTGAATATATTTGTTATAAGAAATAAAAAATCTTTTTATATACATATGTTCTTATATTTCAAGAAATCTTCACAATATAAATTTATTAACCCACTACATTTGGCAGATAATTTGACTTGATTCCTGAATGTTTTGTCTTGATTTAGGTTTATTGTTCTTATTTTTGACATTTTTTTTGCTGTGAATTTCATTGAGTGTATAAAGAAACAAACAACACCACTAATCATTTAAATAAAAAGAAATATAAGTGGGTGGCTTAGAGGTTAGCACATTCAAATCCCAATCTGGGTCGAGTTTTAATGTTCTCCCCGTCTCCGTGGTGATTATTGCTGTTTCTCCTTCAAATTGCTGCCAAATTATTATGGGTATCACCAATGTCTTTCTACAGGGGCTATTTAATGTTAGAACTGTTTTTAAATAAAATTGGAAGGTTTTTTGCCAAAATGTTATTGTAACTAGAATTGTAGGTAAGATGTGTTAAGGTAAAGAAACTTAACATTTAAGATGAAATTCTTTAGAGAATACAAGTATATTAAGCAGCGGAATGGTGGCTTAGTGGTTAGCATTGTCACCTCTCAATGCTGGGGATTCAGGTTTGAATCCCAATCTGGGTGGAGTTTTAATGTTCTCCCCATGTCCACGTGGGTTTCCTTTGGGATCTCTAGTTTCCTCTTACAGTCCAAAAACATGGATTCAAGGTAAATTGAATGTTCTAAATTGCCCCACATAGTGTGTGTTTGTGTGTGTGTCTGTGTAAGTGTGCCCAGCAATAGAATGACGAGATGTGGACTACCCAATTCCTTTGCATTCCCAATTCCTTTACCATCCCACCGATTGTCCACTAACTGGAAGTTCAAAATTGTGTCACTTACTATTACTACATGCACTTTAGCCCTTTTATCATGCAGCTTGTTACCTGTCCTGTTCTAAATCACACATTAAGGAACAGTGGCTTGGACACAACCTGTCTAAGTATGACTTTTGCCCCCCTTTTATATTCAAGTTCATGCCACATGTTGAGTCATCTAAGGGCGACATGTAAGGCCTTGAGGAGCTGACCCAAACTTCATCACATGGCATTTTTCCTGGAAGTGCCTTTTTGGCTTTTCATCCTCTTTTTTTTGCTTAACTCATCTTGGTAATGTTAGAATTGGACAAAGCAGTCTTGGACAAGTGATTTAGCGGGGAGTCACCTAAATGCGGCATCCTCCACAATTTTTGATGTGTGGACAATGGACCAAAATCGTTGTATGTCAGCGTCTGAAAGCACAATTGAATTTTCATTCCAGCTTGGCCCACATATTCCCATATTGCACATAAAATGTGTGGGTACTTAAACATCTGGGTAACAGTAGGTCTATTTTGGTAGGCCACATGCTGGGCTTTCCCTGTTGAATGCGGAATCAGTTGCACTGCCCGCTGGGATGAAGGTCAGCCACATGCTGCTGCCAATTTTCTACAATTTTTTAAAAGATTTTTTTTATATTGAAAAAACAGAGCACATATGTTTTTATGAGCTGAAGATTAAGAAAGTAATTAAGCATTAATGTTTACTTTAGTAGTAACAAAAATAATGCATACAAAAATTAATGAAAAGATGGGGAAAATAATGTCTACTGTGGTCATCACATATTTCATATTTGAATTCTCTTTATTGGTCAACATAAGTTTTAAATGCTTCTTCCACTTTTTTGGGGTTTGTTCAAATACAGAGTAAAATATAATCAGGTATTATGAATAACAATAGAAAAACTCATCAATTGTCAGTTTTTGCCTAATAAGTCAGCATCAAGCTATTGAATTAAATTGAATGTAAATTTTACTATTCATTTTTAATTTGCATGTAGGGGGACATGGTGGTTAGCATGTTCGCCTCTCAGCCTGGGGATTCCAGGTTTCCTTCAGGTTCTCCAGTTTCCTCCCACAGTCCAAAAACAATGGATACAGGGTAAATTGAATGCTCTTAATTGCCCTTTATAATAGAGTGTGTTTGTGTGTGTGGGTCTGTGTGAGTGAATGTGTTCCTAGAGATAGATTGCCGCCCTGTCCTTGGTCTATCTACCCAGTGCCTTAAATATTTTCTCATGGATGACCCTACGACCCTAGTAGAGGATTAAACAGAAGGTAATGAATCAATTTGTAAGTATAGTTGGAATATTTAAATGTAAATTTGGGATTACATTGTTTTTTTGTCGATTACCCTTTTATTTAAAATGTGATATGTCTTCATAATCGACGGCTTTATGGTATTCGTTTGTTTTGATACAAACACAATCCCTTTTTTATCCCCAGGTATTGTGTGTCAAAATCTAGTTAGTGTTCTTTCAGATATAGCTGTGCACTGCCACCTAGTGGATTCTTTGGTAAGCATATAAGGTCAAAACTTTTTTATTTCATATAAGGTCAAAACTTTTTTATTTCATATAAGGTCAAAACTTTACATTTACACCTATTTGATTGTTAGGTACGCACCTTATTATCGTTGTTTACTAAGCCTTGTATTTGATAAATGCTAAATAACATATTCTTATTTCATCTTTAAATCGCAATGTAAGTGTTATTGTATTTTTGTATTTAATTTAACACAACACCTTTACTGCGGCACGGTGGCTTAGTGTTTAGCACATTCGCCTCTCAGTACTAGGGATTCCCGGTTCGAATCCCCATCTGGGTGGAGTTTCCATGTTCTCCCCGTATCCGCGTGGGTTTCCTCCGGGTTCTCCGGTTTCCTCCCACAGTCCAATAACATGGATCAAGTTAATTGAGTTCTCCAAATTGCCCCATAAAGAGTGTGTGTGTGAGTGAGTGTGTGTGAGTGAGTGTGTGCTCAGCGATGGATTGGCGCCCTGTCCTGGGTCTATCTGCCCAGCGCCCGAAACGTTCTCCCCTGGATGAGCATGGGGAACCCCACCGCAACCCTAATAGAGGACAAAGCGGATAATAATGAATGAATGACAACACCTTTACTGCGCATGTAAAGGTGGCTTAGTGGTTAGCACGTTCTCCTCTTAGCACTAGGGATTCCCGATTTGAATCCCAATCTGGGTGGAGTTTCCATGTTCTCCCCGTGTCCGCGTGGGTTTCCTCTGGGTTCTCTGGTTTCCTGCCACAGTCCAGAAACATGGATCAAGGTCAACTGAATTCTCCAAATTGCCCCATATAGACTGAGTGAGTGAGTGTGTGCCCAGTGATAGATTGGCGTCCTGTCCTGTCCTGCGTGTATCTGCCCAGTGCCGAAACGTTCTCCCCTGGATGGGCATGGGGGAAAAGCCAGTAAATTTGTAATAAAATAGTAAAAGAATTTGTGCATATATAAATGTTTAAGGGTTAAATATGTTTGTAAGACACTGACAATCTGACTATAATAATAAGAGAACTGCAGTATTTTGAAAGACTTACTAAGATTGGAAGCAAGAACTGTAAGAATGGTAAATAGGTTTGCAAAGATATATCTAGTGACCTGAAGATATCACCCCAAGGTGTGTGTGTGTGTGTGTGTGTGTGTGTGTGTGTGTGTGTGTGTGTGTGTGTGATCTGTTTTTGACCTCTTTTCCCATTTTATGCTCAGTGAGCACTGAAAAACACTTCACCGCCACAGCAACCCTAATTACAATAAGAATTCATTCATTCATTCATTATCTTCCGCTTATCCTCTATTAGGGTCGCGGTGGGGTTCCCCATGCCCATCCAGGGGAGAACGTCTCGGGCGCTGGGCAGATAGACCCAGGACAGGGCGCCAATCCATCGCTGGGCACACACTCACTCACACATACACACTCTAATTTGGGCAATTTTGAGAATTCAATTAACTTGATCCATGTTTTTGGACTGTGGGAGGAAACCGGAGAACCCGGAGGCCCCCCCCCCCCCCCCCCCCCCCCCCCCCCCCCCCCCCCCCCCCCCCCCCCCCCCCCCCCCCCCCCCCCCCCCCCCCCCCCCCCCCCCCCCCCCCCCCCCACAATAAGAATTGTAAAAAGTAAAAAAAAAATGTAAATTACAATTAAGCAGAGGGACATGGCAACAAGGCATATAAGACATATTTTCAACTAGCTAATGCCAGTAAAACACTTTTAATTGTCATAATAATAGAAACATATTATTGATTTTCGGTCAACAAGAACATATCCAACCTTTTGCCACCGAGCCCAGCAACAAAAAGGAACAAAAATAACCTAATGAAAAACAGTATTCAAAGTGTTTGAATGTTTGTAGTGCCATTTGATACAAATTAACAATGCTCCTTCAATTAGTATTAAGATGTCAACCACAACACATTTGAGGTATGATTTTTATAAAAGCCAGCAATGCTTAAATTACAATTAACATAGTTTCTCAAAATAGCTAACAAAATGTGTGCTTGTAAAACAAACACCCCTATGTACTAATTCAAGGGATATCTGAAGAATGTGGGGGGCTTTGATATGTGACCCAATTAAGAAATGCCTCAAAATAAATGACTCAAAAATGCCAGGTCGTTGGGTAGACCCTCATATAATCGAAAATCAGTGAAACATTTTTACCTTCTCCTTTATAATTCTGTAGTTTTATACTGTGGATCAAGTACTACTCATTCTAATGAAAAAATTATAAGAGTATTTGTTAAATATGTTACTTTAAAAAAAAAAACACCTTGTAAACCAATTTTTTCTTAACAAATATCTCAATTCTGCTACTAAATTGGTTATGACATTGCACACAAAAACTTTTCTTTACAGAAGAACAAATAACACAAAAACAAATGTTTTAGGATGTTGTGAGTAGTGCCCTGCAAAGATTTTTAATTATCTATCAGGTTTTTCTTTAGTTTTTTTTTTATTAAAACTCAATTTTTGTATATGTCAATCATGGTATTTGTTTATTAATATATACTCATAAAGATATTAAATGTAACAAATGAGCAAACAGTATGTATAGTATGTTTAAAGAAATATATTTTTACAATGTTTCAAAAGAATTCCCATTCCAATGTTACTCCATGATTATGCAAAATTATAATAAGCAAACAGGAGGAGGAAAGTGTACAAATGCATTAAATTACACACAAAAAAACAGCAAACTATAAGACGTTTAGGTGTTTGAGTTTAAACCCTATAAACAACCTCCATGCAAATAGTGTTTACCCCCCACTAATAAGCACACTTCCTGAGTCTTGTTGCTATGATTTAACAAAGAATGCAATAATGAAGGAACAAGCTATTCCCGCCAGCAAATGTGCAGTTTTAAGCACATGATTGAATGAATGTTCTGTTTGGAATTTTAATGTTTAGTGATGATGTGTGTACTACTGTATAAATAGTCTGTATTAGGTTCAATCCTGACCGAAAGATTGTAAGATGACTTGCTCAGTGCTTTCCTTAACATTAGGCATTATTAGCAGTCTAGTATTTCGGGATGTTAGCACTGTCAGACTCCCACTTGCTGGCAGTAACGATGTCGGAACAATTACAAGCAGGTTACTTCTAGAGGTAAGTAAGTTTAACCTTTTTACACACACACACACATATATAAATAAACGATTTTAATATATTTATAATATAATTAATACATATTTTTACTTTAAATTATAGATTAATATTACTTTAATTTATAGATCAAATACATACATAAAAACATTAAATATCTAAACAAAGTCTGTTGTTAAATAAGTTGATAAATACACAATTTATTAAAAGTAAATGTAGGCATTAAATAAAAATAAAGTACAATGTTAAACATTTGGGTGGGGGTGGAGTCTGTTTCAAACCCCCCTCACCCAAACACATACATTAAAATAGCATAATTAGAAAGAATTTTAACATTGTATGTTAGTTTTATTCAAAGCCTACATTTACTTCTAATACATTGTGTATTTAGGGAGAACATACAAATTATATCCATACACAAGAGCACTTGTCCTGCCCAGGAATTGAACCCAAAGTTTTGCTGTAAGGTGGTTTATGTTTACTTTTCAATTATTTTCTCTGTTTTCCACTATTATCAGTTAGTTTTAAATTTAATTTTTCAAGGTGTTTATTTGAATACTTTGTTTTTTACATATATTTTAATTTTCATCCCAATCTGGGTGGAGTTTCCATGTTCTCCCCGTGACCGTGTGGGTTTCCTTCAGTTTATCTGGTTTCTTCCCACAGTCCAAAAACATGGATTAAGGTAAATCGAATGCTCCAAATTGCCCCATATAGAGCATGTTTGTGTGTGTGTCTGTGTGGGTGATTGTGTGCCCAGCGATAGATTGGCGCTCTGTCCTGGGTATATCTTCCCAGTGCCCGAAACGTTCTCTTCTTGGATGGGCATAGAGAACCCCACCCCTAGATCCTATTACAGTATTAAGTGGAAGATAATGTATAATACATAAAAATTAAATAATACACCTGAAAAAGAAAATATTTTATTAGTTTACGTTTAAGGATATAATGATTAAATGTTTAAAACGGTCTGTTATTTTTAAAGACAATTGCATGACATTCTTGAATAACACTTTGGTCTTTAATATGCTACCTGTGAAGTTATATTAGACTGTTTTATCTGTTGCACTGTATCCTTTTCTATTAAAAGCACAATGAAGATCTCCCCCGAAGTCTAGAAGTGGAGGACTTTGCTCTAAATGCGGCACCAACCACTGGAAGGATAAACTCACCAACCATCCTCCGTCTGTACCCATTGTCAACAAAAACATCACAGCCACATGCCAATCTGCCACTCCGTTTCGGCAGAGACTCAACTCTCATGTATCGGGCACCTAAGTCCTCTATCAACCTGCCACAGAGGTTTGGCCGCTCCCAACACGGCACATCCAGTTTTGGGCAAAAGTGTGTTGTGTGTCGACGTGCTGAGAATCCACCCTCTGCCACTTTGCCCCAAAGATTTGGTCGGCGCAATATTCTCATTGGAGAAGCAATTCAAGATTCAGCCTTACTGAGAGACAAGTAATGTATATTATTATTTTATTTGTCATGTAAAAATATTAAATCCTCTTTTGTTCTTAGAGGTCAAAAATATTATGATTATATTATATTTCTATTTCTTTGTTAGGTATGGTAGCAAATTAACTTAAACACTTTAATTAGCATTAGCAATAGTCATGAGTTTTTAGTGCATTTCTTTCATTTACTAAAAGTGAAATAATTTAATACAAATAAGGGCATAAACTATTTTTCTAATAAAAAAAAGGTTTGTACATTAATTTAAAACATAATCATATTGTCATAGTTTTGGTATTGTTTGCTCTTAGGCTAAAATTAAGTAATTAAAAGTGTACATTTATTACTACCACATGCAGTAAACACTAACGAAAGAAGTCTTTACTGTCTTGACACCAGACTTATCAAAATGTATATTAATGTGAAACCATATCATGGTCAGCATGTTACTATATTCATAAAACCATGCAGTTGGTTAATCAATCCAATCAGTCAAAAGTGATGTCATACATGAAAATAAATGGTATTTTTGGTAAACATTTAAAAAAACAAAACAAAAAAAAACCGTATGATTATTTAATTTAGCACATACATGAAAATATGTACTTGCGGATAAGAATCCAAATAGTCCAAATCATTAAAAATGTTATAAACAGATAAATAATACAACATATTTATGTGTATTGCATGCATTAAACTGTTTTTTACAGTTTAAATTATATTTACAAAACACAGTTTGCTTACAAATTGGTAGGAAAAACATTAGAAATATTTGATTATATATTTTAGTTGAATAATAGTCTGATTGAATGACCACATTATATATTCTAAAGAGTTTATTTTATTGGATTACTTAAAATTACCAATCCAATCATTTTTTGTAATGTACTGCACAGTTTTGTCTCTCTAAAATTTGTTTTCTCAAGTTGTTTCTAATTTACTTGTCTTTTTTCTTATAGGACACAAGATTATGATTACATGATTGAGGAAACTCAAGATTAAAGAATACTATAATAACCAAGCATCAAATAAGTCACTGCTAAATTGCGTCATTTTTTGATTTCATATTTGTTCAAAAACATTTACCTGTACCAGATCTGTATATGTTATTTGAACTGAACATAAAAACTGATATAAATACTAAAGCAGCTCAGTACTTTACAATGAAGACATCAATAATAAGAGACAATAATTGTAATAAAAGTAATAATGGAAATTAGTATTTAAATAAATAACAGAACTGTAACAAAATGTGTCATTTGTTTTCTGAATAAGTCATTTATTTAGTGATTTATTTATCATGTTGGGATAAAAATTAATGCTCTTGCATCACAACAAGAATGTCATAGATTTCTGGGTGAAACAGACAAGGAGCTTTCTAAATGTAGATCGTGTGCACTCACAGGCCTCCATTAAGTCCAAAAACTAAGATAAATTGGTGACCTATCTTTAATCTTATAACTACTGGGTTCAACTCTAGCACTTGACCCATATCAGGATGAACAAATAAGAAAACATATATTTAAAAAAAGTTTTTCAGAAAAGGGTGCCTTGTGATCAATGGTATAATTACAAATTTTCATGTGGCCTGAAGTAAAAGTAATTTTTTCATTGTGTATGTATATGTATAGATACAGCCACACATAAACAGGCATGACTGTAGAAAAGCTCTCTTGAGCCTAATTTTTATTAATGTTGCTGCACTGGCTAAATTAAATATATGAAAGCCTAGCAATCATTGTGTTAGCATAGAAAGACAGTCAGCACAATTTCAAAACTTCTAAAAACAAAATCTACACTGCTTAGAGTATGTGTGCTTTATGGACTTCCAAGCTCTAGTCATTCTTTCAGAATCTCGGCAGCACTTCAGACATGAATATAGGTGGTCTTGTATGCGTAAGCCACATTACTTTTTACTCATGATCAAAGCCATCATTTATACGCTGCCCTTATCTGTTTGGCTATCCATCAATGGCAGATTATCCATCCATTATCTTCCGCTTTATCCTGTACTGGAGTCGCGGGGTCGTTCCTCATGCCCATCCAGGGGAGATACACCCAGGGCAGATACACCCAGGGGCAGATACACCCAGGACAGGACACCAATCTATCGCAGGGCACACACACACACAGTCTAACACACAAACATACTCTATATGGGGCATTTTGGAGAATTTAATTGACCTTGATCCATGTTTTTGGACTGTGGGAGGAAGCTGGAGAACCTGGAGGAAACCCACACGGACACAGGGAGAACATGGAAACTCCACCCAGATGGGGATTCGAACCGGGAATCCCTAGCGCTGAGAGGCGAACGTGCTGACCACTAAGCCACCGTGCCGCCTTGATAATAATATTAATACATTTTATTATCCTTAACCACTAAGCCACCGTGCAATGGCAGATTTTTAAAAATTTAAATATAACTTTTCTGAACTTTTAACCACTAAGCCACTGTGCCACCTATATAAAAACATGATTGCAGATAATCATATGTAATAATGTTAAGTTGTAGCATGAAAACATTAACTAGGGCCAATTACTACTACTACTAATCATACCTTTTTCTCTCTATTGCACTCTCTCTTTCTCTCTCTCTCACACACACACACTTATACACAAAAACACACTACACAATATAGCAGAAGTGAAGCTGCAGGTGTCGTCAAATTCCGTTGTCCTGCTTTGGTTTCATATCAGCTACGTGAACGAGAAACACGTATGCCAGCAGATGGCGCTATTTACTCAGAACTTTTTCTTGAAATGAATTTACTAATCACCCATGATCAAAGATAAAACCACACTTAAGCAGACATAGATAGCGATTAACTGACGTGGAGACCTGTCTCTACTGTATGAGACAGGTACAGTTTGTTCTTAAAATGTAGAAAGGATTTCCGAACAACTATTTATTGTGTATATTGCACATTGAAATAAGATTTTTACCATGTAAATGAAAGCATAAGAGATACATAAAATTACTAAACATGTTTGTTTAATAAACATTCATGCAAAATTTATCCAAGGATATATATATTTTTTTGCTTTATGTAAATACTTGTTATATAAACTTACAATTTTGTTTCACATATATAAACACTTTGCAATTTAAGATTACCAACATTTTCTACCTACTTTGTTCCCCTTAATCTACTCTTTAATGATAAGGATCTCCACAGTACCACCCAAAACAGGTGCTGGTGTGACTGGATCAGACAAAGCAGTGCTGGACTGACCGACATGACTATGGTGTATACAGCATGGTGGACAAATTGTTTAAAAACTCCAGCACTACTGAGTCAAAATCAGTGTATATCAGTAATGCTAAAAACGTTCCACCACAAAAAAAATCCTGGCTGTGTGGTGATCCTGTGAAACGTAACTGAGTCAAGGAGACAAAAATGAGTGCAGAGAAACAAATGGATTACAGACTAAGCTGATCAATCGACAATGAGTCTGGAAACAAGGAGGTTTAACAAATAAATTAAATAGTATAATTTATTAAGATAAGATTAAATAAGATTCTTAATTGGTCCCACAATATGGAAATTCACAATTCATTTATTAATATAATAAGACCCAAATGTGTTATTATGTTACACTTCCACTTTTTAAATGGAAGCCACAATTTAATGCCTAGTGTTGCCTTATACAACTGTCTCATAAGATGATTGTAGTATTTAAGTATTTCTTAGTAACACAGTTGCTGAGATTCATATATGTTTGTTGATATTCTTGCTCAAACAAGCTTTTACAGTTTAGGCCACAAATATTATTTTTCACCATATTTTTAACGATTTGATTCAGGCCTCTAATTCATTCAAGTCATTATGACACAAATTTTGGAATGCTTAAGATTGTTGTCCAGCTGGAATCAACTATAAATAATATTCGGTTAATCTTATTCCACTTTCATTTGTGAGGCGTTTTTCAGGATAGTTGGAAAACTAGGATTAAGGTTGTTTGTGTGGGGTGTTGTTGCCAGTGACTCAATGACCTAGTTGTCTAGGTAACTCTGGGAATAGCAAAGAAGATGCAAAAGAGCACATTTGCTTTAAAAGAATAAGAAAAACATGGTGACAACAACAAAGAACAAACTTCCAGGCCATCATTTTCAAATTAATTGACATTCAAGGAGAAATATTTTTTAATCTTTCTTTGTGCAAAACCGCCACACTTTTATTTAACACACTGCAGAACATTTAAGGTCCTAACATAAATAATGGCTGTCTGTTCATTTTTCTATATCACCAATATATCTAGCTGAATCTGTCTTTAGGTCAAAACAGATTTGCTGTTAACCCACAAACACCAGCAACTTACTTTATCTCATCTTATTTTCTGCTTTATTCTCTATTCGTCGGGGGGGGGGGGGGAGTCCCATGCCCATCAAGCAGAGAACAATTTGAGCACTGGGGAGTTACACCCAAGACTGGGTGCAAATCATAGGGCCAATTTAGAGCAGCCAATTTGTCTCAAATCAATGTTTTGGGCTGTGGGATGAAACTGGAGAACCCAGCAGACACGGGAAGAACATGAAACCCTGTATATATATATATATATATATATATATATATATATATATATATATATATATATATATATATATATATATATACAGAACCCCTGGAGCAATAAGGGGTGTTAAGGGTCTTGCTCAAGAACCCACATTGGTCATTTCAGTAAATCTCCAACCTTCGGATTCATATCCCAACACATTACACCCAACACTGAGTTCCCCCTCCCCACTGCGCTACCATACACACCCCTGTCTATTTTTAGGTAAAATAAAAAAATTGAAATGCCTCAAATAATTACATTACACTCAATGATAATGATTATAATTATTCATATGTATTGTTAATCTTAATTGTATATTGTATGCATGTTTTGTACTTTGGGTTGGAGCTAAATAGGCTCAACGTTTTCAAGGCTATGCTGATGTCACGCGTCACACCTACTGTACATAGCGACTACTGTTTTGGAAGTGTATAGTCCAGGTGACCAAAATCTTTACAAAGCCACAATATTCTTGTTATTAGCCCAGATACAAAATTTTATGAACATTAGTGATTTCCAGAAAAATATGATTAATTATACTATTTGTTTGAAGAGGTATGAAATTAACTTGTATGTGATTATGTCTTTAAGCATGCTAAGTAAAAAAAAGTCATCAAACCGGTTTGTCTGAACTTATTACTGTAGCACTTGAAACTGCAATGCTGAAATTACAGACTGTTCAGATTTTATAAACTTTTAGAGACTATAGCATATATTGCTTAAAGTGCCTGTGTTTGTACACATACAATACATGTATGCAGGATATTTCTATCTCTGTTAGTGAGTGCGTGAGATATTCATGGTGAGGTGGGAGGAGTAAAATACATGACTGAAAGTAATTCAGTGGCTGAAAACTTATTTTATTGACAAAATTTAGTTTAAAAGTACAATTGTTGACAATTCGTACATTTTACTTGACTTTATTGCTCCCAAAAGAACGATGTAGCTCAGCCTTTTTGAACAACAGCACCTACCTTTTATTTTAGTTACTTCCAGGTTATTATAATAAATCTTAAAACTCTGCTTTTTTTCCTTTTCAAATTTTCATTTAAATTTTGTGCCAGTAATATATTTCAATAATGTTGGGCCAGATGGTTATTGTTTCATCACCCAATTTTAACAACACTTTATTACTGTTTAAAAATCTGAAAGAAACCAACTACTGTAGTTCTAAAAGTAAAATAAATTCATATTTAAGCTCGACTTTTTAAACTGCTTAATAGTTTGGGTTCTCATAATAATAACGCTTTCATAATAGTGTTGCATTATCTCCCAAATGTTTTAGGTGGGTTTTTATTATATGGCCAATGTTGTTTGGCAATGTGTTGTTTAAATCTGCAAAGCCATCTCTGAAAAAGGTCATTTTATATGGGAGCATATCTCTTACTTCCTTATTGAAGTTGTCTTCTGGGATATGTAAGCCAGTGCACTTATGCACCTCCAACAATAATGAAGTAGGTTCCAAAACTTTTAAAAATAATAAGCCAGATGATATTTTTACAAGGCGGCACGGTGGCTTAGTGGTTAGCACGTTCGCCTCTCAGTGCTAGGGATTCCTGGTTCGAATCCCTATCTGGGTGGAGTTTCCATGTTCTCCCCATGTCCGTGTGGGTTTCCTCCGGGTTCTCTGGTTTCCTCCCACAGTCCAAAAACATGGATCAAGTCAATTGAGTTCTCCAAATTGCCCCATATAGAGTGTGTGTGTGTGTGTGAGTGAGTGTGTTGCCCAGCAATAGATTGGCGCCCTGTCCTGGGTCTGTCTGCCCAGCGCCAGAAACCTTCTTCCCTGGATGGGCATGGGGAACCCCACCGCGACCCTAATATACAGTGGGTTGCAAAAGTATTCATACCCCTTGAACTTTTCCATATTTTGTCACATTACAACCACAAACATAAATATATTTCACTGGAATTTAATGTGAAAGACCAACACAAAGTGGTATACAATTGTGAAGTGGAATGAAAGTTATACATGAATCAACAATTTTTTTACAAATAAAAAACTGAAAAGTGCGATGTGCAAAATTATTCAGCCCCCTTTTCCCTGAGTGC
>JAFMOD010000428.1:3523217-3569044 GCA_019802435.1 Corydoras maculifer
TCGCACTTTTCAGTTTTTTATTTGTAAAAAAATTGTTGATTCATGTATAACTTTCATTCCACTTCACAATTGTATACCACTTTGTGTTGGTCTTTCACATTAAATTCCAGTGAAATATATTTATGTTTGTGGTTGTAATGTGACAAAATATGGAAAAGTTCAAGGGGTATGAATACTTTTGCAACCCACTGTAGGATAAAGCAGAAGATAATGGATGGATATTTTTACAGTTGGAGTGTAATTGTTTTAAAATGCATAAGATTAGATTTAATGTACTTTGAATAGAGTTGATACGTTTCTTAAACCTGAAAATATCGTGAAATCGTGATCTATCAGGATTACCGAATACTAACCTTAACTGACCTTACCTGAATTTCAGTACATTTCGTGCCCTCCTGCATTCTTGTTTTGTGATTGGACAATGCCTCTCTATGTTAATTTAGGATTGGTTCCACAGACTTTCAAGTCACCCTTGTTCCCGCCTACCTGCTGCAGTTCAGCAGTAGTCTGTACGTCTGTCTAAAACTTCAGGTTTCTAAAAACTGGACATGAATCGTTTAATTTATATAAATTATTTATAAAGTCAATAGTCAGCAGTTTCGACGACCTGAAATGATTTTATAAAGCGACTTAAAATACATCAGATCGACAAAAAAACCCAAATCCGAGCCGTGTTGTTAGCGCGACAGGTAAGTTCATTTGTTTTTGTCTGCACACGGAAAAGAGGCGACTTTTCTAAAATATGTTACCGATCGGAACCTCGTAGATCTAAATGTCGAGGTGTTAATTCATTTATAGATATTTACATGCGTTTCTTTACAGACAGACGAGATCTCTTGCTGGGTTTCCCCCGGAAGACTCGAATGTTTTATTAGACGATCGTAAGATTTTCCTAGAACCTAAAACTTCCTCTTTACAATTCTATTTAAAACTCTATGAATGAAAATCCAACCGTTACGACAGTCGGATATTTATGTTGCTAATTGTTGTGCCAACGTGGCCGCGTCTAAACCTCACATAGCTTTTTGCTGAAGTAGCAGCGCGTGATTTATGGGTGTACATTTGTGTCGCCCATCTTTTGTACTTGCTGTATTTGCCCTTCCTAGGAAAGTTCTAATCAGCAAAGGTGATAAACCCTGACGCCTTAAGGTCGAGCTACTGTGTCAGTTCTCAGAAACATGAGGAACTTAACCCGAGCCTCCACTGTTGTTCCTTAATTCAGGCAAAACAAAGCTGCAGGCTTGAATCCAGACACTGCTTATAAATTTGTCATTAGAACCAACACAACCAGTTTAGCCTAGTTCCAGTGGACCCTGTTGTGGCCCATTGTGACAAGGTCCAAGGTTTGGCCATCCTGATTCAGGATATGGCTGTAAGAGCTTTGGCAGGTTCTTTATATTTCTGCACAGTTGATTTGTATCATGAAATTCAAGTGTAGCATGACAGTGATCAGGATAGAGCCGGGGTTGTACAATTTAATTGTTCCAGGGGCCAAAACTCAAAACAATTTAGGTCATGGGCTGGCTAAATAATAATAATAATAATAATAATAATAATATAGGGTGGCACGGTGGCTAAGTGGTTAGCACGTTCGCCTCTCAGCGTTAGGGATTCCCAGTTTGAATCTCAATCTGGGTGGAGATTCCATGTTCTCCCCGTGTCCGCGTTGGTTTCCTCCGGGTTCTCCGCTTTCCTCCCACAGTCCAAAAACATGGATTAAGGTCAATTGAACTCCCAAATTTACCCCATGTAGAATGTGTCTGTGTGAGTGAGTGTGTGCCCAGCCATAGATTGGCACCCTGTCCTGGGTGTACGTTTACTAAAACTCGGAGGCAGCGGCGGGCGAGTTACGCCACCGTCTGTGAATGGATTGTGGATGCCTGGGCTAAGGTTTCTGCTGTAACTGTTGTCCGAGCTTTCGCGTAAGCCGCGAAGCTAAAACATCCGCCTGGCGACGAGACGGACTCGGGCATTGATGAAAGGAGAACCCGGAGTGCTCGATAGTGAAATTGCGCAGCTTTTTAATTCAGACACAGAAGATGAGGACTTTGATGGATAAGTGGAAGAAGAGTGATTAAAAATAATGTGCATTTTGTCAAGTAGTAGAATAAACTTAAAATATAAATCATCGTTTTGCATCCTTTACTTTTCTTGTAGATCGTATGTTTTAGCATGTGTCTTATAATACGGTGCTGTACAGAATAAGTACCATACAGAAATAGAGTCCGTAATTGAGACTGCGCCTTATAGTACGGTGCGCCTTATACGTGGGTCAAATACAGAAATAGACCCTGTAATTCAGCCTTATGGTCCGGAAAATACGGTAATCACAGTGTAGTGTGTAAAAGCGATTTTGTACAGAAACACCAGTGAGTTTTCTGGACTGGAATTAAGCTGAGAGAAAGACAGTGTAAACATTTTATGTGGACAGGCAAGTCCAGGTTTCAACTTGTTTTGGTTGGACACCAGATTCTTTGTGCCATAGATCAAAAGACCACCCAGATTATTACCAACAAAAGTGCAAAACACAGCATTTGTGATAACATGCTGGTGCATCAGTGCCCAAGAGGTGATATGCTGCCATTAAGATAAGTCCACATCTATTTCAGGACAGCGTTTGGTCTGTTTCTGCCAGAGTTACAACAGTGTGGCCTCATAGACATCGACTCTGTCCACAGTCCAGATCTGTCTGTCTGAAAATGTATAAAAAATCATGACCATAGATTCATTTTAGCAATGTTAAAAATGGCCTTCACTAATCTAGTTCAATTTTTTTTTGCCAGTTACATTTACATTACTTTACAACTAGAAGACACTTTTGTCCAAAGCGACTTACAAAGTGAAAACAGGGTTGACCACAGTATCCCTGGAGCAATTAGGTTTAAGTCTCTTGCTCAAAGAGTTCTGATTTGAACCCACAACCTTCAGATTTATAGCCCAACACCCTGACCACTGAGCTATCATGCCCACTGAGTTGTATGATATTTTTAATCTCTTAGAAACGTGAGGTAACAAATGCAATAATGTAATACTTCACTAAAGAACGATTCATTTATTCAAATATCACCTTCCGCTAAATCCTCTAAAAGGTGCGGCGGGGAAGGGGCTTCTCTATGCTCATCCAGGGCATTTCAAATGCTGGGCAGATAAACCTAGGACAGGGCATGAATCTATCAATAAATCTGGGCACACTCACTCACAAAGAGACACACAAAGACATACATACAGACTATATGGGGCAATTAGTAGTCAGTTTTTCATGTTTTTGGAATGTGGAAGGAAACCAGAGAACCCTAAACCAGAGAATATATATTCATTCATTCATTCATTCATTCATTATCTCCCGCTTTATCCTCTATTAGGGTTGCGGTGGGGTTCCCCATGCCCATCCAGGGGAGAATGTCTCGGGCACTGGACAGATACACCCAGGACAGGGCGCCAATCCATCGCTGGGCACACACTCACTCACACAAACGCACTCTATTTGGGGCAATTTGGAGAATTCAATTGACTTGATCCATGTTTTTGGACTGTGGAAGGAAACCCGGAGAAAACCCACGCGGACACGGGAAGAACATGGAAACTCCACCCAGATGGGGATTCGAACCGAGAATCCCTAGCGCTGAGAGGCGAATGTGCTAACCACTAAGCCAACTAAGCAGAGAATATATAATTTCACAAAAATATTTGACAAAATACAAATGTTAGGCTAGCCCTAAATTTTCCTCACAGATCAGCCATATTCATATTATCCAATTTCATAAAACAGACTAATTTAAAGTTATAACATAGACACTTTATTTCTACGCCCAGTTTACACTGGCTGTGTGTGATAAAGCACAAAATGTGTGTCGTCAATTATTTTTAAAAATGTCTCATCGCCAACATTTGCATTTAGTCATTTAGCAGACGACTCCAATCCTCAATCTTTAAAATTGTGGTTTTGGGCATTGATTAATATATAATACCCATGAACGAGCTGTTTCATTGTCATTTGCAATAATAAGAGAGATCAATAATCTGGCTTGGTGTGAACCAATGCACTACATGCGTGTAATAGATGATGAATAGAAGCTTAGTTGCTGAGTCCTGACTAGTGCAGATCAATGTCTGTTCTGTTTTATGTACTTTGACTATGTATGTAGGCCAAACCCAAAATTTATAATTACAAATTGCTAACAAGAATCTTAGCAACAGCCAACATCATTTACCAATAGTTGCTCCTTGCTACAGTAAATTGGAAAAAACATGTGCATTTTCTTGTATGCAAACATAAAATCATAAATAAGATCTGAAAGTTTGATAGGGGGTTAAAATTTACAGGGTTGTTCTGTCTCTAGGTTGAATGTATAATCAAAGGTAATGCTTTTACTCAAGTTACTTTATTTGAACATCTCTTTGTTTTTGCTAATTTGGTTCTGACCAATGATTTGTTTTTAGGGCCCTCAAAAGTTTACAATTAACGTTTTAGGATTAAGCTATTGACTATCCTAAAAATCCCTAGAAGTAACAAAAATATATTAAACCTAATTTGCATAATAGTCCAGATTGTGGGACAGAAAAAAGGTGAGTTAAAAAAAAAAAAAAAAAATCGATTTTAGTTACTTGGCTAGATGTTTAGCTTTTTACATAGAGGCACACAGCATAGATGAGTTAAAAAAAAATCATACAAATTTTAATGAGCATGCAAAAATATTTTTGACAGAGCTCTTGCCCTATAGATGGGATATGCATGGGCATTTTAAGCCTGTATTCAATGGTTTATTAAAAAGATAAGATGAGTGAGTGTACACATGGGTTTCCTTCAGGTTCTCTGTTTTTTTCCCACAGTTCAAAAGCATAGATTCCTGGTAAATTGGCTGCCCTTATTGGCCCCTAAATAGTGTGACTCTGTGAATGTGTGGCCAGAGTGCATCCTGTCCAGGGTGTATCTGCCAAGCACCCGAAACGTTCTCCTGTGAATGGGCATGGGGAAGAAATTGGACTGGCTTGCACAGAGCCTTGACTTCAACTCTGTCAAACAGCTTCAGATGAACTACATTAAGAACCAAACTCTAACATCAGTGTCTAATCTCATCTTAATGAATTGGCAAAAATTCCTTAAGACATCCTTTTCAAAGAGTGAAAGCTATTATAGCTGCAAGGAAAGCAATCGTCTTAGAATGTGATGACATTAAAAGCTCATGGAGGAGTAATGTGTCCCAATTTGTTTGTCATATAGTATAAGTATCAGCAGATGGACTCACAACCTTTTATATAATTATTCATTGGGCTGCAAAATAAATTTATTGTGTACATTTTAGAAAATGTTCTCTCATGCAAAACACCGCACCACTGATCTTAACTCACAAGCCAGAAAAACCATTCTCAGCAATCACACAACCCTAATAGAGGATTAGTAAAGATAGTGTTCTTCTCATATGCTTTTCTATCAGCAGTTGACTCTGAGAAGCAAGTCAACAGTGATACAGATGAAGGGCATTTTTATAGTTAAACAAAACAATGTGACCTGCATCAGATCACAGTGTGTTGTTAAAAGGAACAATCAGTATTACCCCAAATGAAATGTCAAGATAAATTAACAAAATCAGAAGGTCATATTATTGCAGTTCAAAAATATTTTGTAAATAAACTGTTGAATACAGTTAACAGAACCAAACTGAAAATCATTTATTATATTATTGCTTTGCTGGCACTTGTGGACATGCATGTGTGAAGCCATGTGTCTTCGGGAACTGTAGGCAAAGCCGTTCTGAGCATGGCCTTGTATTTGTGTATAAAAGAGATCTGTCTACCCAGAGGTTTGTGAGACAAAGCCCCAGATACTGTGAAGTTTTTTGGTGCTAATATATTTCTATTAGAACAATTAATATATAATAACTGTATCTATTAGTTTTTGTAATATATCATAAACATATAAATCTACATGTTCCATTGATAACCACATGTTTTGATAGTAATGATGCACTGAAATGAAATTTTCATTTTCAAGTATTATTTCAAGGTGAACCTTAACAAAAATGCCTTAGCTGAAGGCCAAATAATTAACAGGGTTCTTCACTGTTTTATTCATTTTTACACATTTTTCCCACATTTTATGAATAAATGCATATAATATATATAAAATATATATATATACTGTAATTTAGAAATGTTTAGCAAACACTAAAAATTTTTAATAATTCAGCTGATAAAACAAATTAAATTATGGCTTCATTAAATTATATAATTTAATAATAAACAATTAATTTGTTTTCTCTTGGAAAATATATATCAGTATTATTTAATCAGAAAAATTAAAGATTTTTATTTGTGTCGTAAAAAACACATTATGACTTGATTACACAAATAAATAAATAAATAAATAAAGTATAAGATGCCTGAAACAATCTGACAATAAATGAAACTCTTTAAGTAGATTCAACAGTTCTGAGATTTAATAAGCTGAGATATTGACATATTAAAACTAAATTGTTATTCAAGAATCAAATGGAACAAAGGTTTGATTTTTACAATCAGTTGAGTAATGCTGATTACCTCTGACTTTGAGGGAAGTGTAAATATACTTTAGTGTATGCTGCATTGCACAAGTTATATTTCCCAGCCTCCTAGTGGGCAGTAAAGCAGTGTTATCTAAGTGTTTTTCTCAGAGCTCAATTTTACAGGCTTCACAAAGTCTACCAATAAATGATGAAGTTTTTTTTTTTTATGTAAAAAATCTTGATCATCCATCATGTAGGAGACGATCAATACTAGTAATGAATTAGTTTTGTCAGACAATAAATTGAATTGAATGAGTGCTTTCACATGAACATGCATGCTTGAGCTAAAAGTCTGGTGTTGTGTAATGAGTTTACACCACACCCAAAATGTCAGTTATATGCATATATGAGTGACACATACAAAGTAATTTCTGTTGTTCAAAACTATTCTTAAGAAGTATTCTGTTGCTGATTGTATTTTCAAACCTGAATACTGTATAATATAGATGTATTATAATATAATATGTAATTTGTGGGTTTTGTCAAGTGTAATTAAATAAATGCTTCATTATTATCCAAGGTGTCATTTTCTTGTGTTTTCTTCTGTTTTACTCGCTAATACTGTTTTATTTTTGTTTTGTGCTTATTCCAGGCTGGTGCTTTGATTATGTCACTGTAAATAAAATCTGAGTATAAAGTTCTACTGTATGAACATGACCTCGGAGGAGCAAGGTACACCTCTAATGCCTGAGAGGGTGTCTTCCAAGTCTTCTTCCATATCTGCATCACAAGGTGGAACGCCAGTGCCTCTTGTTGAAGACAATGATTCATCACGTCAAGTTACAAAAAGGGCAAGACTTTTCTCTAAATTCATTCTGCAACGTTACTTTTTAAAGAAAATATCAAAATAAAATAAAAAAATGTATCATTCAACTGTTTCAAGGAATAATAATTTATTGGATGCATTTTACTATTAATGCTATAAAACAGTACTTTTAGAGCTTAGTTTTAGAGCACGTAATGTATTTATTGCAAAGAAAATGCTTTCGATTGAACTGCAGAATTATTGGGTACAGTCATTGATGTAAATACAAACAGAGTGTGTTTTGTTTGTGCCTCTATCAACAGGATAGCTGGGAGGTGGTGAAAAGCATGCAAGAGGCAAAAGGAAACGTGCAAACACCATGCAAACAAGAGGGCTTCCTGCTCAAGAGGAGAAAGTGGCCAATGAAAGGCTGGCATAAAGTATTGTTAACGTACTTTGTCTATTTTAGTTAGTTTAGAACTTAATACCTAATCACTATATAATTAATTATACAAAAACTTGTAAAGTTTTTTAAAGGTTGCTTTTTCTGAAACATAATGCCATTTTACATCAGTTACTGAACGTTTCAGAACCCTTTAGAAATAAAAAAAAATATGCATGAATTTTAGTAATTAAAATTTAAAATCAGGTTATCAAACAAGAAAAACAAATTAAACAAACCAGACAAACATGGAATATTGCATATTAGAGCCAATAATGTTAACCTTTGCTTTCAAAACCCAGTGTAGCTCCCTTATGGAACAATAAATGCTACTAAATATTTCTGCTTATTTATTAACAGTTTCAATTTTTTATTTTATTTTTTATTTTAAACTGTAACTGTAACTATAATGTTGGTGGATTTTCTTCCATGAAATGCTTGTTAGAACTCATTTTGCAACATTTCTATTGATTTGAGGTCAGAACTTTATGGAAGCCAATTTTCGCCACTTCAACAAAAAAAAGTTGAAGTAAGTCAGAATATAAGCCCAACAAAATGGACTTTTCAGGGAATTCAATGAGCAGATTTTATCATTTTAAGTTTTTGTGTGTATGCAGTCTCCATTTCAATGTGGTTGCTTGGTAGAATGGCCACTATTGACATATTTAGGTCTAAGCAGGATTTTCAATGACAAAGATGCATAAAATTTCCCCAAAATTACCTTCATTATGTAAATAGTTTTATTATGAGTTCAATGTTTTCTGCCATGTACATCACTGGGCATTTAAATGGTAATAACATTGCTATATTCAGTCGGTATTGTACAGTAGGGTGAGGTAACTTAGTGCTCAGTGTTGGGCTATCAATCTGAAGGTTGTGGGTTCAAATCCTAGGTCCACTGAAGTTATCAATGTGTGTCCTTGAGCAAGACCCTTAACCTTCATTGTTCCAGGGGTGCTGCATGTAACCCTGTGTTCTGATAAATGAGGTTTAATCATTCTATTAATATGACTATAGACCTCAACATTCATTCATTCATTATCTCCCGCTTTATCCTCTATTAGGGTCGCGGTGGGGTTCCCCATGCCCATCCAGGGGAGAACGTCTCGGGCGTTCAATATTGAGAATTCAATTGACTTGATCCATGTTTTTGGAAACCCACGCGGACACGGGGAGAACATGGAAACTCCACCCAGATGGGGATTCGAACCAGGAATCCCTAGTGCTGAGAGGCGAACGTGCTAACCACTAAGCCACTGTGCCGCCCTAGACCTCAACATGTTTGTGTCATTTGTTTAATTTGATTTTTTTAAACGAATTTTAGGACTTTTAGATTTTTAGGTCAATGAATGCACAAATAATAAATAACCTAAAGGGTTTGCAAACCTTTTAAAATTTATTTTTCACTAAAGAAGTGGTTAGAACCTTATTTGTGTTTATTTATCCTAATTGTCTGTCTTGTTTGGCAGAGATTCTTTCTCCTGGAGAAGGGGATTCTTATGTATTCCAAAACATTAGCGGATGTAAGTATGAACAATGTCTCTCTTTTTTGTCTCTTATTCTCCCACTTCAAATACATACACTAATATTTATAATAAATATTATTTATACAATAAAAATATTGTATTTATATATCATAAGGTAAACATTCGGGGGGGGGGGGGGGGGGGGGGGGGGGGGGGGGGGGGGGGGGGGGGGGGGGGGGGGGGGGGGGGGGGGGGGGGGGGGGGGGGGGGGGGGGGGGGGGGGGGCCCCCCCCCCCCCCGCCATTTAACCCCTAAGCTTTTCCTTAATTAGCTGGAGGATCTCTCTGATGGCCGGTGAGGTATCTGGATATCTGCAAAGCACTCAAAACACTTGCCTTACATACTACTGCATGCATTTCCATTCACTTACGTACACTACGGGGAGAATAGAACAAAAAATATTCATATTCATGAATCAGAATTTTACAAAGATTTGACCATAATTCATGAGTTTATATTTCCCCCACTGGCTACCTCCCCCTTATATGTTCTGGCCCTGGGAACCCTGAAGGTGAGCCCTGAAAGGCTCCGACCTCACCCCAAGGATCTCTGCATCTGATAACCAATTACAGTAGACAATTATAATTACATATTTAAACCTTAACATAAACCCAACCCATTCTCTTCGCAGTTTGGGGATGGGGCAGGTTCATCACAGAAGGTTTATTTATTTATTTATATATTTGTGTGTGTGTGTGTGTGTGTGTGAGCAGCTAAAAAAGGGTAAGCTTCGTGGACGGATTGATGTAGGACTTTCTGTCATGTCTATTAAAAAGAAGACCATGTGCATTGATCTGGATACAGGAGACAGCATTTACCACTTAAAGGTAGCCATAAAACGAATTTTACACACACACAGACATGCACACAAAGTTTTAGTGTGAAATCAGTCATCTTCTTTATAGAGCTCTACCAAAGCTCTTCATCATAACAAAAGAAACCTGTGATTTGGTAGGTGAAGTCACGGGAGCTGTTCGATAATTGGGTCTCACAGCTACGAAACCACCGTATGTTCCGTCAGGACGAGATCATAATGGAACCACAGGAGAGCCAGCTGCATCCAGACAGTGCTTCCCTCAGACGGGTATTTACCTCAGCAGCATTTTCTGCTCATGAATCTTTCATCATTAGACCTGTGTATTGACACAAATACTACATTGTTTAGACAGGCTTTGATTTTTTCGGACCATCTGTTCTCTCCTTTTAGCGAGCTTTCTCCAAACAGCCTTCCTTAAAGCTGAAAAACAATCTGCTTCAGAGCTCAGAAGACATGAAGAAATGCTGTAGAGGTGAAGGCTTATGTCTGTGTGCATCGGTGTTCTATCATTCTATCAGCATTTGTCAAATTTATATTGAACTCATTTTTTCCCCAATTACAGAATTATCAGATTGTGATTCATCCTTGCTGGAACTAAATCTACTGCTGAAGAATATGGAAGTATTGCACCGCACTTTCTCTGCCCCTGCCATCAACACATTACAGGTTTTGTGTTCATGTTTGTACATTGTTTTCTATATGGCTTGCACACAGCATTAAACCAGTTCTGTTTGTTTTTCTGATAGCCTGAAAGTATTAAGAAAGAAAAAAAAGTAACACGGAGGTGGAAATCGAGACATCACAACAAAAATGGCAAAAACAACATGCAGGTAAACGCATAGGTCTTTCAAGGTGATTTTGGTCTAATTCAGGGGTCACAAACTTAACTGCACCATGATTGAAATCTCGAAGCACACTTTAGGTCGTGGGCCAAACAGTATAAACATTTATTAAACACACTAAATATAAATGTTTTCTGAACATGAATAGCATAAAAACAAACAGGAATATTCTACAATAAATAAACTTTATATAACTTAAAATACTTTGCTCTCTATAAAAATATCACTTGTCAAAATTATAAAAGTTTTAACTATGAACATGCTGCAAAAAACATGAAAGATTTAAATAAAATTATGCTTTTTTCCCCCACAAAATGTAAAGATAACAATATTGTTAAATGTTGCTGCTCTTCATATAATGTTTCTTATTCCTAAAATGTAATTTAAAATATGAGCATGGTTCAAAAAAACACATTGCCGAGCCATTAATAACAATAATAGTAAATCAATGTAATATTATCTTGCGGGCCGAATATGGCCCATGGGCCTTGAGTTTGACACCTATAGTCTAATTGGATTGACCATAGATGGAACATGGAAGTTTTTCCAAACCTGACAACTTGTTTAACAATAGATGCCTCATTGTCTAGTCAGTAACACTGTTTTTGATTAAAATACACATAATAGGGTATGTTACAATGACTAACATCTCATGCATAACCAAAAAAATCAAAAATCAATTGAAATAATGTTAATAATATTACAATAATGTGATCTTAAATGTATTTATACTTGACAAATAAATTATGCTATTTTATTTCTTATAATATTCGTGCAAATTTTTAAGGAAGTAGAGCAGCACGGTGGCTTAGTGGTTAGCATGTTCGCCTCTTAGCACTAGGGATTCCAGGTTCGAATCCCTATCTGGGTGGAGTTTCCATGTTCTCCCCACAAGTGACCTAATGTATAATAATTAGTTTAAACAAGATTAACATGAAGAGAAAATGAAGCTGAAAATAATATGAAAGTTTAAAAGAAATAAAAATAAAGTGTGCAGTCCCTTGGAATAAGTCCTAGAAAATGCATTTAAATGCATATATTAAGAGAAATATGTGTGTGAAGGCAGCAGTGATGTAACCTGGCTGTTGATGGTATCTCTTGGCTGTATCATAAAATTCCTGTCAAGATGTTAAAAATTTGTTGCATATGTTTTACTTAGTGGGCGGCACAGTGGCTTAGTGGTTAGCACGTTCGCCTCTCAGCGCTAGGGATTCCCGGTTCGAATCCCCATCTGGGTGGAGTTTCCATGTTCTCCCCGTGTCTGCGTGGGTTTCCTCCGGGTTCACCGGTTTCCTCCCACAGTCCAAAAACATGGATCAAGTCAATTGAATTCTCAAAATTGCCCCATATAGAGTATGTCTGTGTGAGTGAGTGTGTGCCCAGCGATGGATTGGCGCCCTGTCCTGGGTGTATTTGCCCAGCGCCTGAGACGTTCTCCCCTGGATATCTACTAATAGAGGATAAAGCGGGAGATAATGAATGAATGAATAAATGTTGTACTTAGTTACTTTTCTGTAACGCTCAAAACTTTTGTTTATCTGGCTTAAGTTCTACAAAGATATTATTCCACTTGTTTTAAAACCATTTGCATATAACTTCACAGTTATGCAGTAGTCCAACCAGCTGTACCAGGAGGACTGTGTAGGGTGGAGTCATGCAACACTATGGGGAATGAAAAAAATTTTGTCAATGACTTGATAAGTGGGTCAAAACGGAGATATAGATTAAAATGTACCGATTACAGAAACTATTCTATTGCGATTGTTTCTCTGGTTTCGCAGCGAGGACATATACTGTCTTATAGTTCTAAGAACAAAGGAATATTCTCTTGGTCACAAAGCATTAGTTTCTGCAGTAAATAGTATTCTGTCCTTTATAGACAAATCAAATCAAATTGATTGATCAGCCATTTTTGTTTTAGGCTCCTGGCTCAGCACCTTTGCTTGTGCACATGTCCAACCCAAATCTTCCATCAAATTTGGAGTCTTGTCTTCCAGAAACAAATTTAGAAACTCCAGACTCGCCCATTGATGCCTCAAGGCTACAGGAGGACTTTTGCAGGATGGCCAGTAGTGGTTAGTTCAATGAATTGTTTTGACAAAATGTTAATGAATGTGTTGTGTATATGTTCAATTTGTCGTTCTTTTCCTCTTTATCTCTACAACTGTTATGCTTTATTTAGTCTACACAAACTTGAAGGCAGCGTATATTTCTCTGTGTGTGGAGAGAGATCGGATCAAATGCAATTTGGATTTTAAGAACATCCATGAAACGGTATGTGGCTGATGATGTGTGTCTATACACATTTAGCTGTTTTTAGTGCTCATTCCTTACTGGCAATTTTTGGGTTTATTAAAACATTCAATAAAATAGTGGAAGTGTTAATGAAGTGATTTATTAACAGGTTTTCATGAGAGGAAAAAAGGTTAGAAAAACAGTATGCTGGGACAGATTTCAAATTGCATGGGATGTTTTGAGTATTTGGGTCAGTCACTGGATCTAATTCTCTCATGTCTGACTGTTTAATGTGATCCTCCCGATTAGGATATGACAGATGGACCACATCCACTCTTACAGCAGGTGTCCAGTGAGATTCGAGGCTCAGTCACTGAGTCCCTGTCAGAGTTCTTTGATGCTAAAGAGTATTTGCTGTCCTCCAGCTCCTCTGAGAACGAGGTCAGGTCATCAAAAGGTCCCACAATGGATAAAATAAAGGGGCAATATGCAGGTTTGCTGAACATGCGCTCTGTTTTGTGTGTATTTAGATTTCAGATAATGACTCCTGTATAAGTGATGCAAGTGACAATGTTTCAGTTGACTTCTGTAGCAGTGAGGGAGGGCTTGAGCGAGACATTTCAGGTAAAACCTTTATAAGATAGATAAGAATCATTCATTGGTCCCACAATGAGGAACTTATACACACACACAAGGGCAATATGCACACGAAAATCGCAATTTGGGCAAACTGATTTAAAATATTTGGTTTAGTTCATTGTGTGGGTGTGTGTGTCCAGGCATCAGCATGGTGCAGAGACGTTCTCGGCTGCCGAGTGTGTGTACAAGTGGTGGTATAAACTTGTGGAGCATTTTGTCTTCAAACATCGGAAAAGACCTTTCCAAAGTGGCCATGCCTGTGCAGCTAAATGAGCCCATTAACACCCTGCAGAGACTGTGTGAAGAGATGGAATACTGCCACCTGCTGGATACTGCGGCACAAACGCAGGACCTGTACATGCGCATGGTAAAGTCCAACCTACAAACCCAGGTCTATTTTTCTCTATTAAATTGGAACATATTTACAGACCATGTGTGCGTGTGTATGTGTAGGTGTATGTTGCAGCATTTGCAGTGTCGGCATATGCATGCACTTTCACCAGAGCTGGAAAAAAGCCATTCAACCCTTTACTGGGTGAGACATATGAGTGTGAGCGTCCGGACAAAGGTTTCCGCTTTGTTGCGGAGCAGGTACAACGTTCCCTCTGTTTCCTACCTCTGCATGCACACAACTTAAAAGTGGCTTATTTTCCCTCAGTGTAATACATACACTGTAATTTCTCTTACTTCAGGTCAGCCATCATCCTCCTGTGTCTGCATGCCACTGTGAGTCTAAAAACTTTACTCTGTGGCAAGGTAAGTAGAACACATGCACGTTCAAATCTTTAGAGCTTTAATGAAATACACTTGGGAAGTAATTGTAGAAAATTGTGTGTCTGACTCAGATGTTCAGTGGAAGAATAAATTTTGGGGCAAGTCTATGGAGATTGTGCCCATGGGAACAATGCATATAGTATTGCCACGGTATGAACCTTAAAAAAATATTTACACCTGTGTATTTTCTGAAAGTTTATAGCTCTGTCTCACCTTAATGTTTATATCTTTACCTGTTTTTTTTTCTTTGTATTAGTTTTGGAGATCATTTTGAGTTGAATCGGGTAACTTCGTGTGTCCATAATGTTATAAGCGGACAGCGGTGGATAGAGCACTATGGTGAGATGACTATTAGAAATACAACTCCTGAAGCTGATTCCAGTATCTGCAAAGTCACCTTCCTTAAGGTAGAACTGCTTTATTTTTATTTTTTTATTATTGTTTATTAACACCTACGTACAATCATGTTTTTTGTATGGAACTTTATATTAAGGATGTTTTTTTATAGATTTAAATGCACTTTAAGGCTTTGTATAGTGACAATTAAATATTTTGTGAACCCTTTAGAATTTTCTATATTCTTCATATTGACAATCAATTTTTGCATGTATTTAAGTGTACCTTAAGGATCTGAAGTTCCTAATTAATCAGATAACTATTAGGTGAATGTTTTATTTATACATGATTGAACAGAGTTCCTTTAATGTCTGGTATTTACAACAACTTGTGTACAATAGCATGAACTAAGAAGACTAGGAGTCCCCCCCCCCCACATTCATGCCTTATAAACAGAGCTAATATAAGATTATCCTAACTCTACCCAGGAGCGATTGGCCTAGAACTATCATGCAAAGAGCAAAAAGTGTAAGAGTCCATGAGGTCACAAAGAATTCCAATATAACTTTTGAGCAACTAATGGTCTTCCTTATATTAGCTACTGTTAATAAGTCTATCATTTGAAGAACACTACACAGAAATGTTATAGATGGTAGGCTTGAAAGAAGAAAGTGGCTGCTCTCCAGGTTGTGAATCTGTGACAAACACAGTAATAATGTATAATTTACATGAAAAGAAAACCACCAATTCTCAAATAAAATTACACTAAATAATAAACTAAAATGAAAATGAAGGATAATAATACATTTCCAAAGTATATTAACCTTGGTTTTATCCTTATTCTATCATAAGCTTTATCATCTTGTTTCATATATATATAGATGTGTATATATGTATGTGTGTGTATGTATGTATATCATTCATTCATTCATTATCTCCCGCTTATCCTCTATTAGGGTCGCGGTGGGGTTCCCCATGCCCATCCAGGGGAGAATGTCTCGGGCGCTGGGCAGATACACCCAGGACAGGGCGCCAATCCATCGCTGGGCACACACTCACACACACACACACTCTATATGGGGCAATTTTTGAGAATTCAATTAACTTGATCCATGTTTTTGGACTGTGGGAGGAAACCGGAGAACCCGGAGGAAACCCACGCAGACACGGGGAGAACATGGAAACTCCACCCAGATGGGGATTCGAACCGGGAATCCCTAGCGCTGAGAGGCGAATGTGCTAACCACTAAGCCACCGTGCCGCCCTATGTATGTATATATATATATATATATATATATATATATATATATATATATATATATATATATATATATATATATATACATGTGTGTGTGTGTATGTATGTATTTAAATTTGTGTGTGAGATTTTTTTATTTTATTTTATATTATTTATTTATTTGTCTCCAGTCGAGATCTAGAGACACAAATACTAACAAGGTTGAAGCAGTGGTCACCAATTCAGAGGGGCATGTGGTCCACACCCTCTTTGGCAAATGGAATGAGGCTTTGTACCTTGGAGACCCACCATCTGCCATTTGCATATGGAGAGCCAGTAAGTGAACAATAAAAGGTTAGATTAAGCTGTTAGAGTGATTAATTGAAATCCGTATTGTTTTGTTAAGGTAATTTACAAATTAATAAGAAGTATATAACATTGTTTGTTTTAAATTGTCTGTAGTAGTATATAGATGTTTTCTTGGCATGTGATTTTCATATGTTTGTGTGCAGACCCCATGCCTGAAGACTATGAGCAGTACTATGGATTTACCCAATTTACTGTTGAACTCAATGAGTTGAATGAAAGTCTACAACTGCATTTACCTCCTACAGATACACGTTTCAGACCAGATCAGAGGTGAGTGCATGCGCCAAATCAGCTTACATTTTCAACTTGTGTAATATTCAGTATATGGTACAGAGGTCAAGCAAAGGGTATAATATTTAATTACTGTCATTTTGGCACATATTCAGCATGTCACCATTGTACCCCGATGCTATGTGTGTTCTATGTATCGTAATTATAATAATAATAATAATAATCTTTATTTATATAGCACTTTTATAGAGCATTTCACAAAGTGTTTTACAAAAAGAATAAATCATACATATAAAAGTATGTACAAATACATATACATGTGTACATATATACACATACATAATAAAAAATAATATGAAACACAAGGAACCAACCAAAATGTCAACGTAATCATTAAACTTCAAACATTACTAAAAGCAAGAGAGTAAAAATTAGTTTATATTTTTTATTATAATTGTTTATTATTTATATGGAATAATATGCTCCCTACTATTGGTCCTTGTTAAAAGATGAGCAGCAACATTTTAAACAAGCCACCAAATAAAAAAAAAATACCTCAAATGACATTTTATTTAACAAATGGATTATTACAAAAGTTCATTTTTTTCACAAAAAAATATTGTTAACTGATCACATGACGCGACACGGTGGCTTAGTGGTTAGCATGTTCTCCTCTCAGCACTAGGGATTCCCGGTTCGAATCCCCATCTGGGTGGGGTTTCCATGTTCTCCCCGTGTCTGCCTGGGTTTCCTCCGGGTTCTCCAGTTTCCTCCCACAGTCCAAAAACATGGATCAAGTCAATTGAGTTCTCCAAATTGCCCCATGTAGAGTTTTTGTGCGTGTCTGTGTGAATGTGTGCCCAGCGATAGATTGGCGCCCTGTTCTGGGTGTATATGCCCAGCGCCCGAAACGTTCTCCCCTGGATGGGCATGGGGAACCCCCCCGCGAGCCTAATATAGGATAAAGTGAAAGATAATGAATGAATGAATGAATGATCACATGACCAGGAGTGCATGTACTAAAACAGGAATCAATGTAATTTGTGAACCATACATATCTTTTTTTTTTTTTTTTTAAGTAATTCTGTGGTAAACAAAATAGGAACCTAAAAAGTACACAAAACTGCACACTGCAAATCACTTGAATGGAAAATCAGACCACTGTGCGGTCCTTGGTATAAATTTCCCTTATTTGTGTGGGTGTGTATGTGTATGCCATTATTTCCGACTTCACTGTGTAAAGTCATAAATATAGGAAGTTATATAATTTCCCCCACACTTTAATAGCACTTAACAGACCTTTAAATTAAACTACCTTTAGTATAATCAACCTGAATATAAATCTAATCAAGTAAGTGTTTTTTTTTCTTAGCAGTAATGAAATTGAAATAATTAAAGACAAACTGCTGTTTATTTCTTTCCTGCACAATTGTGTAATTTAATGTCTTAATTTTTTTTCCACTTTTTTTGTACTTCACACTACTTTTGGTGTATCACTTTGTACCTCAAAAGTAAAATGAGTTTAATGCAATTTAAACCCTTTTCTCTTCAGTGATTGTGAAAAGGGCACAGTGGCTTTGTGGTTAGCATGTTCTTTCAGCTCAGGGGTTTCAAGTTCGAACCCTGACCCTAACCTGTCCAGGGTGTATCTGCCCAGCACCTGGAATGTTCTCATGTTCTCTTTATCTCAAAGCAAAAAGACATTTATAGCCTGAAAAAAAGATGATCTACATATACAGCAGTATTGCGAGTCCCTTGTGTTCTGGCTGAAGGCTGTGCAACACACCAAGAGAGGCTAAGCAGAGCAGCGCCAAAGGATGGGGTATAACCAAACTAATTAACAAATAAGCAGGAAGTTAACTAACTGAAATTGACAAAGGAGAGTAGTTAATTAACTAAACAAAATGTGCAATGAACTAAGCAAACAAATCAGACAGTTAATTAACTAGTTAATAAAGGCAAAAGCGGGTGGCACTGTGGCTTAGTGGTTACGTGGCACGTTCGCCTCTCCGTGCCAGGGATTCCTGTTTCGAATCCCAATCTGGTTGGAGTTTTCATGTTCTCCCTGTGTCCATGTGGATTTTCTCTGGGTTCTCCGGTTTCCTCCCAAAGTCCAAAAACATGCATCAAGTCAATTGAATTCTCCAAATTGCCCCATATAGAGTGTGTGTCTGTGTGAGTGAGTGTGCCCAGCGATAGATTGGCGCCCTGTCCTGGGTGTATCTGCCCAGCGCTCGAGACCTTCTCTATTGGATGGGCATGGGAAATCCTATTAGAGGATAAAGCGGAAGATAAAGGATGGATAGATGGATAAAGGCAAAAGCAAGTGGTTAATAAACTAAACACAGGAGGCAATATAGGTGAGCAAAGTAGCAACACAAAGTGAACAAACCCTAAATGTGAGCAGGAGGGCACGGAGCAACCATGATAAGCAATGTCCTCATCTAAGGTGAATTGGAAAAATAAATCTGTTTGTATTGGATTCATGGGTGTGACATCAGGAAACAGGCGAGTGGATCAAACAAAATAGCAAAATTTTGTGAATGTAATCAAATGCACAGCAAAATGTATAAAACTGAATTTTTAAAATATCTAATACCCACAGGTTCACAGTGTCAACGTAGTCAGTGTCTTACTTTTCATATAGCTCGTCCCAGCTCTTTTTTTTTTTTTACTACAACACAGGACGGAGAAGTAATTAAAACAACTAAGGTATTTGGTGTTATGGTACTAGGACCGAGCGAGGCGGATTCGATACTCGGAGAGACGGGTACTGGAGACGGAGATACAAACAGAGCAGGTTTATTGAGACACAGGGACGCAGTACACAGGACGAAGAAGCGGGTTGAGCGGAGAGTGGACAACGGGTTTGACGTGAGAGACGTGGAAGGTGGGGTGGATACGCATGGAGCGGGGCAGATGGAGGCGGACGGCTGCAGGGCTGAAGACGCGGGTGATCGGGAAGGGGCCGATGAAGCGGGGGCTCAGTTTACGGGATTCTGTCTTTAAGAGTATATTCTTGGTAGATAACCAGACGAGTTGCCCCACCTCGTAACTGGGGGCAAGGCGGCGTTTGCGGTTGGCGGAGACGACGGCGGAGGCTTGGGCTTGGCGGAGCGCTATCAGGGTGTTCTTCCAAGTGCGGCGGCATCGGCGGATGTGTTGGGCAACGGACGGGACATGAATCTCCGACTGGTCCTCCAGGAACAGGGGAGGTTGGTAGGGGGGGGGGGGGGGGGGGGGGGGGGGGGGGGGGGGGGGGGGGGGGGGGGGGGGGGGGGGGGGGGGGGGGGGGGGGGGGGGGGGGGGGGGGGGGGGGGGGGCAGCGGAGGGTGGTCTCCACCACCTGGTTGGCCCTCTCGGCCTGTCCGTTGGACTGGGGGTGACCACCAGAGGTCAGTGACACATTTGTCCCAAAGAATCTGTGGAAAGCTCTCCATACCTGGGAGATGAACTGGGGACCCCGGTCCGAGACGATGTCCACAGGGATGCCGAAGATCCGGAAGACTTGCTCGAAACATATCTTGGCGGTCTCTAAAGCGGAAGGAAGCTTGGCCAGGGCAATCAGTCGAACAGACTTGGAAAACCGGTCTATAATTGTTAGGATCACTGTTTTACCTTTGGAGTCCGGCAGTCCCGTGACGAAGTCCAGTGCGATATGGGACCAGGGACGCCCAGGTATGGAGAGCGGTTGGAGTAGTCCGGCAGGGGGCTGGTGTGAGGCCTTGTTACGGGCGCAGGTGGCGCAGGCAGCGACGAACTCCCTTACGTCGGCCGCCTTGAGGCCGAAGGGAACCACGCAGTACTCGTAGTGGCCAGTGGGAGTGTTGAACCCCGTCTTCCATTCGTCCCCCTCCCTTATGCGGACCAGGTGGTAGGCGTTCCGCAGGTCCAGCTTGGTGAAGACGGTTGCTCCCTGCAAAGACTCAAATACGGAAGATGTTAAAGGCAGAGGGTATTTGTAGGGGACAGTGATGGTGTTTAGTCCCCTGTAGTCGATGCAGGGACGTAGGGAGCCGTCCTTCTTAGATACGAAGAAGAACCCGGCCCCTACAGGGGAAGTCGAGGGCCTTATGAGGCCGGTGGTGAGACACTCCGACACGTATCTCTCCATGGCCTCTCTCTCAGGAAGGGATAGGGGGTAGATCCGGCTGGAGGGCAGCGGGGCCCCGGGCAGGAGGTCAATGGCGCAGTCGTATGACCTGTGAGGCGGTAGCTGGCAGGCCTTGTCCTTGCTAAAGACCTCCCCCAGGTCGTGGTACTCGTTTGGCACTGAGGAGAGGTCCACGGTGCAGGCGCTATTCCGGGCAGGAGCATGGCTGGGGGGAACAGTGGCGAGCAGGCAAGAAGAGTGACACTCGGTTCCCCAGGTAAGGATACGGCCGTTGACCCAGTCGATGTGAGGGTTATGTTTCCTGAACCAGGGGTAACCCAGGAGGACAGGAACCTCGGGGGACCGGAACACCGAGAAACAGATTCTCTCCTGGTGGTTGCCCTCCAACGTCAGCCGGATGAGTGATGTGCGATGGGTGATAGGGGACAGTCGCCTACCGTCCAGGGCCAACGTATGGAGGGGGTTGGTTAGGGGAGAGATCACCAGGCCGTGGTGGTTGGCAAAACCCGCGTCTATCAGATTCTCCTCTGCTCCAGAATCCAATAGTACCTCTACGGCCACCTGTTTCTCCCGGAGGATGAACGTAGCGGGGAGGCTGAGGCGTTGAGCTTGGGGATTTGGTGTGGGACTCGACAGGACCCCAAGTCCTACTGCCGAGTCAGTCCTTTTTGGGCGAACGGGGCAATCTCGCAGTCGGTGATCCCCCTTGCCACAGTAAAAGCACAGCCCCTGGTCCCTGCGCATGCTCCGGACGTCAGGGGCCAGAGGGGTGCGTCCCAACTGCATGGGCTCGGGACCTTCCAACTGTTCTGCCGTGGGGGTATCTCTTGCGGCGGCTGGTGGGGTTCGTGGTGTCGGAGCAGTACGGATCTGGCGCTCTCTGCGTCTTTTGTTGATCCTCCCGTCAATACGAACGGCGAGGTTAATCAGATCCTGGAGCGTCTCGGGTCGGTCCCGGGTAGCGAGCTCGTCCCGTAGCTGGGAGTTCAGCGCGTAACGAAAGACGCCGCGGAGTGAGCGCTCCCACCATCCCGACTCCGCGGCGATCGTCTGGAACTCGACTACGAACTCCGCTACCGGGCGGGCTCCCTGGCGTGCTGAGAGGAGCCGAGAGTCGTCGTCGTCCGTGTAGTCCGGCCGGTCGAAACACCCCACGGAACCTGTGCATGAACGTGGTGTACGTGGTGCCCAGCGGAGAGATAAGCCCTTGCGCTGCCTCGGCCCAGCTTAGCGCGCGGCCTCGAAGAAGCCCAATAACAAAGGCGATCTTGTGCGCGTCGGTGGGGAAGCACGTAGGGCGGATACCAAAATACAGCTCGCACTGGAACAGGAAGCCGCGGCAGCGCTGGAGGTCGCCATCATAAGGTTCAGGAAGGACGGCGGCACCGTCGGGGCACGTAGCGACCGCGGGCGGCGGGTTCGGTACCTGGTTAATCGGAGAGACCGTCGATGCGGTGGCTGCCGGCAGTGAAGCGAGTGCGGTCCGTAGTTGTAACGCCAGCTCGCTTACCAGGTCCGCCAATCCCTCCTGACAGCTGTACAATAAATCCAGGCGTGGATCGGGCTGAGGTCCGGCTGGTGGTGGTTGTGCCGGCTCCGCTCCGGTGCCGCGTTGCTCCGAGGAATCCATCGTGGCTAGTTTGTAATGTTATGGTCCTAGGACCGAGCGAGGCGGATTCGCTATTCGGAGAGACGGGCACTGGAGACGGAGATACAAACAGAGCAGGTTTATTGAGACACAGGGACGCAGTACACAGGACGAAGAAAGACACAGGGCAGTGGGTGATGACGTCACGGTGGGTCGGGTTCCAATACGGGGAGACAGTGTGCAGGGTACTTGACGGGACGAAGGCGACAGGATGATGAGCTGCACACAGAGAACAGAACAAAGACAGACGACAAGGCGCAGGGCACAATGCGAGGCAAAACAGGGCAGAGACGGGGGCTCGTAGTGTCGGGGCTTGGCATAGGCGTGGCACGAGACAAACTAGCGGTGAGGGACAGGTAGTGCAGGGTATAAATAGGCAAACGTGATGGGGACCAGGTGCTCGTGATTTCAGGGGCTCGAACACATAACCCAACCCACACCACGTGACCAAAACAACCGTGACAATTTGGTAACCTTAGGTATTACCGAACCATCAGATTTCTTAATCGGAGTGGTACAGAGACAAATTGGGAATTTCTCCTGAAAAGCACCGTGGACAACCTGCAGTGGAGGATCATACACAGCCACAATGCCACAAATTTAAAATGTAGCCCAATGTATCTGTAGTCCACTGTAGCTGTAACTTATCTCTTTTATGCGACAGCGGAAACAGTAAAACACCTGGTTTTTAGTGCATCAGACAACCTCAGGTCTTGGCTTCTGTGGTTTATCATTTTTACCTGTAAAAAAAAGAATCTGCCTGCTATTTTTTTTAATAGACCAAACATGATGTTTGGATAACAAGAAAAATGAAGTGGGGAGGATTTGGGATTCTGAGTGCTGATGTGTTGTAAAGAACTCTGATTAAAGTTGATTTAATTTTACCATTTATGACATTTAGACTCAGAATGCTGGGTTTCTGTTAATTTATGTTTGACCATTTAGCAGATGCTTTTATCCAAAGCGACTTACAAATGCTGGAGCAATAAGGGGGTAAGGGTCTTGCTCAAGGATCCACATTGGTCCTGCGATTGGAATCCACAAATTCAGATTGATATCCCAAGACTCTAACCACTGAGCTACCGCAGCCGCCCACCATTTATTTTTTAAGTTAGAGGTTCTTGTTTTTAAATGAGGTATATTGATGTCTTTTTTTCCGGGTTGTGTTTTTACTTTTGTGTCTCACTCACTGTTTGTGTGACATCACGTTAGATTTCTTGAAGAAGGAGATATCACAGGAGCTGAAGAACAGAAGGAGCGGATCGAGTCTCTCCAGAGGGAAAGAAGAAGGATTTTACAGGAGAGCAACATGACCTACGAGCCCAGATTTTTCAAGTGGGTAACCACTACATGTTCTCCAAAACTGAACAAAAGATTAACAACTTTTACCAAGTTTATTTTATCACTTTATTTTTGTCCAGCCAGATTGGACTCAGATAATATAATCAGGTTAGTTAACAATAACATAAGCATAATATCAGTATATGACAGGTGTCTGCCTGTAATCTGAGCACATCTGTCCTTTAACCAGCATGCATGTGCGTATTTTTTTTTTCTGAATGACTTACTTGCATTACCAGTTACCAAAATTGTCATTATGATAGGAGCGTTGTGCCTAACAACACCTCCATTCGGTGATTTATTCACAATAATGCCCGCCCTCTCGTAGCTTATTGCTTTTATAAAACGGTAACAAACGCACTGTGATTCAAAAAAACAAGGGTTGAGTCATTACTTGTAACATCACTAAAACATCAGACAAAGCAAAGTTAAGTTCTGATTGATGAACTTTATTAATCCCATATAGGGGAAATTCAAAAAGTGAGAAAGATCAGACATAATACATTGGGAAAGGAAAAGAATGGTGATAAAAATTTAAGATCATTTGAGAAATGATATATCTATAAGTGGGCGGCACGGTGGCTTAGTGGTTAGCACGTTCGCCTCTCAGCACTAGGGATTCCCGGTTCGAATCCCCATCTGGGTGGAGTTTCCATGTTCTCCCTGTGTCTGCGTGAGTTTTCTGCGTGAGGTTCTCCGGTTTCCTTCCACAGTCCAAAAACATGGATCAAGTCAATTGAATTCTCAAAATTGCCCCATATAGAGTGTGTCTGTGTGAGTGAATGTGTGCCCAGCGATGGATTGGCGCCCTGTCCTGGGTCTATTTGCCCAGCGCCCGAGACGTTCTCCCCTGGATGTGCATGGGGAACCCCACCGTGACCCTAATAGAGGATAAAGTGGGAGATAATGAAAGAATGAATATATCTATAAGTCAAAAGGCCTCTAGTGTGTGTGTGTGTGTGTGTGTGTGTGTGTGTGGCTGTGGCTATGTGAGTGTGCCCACAAGGCCTATAGTATGTGTGTGTGTGTGTGTGTGTGTGGCTGTGTGAGTGTGCCCAGTGATGGATTGGCACCCTGTGCTGTGTTAATCTGCCTAGCGCCCGAAATATGCCCGGATAGGCATGGGGGACCCCCCCGCGACCCTAATAGAGGATATAGCGAGAGATAATAAATGATATTTGAAGTTATATTTAGAAAGTGATACAAATTTTTCTCACTTGAAACTTTACTAGAACAACACTAATATTGAAAAAGAAATCAACTTTAGTTCTGTCACAACTTAAAATTTTGCATCACATGAGGCAGAACAACTGAAACTGGTCAGGAATGGTTTAGTTCAGGTTTATATGTCTTTATACTTCCACAAACTTTTACTCATGAAACCGAGCTGTGGTAATTGCTGCTACATTGACATCAGTGTCAGATCCTTCATAAAGTTTTAGCAAAAAATATCCGGAAGAGTGAAGAGGACCAAGTAAAGCATTTGCTTTAGAGCACAGTTGCAGTTAACTACACACATTAATCTTATCCATTTGTTTCTCAGTAGTGCTATAGGCAATTTACAGCCTTTAACATGAGAACTGCCATTCCTCCTGTGTACATCATAATGTTTTTAAGGTGGTGGCAGTTTGTAATCATTTTAAATATTTTAACTACAACTTGACATGACCCTGCTTTAGTAAAGTTTTTTTTACACCTATTATTTTACCACTTTGGTAAATATTGATTTTGATTAAAGAATGACAGCATTTAGCAGTTTTTTGGTATAACAGACTGCTGCTCTGTTATTGAGGATGCAATAGAATTATTTGTTGATCAGTTTGACCAAAATTATTGATTACTTTAAGATGTCATGGATTCATGAATTATGAACATCATAGTATACATGTTGATTATTACTGCTCTTTATAGTTAAAGACACAGTATCGGAACACTTATACACATTCACACACACTGTGAGTCATTCTGAATTAAATATCCCCGTGCGAGCGACTTCTGCTCTTATCCGTCTCTCTCTATTCCCAAAACCGGCGTGCGGCCATGCCCCATGCCTCAACCACGTCTCATTTAAATGTACGTTTCAATTCAAAGTCTTTGTAAAGGTGGGCAGGCCAATGTAATTGACTGTCGTTACCATAACTACAACCAATTATTATTATTATTATTATTATTATTATTATTATTATTATTACAACTTCCCAGCATGTTTTGCAGCTGGGTTATATGTGTTCTATGTTTATGCTTTTATTAATGTTCATGTTCAGAATACAGGTCGCAGGGACCCAGTTGTACATTTGTGCTGTATGCTTTTGTCCATTTGGATGCAGGGGGATGGTGGTGGTGTTGTTGTTGCTGGTGCCATTTAGGGGAAATCCTTGAGCCAAAGGCTGTCCTGAAACCAAGTTCTCTCCATGTCATGTACTGGAGTGTGTTTAATAAAAGGGCAATTTCTGTGAAAATGCCAACCGTAAGCCGAGTCTTTTCTATGCTGATCCCACAATATTAATATGATCTGTAACAGACGGACTACAGTCTGGAATTGTAAAACTACAAAGTCCATCAGTACACTAAGTGGAACTGATCACATGGACAATAAGTGGAGCAAAAAAGAGCTTTGTTGGTGTGCTGGTACTCTATATTTACTTGTGATAAATACATCAGTAGACATTCCAAAAACTATAAACTAAATGATGCTATTTAAATCTGAATGTTGAATATAATTATAACATTGATGTAGTCTACCGATGTTACCAATGTGCCTCTTTGTGCAAGGCCCTTAGCCCTCATTGCTCCAAAGGGGGACAGTGACCCCAACCAAGTTGGGATACCTGTAAGTCGCTTTGAATAAAAGTGTCCGCTAAATGATCAAATGTAATGTAGTTATGGAGCCATTGTTCTGCTCCATTGATATTGTGCAATTATATGTGTCATTTTTTAATTCCTTATTTTGTTACATGTAGTTTTTTTTTACTTACATTTACATTTAGTCATTTAGCAGACGCTTTTATCCAAAGTGACTTACTAATGATAACACCACAAGTCAGAAGCCATGGAGAAAACCAACTATACTGTAAATTCATCAAACCTGATTGTTATTCGATGCTGCGCCCCCCCCCCCTTTTTTCCCCCCTCTACAACAGGTATTTGGTAAAG
Organism: Corydoras maculifer; assembly: GCA_019802435.1. NCBI lineage: Eukaryota > Metazoa > Chordata > Actinopteri > Siluriformes > Callichthyidae > Corydoras > Corydoras maculifer. The sequence continues at coordinate 3,550,209 of JAFMOD010000428.1, forward strand.
AGATGCGTCTTCAGTAGTTTCTTAAAACTGTTTAGTGATTCTGCCTTATTTATTACATTATTATTATTGCCTTGGATTTATGTTAATTTAAAACTTTTTTTTGTTTAATCAGGAGAGCTGCAGATGACTCTTGGATATCAAACAACACATACTGGAACTTGAGGGAAGACTTTGGTTTCAGCAAGCTGGAGTTTCCTGTGCTCTGGTGACCTCACCGGGACTTTTACTCTGGTCAAACATGATGCCAAATTATGCTAGGACAAGCTTAATGGTCACATACTTAAACTTAATACTACAGTACAGAGAAATTCCAAGGGAGAGTTTTAAATGTGTGCCTTTTTACAACAGTAACTTTGCAGCTGCTTGTATTTTGTTCTCCATTCAGGTTTAATCTCAAAAACCTGAATCGTAATCTCAAAACGTAATCTCAAAGTTGCATTGGGATGGATATTAAATGCTTATAATGATTGTTCACCCAAAAAATATACATTTTAAAAAGATGTTTTTAAATACGGTGTGCCTGTTTTTAAAACTTTTATGCTTTTAGTTTGGGCTGGAAAGGGTTTAGTGGTTATTATGGCCCATAGATGTTAGTTCTATACTATTATTTAAATCAAAGCACCACCTTTGTTATACCAGAGAGAGAGAGCAAATAGCATTAGCCTATTCATTTCAGAGAGCTTTGATACTAGTGCCTGTTTCAGCAGCTGCTCAAAAGCTGCTAAATACCACCAGATCCTACATTTCAGGTAGATGTCCTTTGGTTTTAAATGACTTTAACAAACCATACCTTTAAATCTAAAATTTGAATTGATGGGTGAAATTAAGTATGTAATCAAATGAAATTTTAAAAAATTTAAAATATTCTTACATTATACACTGTCATTTACAAACTATCATCTCTGATTCACTTCTAATATTACAAGTTCATTTTTTTTCTACCACAACTGAATTGAAAAGGGCTGAAGCTATTCATTTGTGTACTTACATAACAGAAGTTATCGTAGGTTTGAATTGTTTTAGTTGTTCCTCCTGTTCTTATTGTTGCATCAGTAAAGCTTAACATGACAGCACTGCAAACTCGCTGCATAAAGAGCACAAAGAAAAGAGCAGTGCAATGATACATTTGCTGCATGTACACAAAGTCTGTTTAATGAAGTATACAATCATATTCTGATTCTTGCATATCTTCTATGAAAATATGAACTGTTAATCAGTCTATTGCTGCTAAACATAGTAAATAAAATATTTATTTGATATGTGTGTTATTGTATATTTTAAACACTGGACACACAAACAGTAAATAAATCATTTATTTTTTATCTTCTGTTCAATCCTCTTCTATGGTCGTGGCGGGTGGGGTTACCCAGGCTCATTCAGGGGATAACGTTTCGGGCACTGGGCAGATACACTCAGGACAGGGAGCCAATCGCTGGAAGCACACTCACTCACAGACACACACAAACTAATATGTGGCAATTTAGAGCATTCAATTTACCTTGAATCCATGTTTTTATGCTGTGGTAGGAAACTGGAGGAAACCCACAGATAAAACATGGAAACTCCACCCAGATTGTGATTCGAACCTGGAATTTTACTACGTGCTAACGTAGTAAAATAAAATTACTGCTGGTGGAAGTGCGTTCTCCCACAAGGCTCCTCAACTTTGGAATAGCCTTCCAGTTACTGTTCGTGATTCTGAATCACTATTAATCTTTAAAAAAAAATAAAAACATTTATTTAATCTTGCATTTAATGAATCCCCTGTAGATAAAGATCTCAGGCTTGACTGTGTTGGAGGGGTAACCTGTGATCAGTGTACGCTAGCGTTTCACCTCTTCACCCACCTCATCGTTAATGGGGGGGTGTGGCGCTGAAATGATGCTGTTCCGGGGTGCCATCACAACTATGTAGAGTCTGCGGTATCTTCCTCTTTTAGTTATGCTGCTCTAGTCAGTAATGCCGGAGTCACATGCTGCACTGTGTCAATCAATTACTTATTAATTAAATGCCGTGCTTTATTATTAGCTCTAACTGCCTTCCTTGTCTGTTTCTTTTGAGGAGTGACTGGCTTCCTGGAGATCTTCATCCATGGCTCTGCTGACGAATACTGCAGGACACCCTTAATGGACTCACATACAGTTTTCCAGTTGTTAGAGTTTTCCATTTGTTTAATATCTGGACATGGCTGTCCTACAATGTTGTTGCTGCCTGGCCGCTCAAAGAGGATGAGTCCCCCACTGAGTCTTGGTCCTCCCAAGGTTTCTTCCTTAAATAACAACATAACAGGGAGTTTTTTCTTGACACTGTCACTTTGGCTTGCTCTTTGGTGGTTTAAAAGCTTTTCATTATGTAAAGCTGCTTTGTGACCAAAAAAAAGAGCTCTATAAATAAAGAACTTGAACTTGAACTAACCACTAAGCCACTTTGCCTCTCTTATATTGTACAGTGTGGCCTAAAAATATTTAGTCATCCACTGGTTGTGGAAGTTCTCCTACATAGAAAGATGAACTAGGCCGGTAATTTTCATCATGAGTACACTTCCAATATGAGAGAAGAAATGGGGAAAAAAATCCAGGAAATCACATTGTAGGATTTTTATTTTATTAGAATTTATTTGTAAAATATGGTGGAAAATAAATATTTGGTCAGCCACAAACAAGCAAGCTGTCTGGTTCTTTCAGACCTGTAACTTGTTCTTTAAGAAGCTCTTCTGTTCACTTCTTTACTCGTTACCTGTGTTAATAACACCTGTTTGACCTCGTTATCTGTATGAAAGACACCTGTCTACAGGTTCAAGCAGTCAGACTCCAAACTCAACCACGGCCAGGACTAAAGAGCTGGCAAAGGACACCAGGAAGAAAACTGCAGACCTGCACCAGGCTAGGAGAAGTGAATCTACAATAAGCAAGCAGGTTGGTGTGAATAAATCAACTGAGATTTGCACATGTGGCTGACTAAATACTTTTTGGCCGCACTGTAATTTCATACTGATAAATTTTAATAATTCGTAATCCAAATGAGAATATGGACACAATGAATCTTGTGTGGGAGCAAAAGGATTACCTAATTGTAAGGAAGCAGTTTAAAACATTCACTCATTATCTTCCGCTTTATCCTCTATTAGGGTCGTGGTGGGGTTCCCCATGCCCATCCAGGGGAGAAGGTCTCGGGCGCTGGGCAGGACAGGGCGCCAGTCTATCGCTGGGCACACTCACTCACACAGACACGCATGCATACACACTCTATATGGGGCAATTTGGAGGTCTCAATTGACTTGATCCATGTTTTTGGACTATGGAAGCAAACCAGAGAACCCGGAGGAAACCCACACGGACACGGGGAGAACATGGAAACTCCATCCAGATGTGGATTCGAACCGGGAATCCCTAGTGCTGAGAGGCGAACGTGCTAACCACTAAGCCACCATGCCACCCCAAGAGTTAATTATCTCCCCATGCCCATCAAGGGGAGAATGTTTTGGGTGCTGGGCAGATACACCCAGAACAGGGTGCCAATTTATCGCTGGGCACACACTCACTCACACAAACAATCTATATGGGGCAATTTGGAGAATTCAATTGACCTTGATCCATGTTTTTGGACTGTGGGAGCAAACCGGAGAACCCGGAGGAAACCCACATGGACACGGGGAGAACATGGAAACTCCACCCAGATGGGGATTCGAACCGGGAATCCCTAGCGCTGAGAGGCGAACGTGCTAACTACTAAACCTCTGTGCCGCCCTTTTGCAAAATATACTGTACATTATATATATTCATTTATTATCTTCTGCTTAATCCTCTACTAGGGTTGTGGGGGGGGGGTCCCCGTACCCATCAGGGGAAGAACGTTCCGGGCGCTGAGCAGATACACCCAGGACAGTGTACCAATCTATCGCTGGGCACACTCACTCACACAATCACACAATGTATGGGGCAATTTAGAGCATTCAATTTACCTTGAATCCTTGTTTTTGGACTGTGGAAGGAAACCGGAGAAAACCCACATGGACATGGAGAGAACATGGAAACTCCACCTAAATTGGAATTCCACCATATATATATATATTGCCACATTTTATATTTACATATATTAACAAATAAAAATCACGTGTGCATCTCCTTTCTTAAAACAATATAACAATTAAGTTAAAATCTTTTTTCTAAGTTGTAACTTAAAATTATTATGAATTATTATGGCTTTGTATTTATGTTCTTATGAATGCAATATTTTTAGGAAGGCTTTTAGATTAAAGAGATTGCCTCCAGTTTAGTAGAAATGTTCACATTGTAAAGAAACAATTCAACTATTTTGATGTTTAAAGGTCAAGTAACCTCAAATCCACTTCTGTAGCTGATATTACAGCTATAAGCCATCGACCCTGCTGCCCTACCCTTACTCTCTCACCTCTGACCACCCCACTCATCTCACCATCAATGTGAAGGACAAGAGTCAAGAGGCTTTTTAGCAAACCAAAGGTAAGACAAGCCCCTGGCAGGTCTAGTGTCTCCATCCAACCTATAACACTACCAAGAACAGTAAGCACACAATTTTACACACATTTCCATGAATCACTGCAACTTTACTTCATTTTGTTCCCATCTGTTTGAAACGTAAACCAATCCCCAAAAAAGTGAACATAACTGGATGTAATGTTCAAATTCCTAGCTGACCCAGTCAGCCACTGAAAAATTCTGTCCCGATTGCTTCTGTAGTTATGAAGGTATTTGAACACCTGGTCTTGAGCCCACCTGAAGAACATAACAAACCCTCTTATGGACCCCCTGCAGTTCCATAACAGAGCTAACATGTCTGTGTGACATGGTCAACCTGACCCTCTACTTCATACTACAGCACCTTGACAGCCCTGGAACCTGCACATGAGCTTGGCATTCAACACAGTACTGCCAGAGCTGTGACAGGTTAAACTGTCCCAGCTGTCTGTGCCTGATCCCGATCCTCATAGGCCTTCTGACAAACGAGAAACAGCACATGTAGTTTGGAAAAACACACATTAGATACCCGGACAACAAGGTACTCTAAAGAACAAGACTGTAAAGACCCTGAGGTTTGCAGATGACCCCCACAGTTATTGGCCTTATAACCCTCAGAACTGAGTATGTCTACAGAAAGTAAGTTAAATGCTTGATCTCTTGGTGCAACAGCAGCCACATGCTTCTAAACACAGGAAAGATGCAGGAAACCCTTCTCATTGTCAATGGCTCTGTGGTTTCCAGTGTGGACTCGCAAAAAAAGCTCAGCAAAAAATGTACTTCCTGAGACAGCTGAAGAAATGTAACTTGCAGCAGAGTCTGAGGGTTCAGGTCTATACAGTGATGCTGTACTGACATCCATAAACATCTGCGGTAAACAGGGATGGTGGGATGGCAGAGATCATCATTGGTTGTGGCCTGCCATCACTTCAGGACATTTACCAAAGCAGGGTGAAAAAGTTGGTTGATGCATTAACTGATGTCCCCTCTCATCCTGGACATCACATCATCTAACCACTTCCTTCTGAAGAAGGTCCAGGGCCATCAAAGACAGCACACCCCGGCTCTGTAACAGCTTTCTCCCCAGAGCTGTAGAACTCAGCAACCACAATGGACACTCCGCACTTTAAACACAACCTACACTTTACCTTCTCTTGTAGCTATCGTACAACCATATGTGTATAAATGTGTGCTGTCTTGAATTTAGTTTGTTGCATATCATACATGTTTGCACTCGGCAAGACAAATTCCTTGGTAAAATAAAGTGCTTTTGAATCTGATTGGTCAGATGAGTTAAATAAAGTCATTTTCTTTAAATTTGGCCAAAATATAGACTATGAAAAAATCTGTTTTTAAATACTGAGAACTTCCCTTTCACAAAACAAACTTCATACATTTACTTCTGTCTTTTCTCTACATACATTTTATAATTGCACACCCATGGAAAGCCACTTCTGCTTTCACTCTTTAGTGGTGGCATTCCATTACACAGTGGTCCATCTTTGTATATGAAAAAAGGGAACCAACAGATTCATTTCCATTACAAAATTATTCAATTCATTTGATTAGTATGATTGCCACTGTGTGCACTGTGTCTTCTACAACCGAGCTGCAATCACGCCCGCATTTTCTTCAGGAAATTGTTATTGTACATTATTCTGTAATGTTACGAGAGAGACACTATCATTCGGAAACCAAATTCCTTGTGTGTGTAAAATACTTTATAGCTTTTTACAATTATTCATTGTCTCAAAACAGCTTTACAGTGTTCTAAGCCTAAACCAACAAAGAGCAAACTGAAGTGACAGTGGCAAGGAAAAACACCCAGTTGTTGGTTTTTTAAGGAAGAAACCTTGTGAGGACCAAGGCTCAGTGGGGGACTCCTTGAGAGGCAGGAGCATCAACAGTGCTGACACCAATATATCGATTGTGTGATTATCAAGTGTCCATTCAAAAAAAATAAAAAAAACGAATCAATTCAGTAAGCCCATTTAACGCCACTTGTCCAACAAATCAAGGTTCAGTTGTTGCCGCAGTGCTCTGGCAGTGTTATGGATGAGAAGCTGGTGAAACATCAAAGGAAAATTGATAAACGTGGGTGAAGAAGTTAAAGAACAGTTATTGAGTAGTATGCAGAATTTGATTTTTGAATCAAACTGCTGTATGTGATCTTGGCACAAGTTATCAGAGCAGCAGAACAAAAGGGGGCAGGGGTGGGTGGCTCCCTAGAATAGCCTAAAATCAGCACCACCTTTACTAATAGTAAACTGGCTGAAGAGGTGAAATGCTGGCACTGTCTACAACTCAGCAAAGTTAAACCTGAGCTCCATACCTTTATGCACAGGGATTAATTAAATACAAAAATAAATGTGTGGTTTTAATAACATTTTTAAGCAAAAGTTTTTATGCATATAAATCTGTAACAAGGTGGGATCAAATGAATCATTGGGCACACTCATTTACACAGACACACACAAACACACTCTATATGGGGCAATTTAGAACATTCAGTTTACCTTGAATTCATGTTTTTGGACTGTGGGAGGAAACCAGAGAACCCGGAGGAAACCCACACGGACACGGGGAGAACATAGAAACTGCACCCAGATTGGGATTCAAACCTAAAATCCCCAGCGCTGAAAGGCGAACATTCTAACCACTAAGCCAGCGTGACTCCCATAAGGGTTTATTGCAAATAATTTTGTATGGCATGTATAAACTAAGGGCGGCACGGTGGCTTAGTGGTTAGCACGTTCGCCTCTCAGCACTAGGGATTCCCGGTTCGAATCCCCATCTGGGTGGAGTTTCCATGTTCTCCCCGTGTCTGCGTGGGTTTCCTCCGGGTTCTCCGGTTTCCTCCCACAGTCCAAAAACATGGATCAAGTTAATTGAATCCTCAAAATTGCCCCATTTAGAGTGTGTGTGTGTGAGTGAGTGTGTGCCCAGCGATGGATTGGCGCCCTGTCCTGGGTGTATCTGCCCAGCGCCCGAGACGTTCTCCCCTGGATGGGCATGGGGAACCCCACCGCGACCCTAATAGAGGATAAGCGGGAGATAATGAATGAATGAATGTATAAACTATATACACGTCGCATCTCAGTAAGCACACATTCATCAGCAGAACCACCTTTAGGTGCGTTAATGCCTTTAAACTCTTATCTATTACCGTCTGCTTCGCCTCCTTTCCAGCATCACAGTGTCACAAAATTATTTAATGTGCACGTTTTACAAACCAGTAAAGTGCCAGATGATACCTCAGAGTTAAATGTGACCCCAACTAACAGAATGCACGCTGAGCGGCATGGACGGATTTAAACACAGACAGCTTAGAGTCTGTATGCGTAGCTGTGCGTGACATGAGTAACACGAGTGCAGAAGGAGCACTTGTGAAGAAGGAAGCACTCTTCCAAACTGATGCAACACATGATGACATAATGTTCCAGCATTGAACACAAGCTTATTTTAATAGCTCGATACTGGGGCCAAGGGCGGCACGGTGGCTTAGTGGTTAGCACGTTCGCCTCTCAGGGCTAGGGATTCCCGGTTCGAATGCCCATCTGGGTGGAGTTTCCATGTTCTCCCCGTGTCCGCGTGGGTTTCCTCCGGGTTCTCCGGTTTCCTCCCACAGACCAAAAACATGGATCAAGTTAATTGAGTTCTCCAAAATTTACCCATATAGAATGTGTTTGAGTGAGTGTGTGCCCAGCTATGGATTGACACCCTGTCCTGGGTCTATCTGCCCAGTGCCCGAGACTTTCTCCCCTGGATGGGCATGGGAAACCCCACCGCGACCCTAATAGAGGATAAAGCGGGAGATAATGAATAAATAAATGATACTGGTGCCATACACATGTGTAAAAGTAATAAATGGAATAGTACTAATTAGCAGTTGGAGTTTTTAAAAATACCAATCCATACTATTTATTAAACAAATTGAATTACAACCAGAAAAATCAAGGGTGTTCTAAAACTGGTTGTGGTAGCTTAATGGTTAGGGTGTTGGGCTATTAATCTGGATGGGCCAGGGGAGAACGTTTCAGACACTGGGCAGATACACCCAGAACAGGGTGCCAATCTATCGCTGGGCACACACTCACTCACACAGACACACTCTACATGGGGCAATTTGGAGAATTCAATTTACTTGATCCATGTTTTTGGATTGCGGGAGGAAACCGGAGAACCCGGAGGAAATCCGCGTAGAAACTGGGAGAACATGGGAACTCCACCCGGATTAGGATTCAAACCGGGAATCCCTAGCGCTGAGAGGCGAACGTGCTAACCACTAAGCCACCGCGCCACCCTACTTGTGAGTCGCTTTGGATAAAAGTGTCTGCTAAATGACTAAAAACATTTGACTGGTGGTGTAATTAGATGGAGATGCACCTGCAGGTGTAATGAATTACAGGTGCATCTGCTCCGTTATCGCTTAAGCACCACACAAACCACTACCCACCAACTGCGTGGCCAGAGGTTAAAAAATTAAAAAATAAAATAAAATAAAAAATGGACTCACTAGGGGAAAGTAGCAGGTAGTGTAAAAAGGGTCCCAAAGTAAAAAACCCAAAATAATGGATAAGAAATCATTATAAGTAATATAATATGTGGTGCCAGGTGGATTCAGCACTGTCTCAGGGTTATGTCCGCCCACAGAGGTGTGGCTGGGACATTCTTTTATGGGGCGCTGCATGGCCACATTTTTTGCCAGCATACTGTACACATAACATAACATAACAATCAAGGAATGCAAAATGATTCTCTGGTAATTAATAGTAAATGAAAATATGATAGTTTAACCTGAATTATTACCATAGAGCTATTGGTAGTTTTTAGTAATTACTAAAGAATTACATTTAGTAACAGTAACCCTTAGTTGTCCGTTGTTGGTGCAGCGATCTTAAACTCTCTGCATTTACATTACATTTAGTCATTTAGCAGACACTTTTATCCAAAGCAACTTACAAATGAGAACATTACAAGTCACTCAGCAGGTGTGTTTCTGTGTTTGTACTTCAGTGAATAGTCTATCTATCCATTATCATCCGCTTAATCCTCTACTAGGGTCGCTGGGGGTCCGTCATGCCCATCTAGGGGAGAACACTTCTGGCGCTGGGTAGATACATCCAGAACAGGGCGCCAATCCATCGCTGAGTATAAATAGTCTAGTGAATATTATATGTTTCATTTATTTTTTGCAAATATTAGAAAATTATGTTTGCATATGGATGACTTACGTGATGACTAAAGTGTTGCTCAGGTATTTTTTTTTACTAATTGACTGCTGTTAATTGACCAGTATAGTCTGTGTGTGTGTGTGTGTGTGTGTGTGTGTGTGTGTGTGTGTAAGTGAGTGAGTGAGTGTGTGCACAGTGATAGATTGGTGCCCTGTCCTGGGTGTATCTGCTCAGCACCCAAAATGTTCTCCCCTGGATGGGCATGGGAAACCCCCTGCGACCCTAGTAGAGGATAAAGCAGAAGATAATGAATGGATGAATAAAAAGTAATGAAGATCTAAAGTAAAACTCGTGGTAAGTCATTACTAATTATTTTAATAATTTATATTTAACTTATTTAATAATAAGTGTTATTTTGTCATTCACTAGATAATTTAATATGAAACAATAGTGTAAATTACAAACAGGGCCACACAGTGCTAAGTTAATTGATTTGACATTAAAACACATTTTATCTTCAGTCATCTGAAGTGACTAAAGTTTTTTATTTAAATTTTTAAATAAGCTTTTTATAATACAGTGATAAATACTACAAACCTTGCATATAGATTAAAGGTAATTACAGAAACTTTTTAATATGATTTATTTACCAGTAAAAATATCCGTTTGCTATTTCTGTCATTGCATGCATTTGCTCATTTAGCAGATGGTTTTATCCAAAAGTACAAGTACGCAAACTCGGTTAGGGTCAAAACAAGTTTAAGTTCAAGTAATTCATTTATAGAGTTCTTTTTTACTATAATACATTGTTACAAAACAGCTTTACAGTGTTATAAGTCCAAAGTGTTATAAGTTACACATCCAAAAAGCAAGCTGAAGTGACAGTGGCAAGAAAAAATCTCCCTGTTGCTTTGTTATTTTTAAGAGGAAACCTCCAAGAAGGAGCAAGACTCAGTGGGGGACTCATCTTCCTTTACTGGCCGGGCAGCATTAACATTGTAGGACAGTCATGTACAGATTGTATAAAGATCAGGTGACCTGTATTTAACAATTGAAAAACTATATAAGTTCATTGAGGGCATCCTGCTGTTTCCTCCCACAGTCCAAAAACATGGTAAATGAAATGCTCTAAATTGCCCCATATAGAGTGTCTGTTTAAGTCAGTCTGTGCACAGTGATAGATTGGTGCCATGTATCTGCATATCTGTAGAGGATTTCATTATTCATATACATAAGCTATGTTGTCGCAATCATAAACTTTAATTCTGTTTGACTGGTAGGGTGAATGGTTAACCTATACTGGGTCACAGGAGCTTCCTCTTATGTCACACTGACACGTCTTAATTTCCTCCACAGCAAGTTTCCCTTATACGCACTATTTATACAAATTATGTAATCAGTAAAGTCAAAGTGTGCACTGTTTGTGAAAAGTAGCAGTATGACAGAAAGGTTATTTAGTTAGGAATAGTACCTGTGACATTCTAAAATTCCTGTGTTTGTTTCACAAACTAAAAGGTTTTGACAAAAAAGAGCATGAACATGACCCCTAACCGTAATGACTAAAACCTAAATGAAACATTTCCGCCCTCCCCCTGCTTTCTTCAATGAAACTTTGTTTTGCTTTGCTGCAGCCAGGAAATCAGCAATGAGCACAGAGATAAATTATTAGCATTTTATTTATCAGAAACTAAATTGTGTTTTTTCATTTCGAATAGGTACAGCTGCATTTATCACATTTATAACGCTACATAAAGTGTTTTTTTTTTTTTTTTTTTTTTTTTTTTTCAAACTTTTTTTATGATTTTTTTTTTTTTCAAACTTTTTTCTATGTATATTAGTGGTGTAACAGTATGCTGTATTCTTTGCAAACTGTTTGGTAAGGGTCTCACAGGTTCGGTACTCACTTTCCCACTCAGAATACAACGGAAAATAGGTAGAACTAAAATTTAGAGGCAGGCTCTACACCCAACATAAGTTGTGCGTTGCACTTTAGCTGTAAACACCTCTAAGCATGCCATGTTAAGTGTAGCTCAGTTTGGAGGCGGCGCATGGAGCGCGGGTGTCCTTCAAATCAACCGTGTGGGAGGAGTTTGGGGTCCTGTGATTGACAGCAGCACTGGAGCAGCGCAGGTCGAACATGGTCAGTTTGTCTATGTTGTGCGTCACTTCTGAGGTTTGTTCTTGTAAACATTTTAGAACGTGCCAAGCATATTGGGCAAAATCATCTACATCGATAACCAGAGCTCATAACCTCCGCTACATTTTACACTAACTTGAGTAAACCTACAATTTTTAATTGGTGCGCAGTCAATCCTTTGCTCCCAAGATGTAAAATCAGACAAAACGAATCCATTACTAAAGCAACAAACATGTACAGAGATGTACAGACTATGCTATCTGTTTTGTTTGAGCACTGCGATTACAACAATTATGTTACAGAACCTGGTTTTCTGTTGGCCTAGTAAAAGTGCAGTCCTGCCAGGATGGCCTCACTGAACTTTTTTAGTTTTTCAAATATTTAAAAATAGACACCCTAACACTGCACAATCTGTAGATGGATGTCCTAAACTGTTTATGCTGATCGGCCGCTCAATTCTATGGACAGCCCTGCTGCTCAAAGATTATGAGTCCCCCACTGAGTCTTGGTCCTTCCAAGGTTTTGTCCTTCAAAAACAACGTGACAGGGATTTTTTTTTTTCTTGCCACTGTCGCTTTAGCTTACACTTTGAGGGTTCGATTTAGAACACTGTAAAGCTGTTTTGTAACAATGTACTGTCATAAAAAGTGCTTAGATGGCAGAACTTTATGGTGCGGGCAATAGAAAAGAATCCTCTGTTAAGTAAAAGACCAATGATTACCTGCTTAGAAGAACATGTGCAGGACTATGCACATGAAACAGAAACAGATGCTATGTTAAGACATTTTTTTTTTTATTGTCGCGGATGGTCTTGAAGTCTATTCCTGTGTTCAAGGAAACACTCTGGACAGGTCACTGGTCTGTCACAGGGCTTTTAAACACAATAAAATTAAATGTCTTTAATTGAACAATAAAAAATTCTATAACAGCATAACCGACTGGGTGTGTGTAAGAGAATGTGTGACGTATGTGTGAGGGCGTATGTGAGCGTGTGTGTGTGTGTGTGTGTTTGTGTTTAATGGGTTTTCCCCTCTCAAGTCAGTCATAAACAGCTTCGCTAAAAGCAATATATCTTTATTAATCACATTTCTGCAGCAGAAAGCATCTCTTTACTCTTTGAAGAAGCAGCACCTGCACCTTCCACAAGGTAATAAAAAAAAACAACTTCAAAAGATACTGAGCTAGAGAATTTAAATGTTGTAATTTAACATCTTGTCTAAAGCTCACTTTATATTTGGAATTTTCACAATTCAAAAACAAAACTTAAACTTCTAATGATCGACTCTCTGGGTAACATAAGGTTTTTAATATAGGGAATAATTTGGAAGTTCGTGCTTGTTTATAGCCTTGTTTATAGCCTTGTATTTTTTAAAGATAGACATTTGAATCCTTTTTAGGATTTTGATGGTCAACTTAATTTTAGCATTAGAACCAAGCAGCAAACCTGGGGTGATGGAGCCTTTTCTGCCTCCTCACTTTGGAACTCTCTTCCAAAACAAATGCGAGACTATCCTGATCTGCCTACTTTTAAGCCACTTCTCGAAGCTCATCTGATTACAATCTTTTTTAACCTGTAACTGCTATTTTTATTTCTATTTCTGCATTTTTCTTTTCTTCTTATCTTAGAAACTGCATCATTGTTATTATCTATGGTTTTGCTATTTTATTAATGTTATTCTGTTTTATTTGTTGTAAAGCGTCTTTGAGGTCACAAAAAAGCGCTCTATTAATAAAATGTATTAATATTATTATCAAGGCGGCACGGTGGCTTAGTGGTCAGCACGTTCGCCTCTCAGCGCTAGGGATTCCCGGTTCGAATCCCCATCTGGGTGGAGTTTCCATGTTCTCCCCGTGTCTGCGTGGGTTTCCTCCGGGTTCTCCGGTTTCCTCCCACAGTCCAAAAACATGGATCAAGTTAATTGAATTTTCAAAATTGCCCCGTTTAGAGTGTGTCTGTGTGAGTGAGTGTGTGCCCAGCGATTGATTGGCACCCTGTCCTGGGTCTATCTGCCCAGCGCCTGAGACATTTTCCCCTGGATGGGCATGGGGAACCCCACCGCGACCCTAATAGAGGATAAGCGGGAGATGATGAATGAATGAATGAATATTATTATTAATGCCCAGCGATGGATTGGCGCCCTGTCCTGGGTCTATCTGCCCAGCGCCTGAGACGTTTTCCCCTGGATGGGCATGGGGAACCCCACCGCGACCCTAATAGAGGATAAAGCGGGGAGTAATGAATGAATGAATATTATTATTAATATGTTCTAAACAAAAAAGAAACTTTACAATCATCTAACATTCACTTTAATAACTATTATTAAGACATGCAGGTGGTCAGTTCAGTGTGTTTGTAAACACTAGAATTTTTTTTATGAACAAAAGTTGCAAAAGGTACTTAAATATACTGTTTATAGGATTCATATCATTCATATTTACAATATTATGTTCCTGCATTTTTTTTTAACTCTTTCGTGTTTTTTTTTTTTTTTTATTATTTTATTTTTTTTTTTTAAAGAAAATAGGAATAGAAAGTCTCAAACTTTCACATTTTTTTACATGCAAACATATGGTTGGATTTTTATCACGGTGCTGAAAAAAAAAACACATTCCTATAATGCAATATGTCATATAAAGTGCCAAAACTACTGGTATAGTTACATATTATGATGGATAAAACATTGGCATGTTGATTTTGGTCATTTTGACAACATTTTTGGAAAAAGGTAAATATTTTTAATTATGTGAATATTTGAAAATAAATGCGAGGCATACATCTGACCAACCCTCCAATTACAATTACTAATATTGGCGTACAATTAAAAACACATTGATGTCAGCACTATATTCTTTGGCAGTATATAGTAGAATAAATTCATTTTGAGTTCTAAATTAATCAGCCATCTTTTGAATAATATTGTATCTTTTAGTGCAATGGTAAAGGTGTAATTTACTGTTTTGTAATTTTAAAATATAAATGAAGTATGAATTTCTAAAAATATATAATTACAACCATGTTTTATCTGCATCTAGGTCAGAGTCTTCCAGTAAATACTTTTGCTCTAAACTAAGAAAACCAGGGGACTTCCAATAAGAACGTATACTTGACTATGACTTAAATCTAGAACCAACAAATAACGTGATTCATCTACATTTCCATTGCTGTAAAAACACAATGTTAAAAGTGTTATGTGTTCTTGAGTGAAAATGTACGATTTATAGTACAGAGAAGAGTGTTATACAGATGGGACTTTACCATCTAAAATAGGGATGCAATAATTTTGTTTCATAGTATTTTCCACTGATTAAAAGCAGAAGCACTGGTACTCAGCACAGGCAGGGCCTCCAGGTCCGGATGTCAGCCAGCACATATGGTGGCTTACAGCATGTTGTCCTCTTTTTCGTTCAGTGGTCGGAGGAGAATTTTTCCTAAAGTAAATTACAAGTAAGAAAACATGATGCAGCAGTAAATTAAAAAGCAACAAGTTAAATTATTACTGCTATTATTATTATAAGCAACAAGTTAAATTTATTACTATTAATATTATCATACCTTCATTCATTGTCTTCAACACAATTCTCTACTAGAGTCTGGGGGAGGGGCAGACACACCCAGGACAGTGCACCTATCACTGTCTATGTATTGCCAGTCACACAAACACACAATATATAAGGGCAGTTTAGAGCATGGACTTTACCTGGAATCCATGTTTGTGGACTTTAGAAAACCCAGATGAAACACACACAGACAAGGGAAGCACATGAAAACTCCACCCAGACCGGGATTCTTACCTGGATCCGCAATGCTGAGAGGCGAACATGCTAACCCTAACTAAGCAACTGTGCCGTTCTATTATTATTATTATTATTATCATAAGAAGACAGCTGAGGAGATTAATGTGGTTGCTTATAAAAGAGATGAATTTAGATCTTTCTTTAAAAAATTCTATTGCAGTCAATTGGAAGCAAGGTGTGATGAAAGCAGGTGAGAAGTGCCTCTAAAATTCCTTTGGATCCTTTGGATCTAAAACTCCTTAGGATCCTTTGGAAAAGATAGTTAGAGGAGTGAAGCTGAAGTTTGTCCAGCAGGTCTGTGTGAAGCTTTGCACTGAAGCAGTTACACCAATCAACAGGGGTTTGGCATCCTAAACACTTAAAAATACATAAAAGTCTGACAGATAAAAAAAATGTGAACGCAATGAAAATGAGTTGGTATAGCTGCTTGTGGGACCTGAGAAGATCCCATTGAAATCATTCAGGAATGTTGCTTATTTTTTATTTATTTTTTTTATTCAAGTGCTAAATAACATCAAAGTGGATGAAGCTAGTTAAAGTTGATGAAACAACAAACTGCAACATGTTTTAAAAAAGCAAATCAACCTGACAAACTCCAATGAGCTGTCTCAGTTGTCATTAAGCAATAGACGGGAAGACACTCATGATATGTCATCAGTCCACTATAATGTTCATATATGTGGAAATTTCTTACTGTGCATGTGTGTACTAGGAAGAGTTCGAGAAGCACACTGTGCAGAGGGAAGTGAATAATCTGTCTACAAGGGAAATGACATTCAGAAAAACAGAAATTCCAACAAGTGTCTTTTATCTAGTAGTAGAATGTAATGTGTGTTATAAATCAAACTTTTGCTGTAGAGCTGATATAAAAATTACAACATGAGTGATAAGGTATTGTGTTGCAAACAGATGTTTGAAAAAGTTACACGGCGGCTGATTCAGAAGATCGATCATGATGGCTCTCTGATTCCTGTTTCTCGACTAAATGATTCAGAAAAACTGAAGCCACTTTGTGTTGTAATCAAGAGTCCACCTTCATGGTCGTGGCAGAAGCCAAAATACAAACCCACAGACTTCACTCTTAATGACCTTCTTCAGGAAAAATCTATTGAATTAGGTATGCGTGCTTATACAGACACACACCCACAGACAAGGATATAAAGAGTTCCCATATAAGCTCATAGAATTTTGCTGGTTTTATTAAAAACAGGAGAAATTTCCAATTGTCTCAACGTTAGATAGCAGTGTGTTTGTGCACATTACATTTACATTATATTTGGTCATTTAGCAGATGCTTTTATTCAAAGCTAAACAGAAAGTAGCCCAACTTGTTTGGGGGTCAGAGAACAGGGTTGATACAATGAGGGTTAAGGGACTTGCTCACCCAATTGGTAACTTCAGTTGACCTGGGATTTGAACCCACAATCTTCAGATTGCTAGCCCAACACCCTTACTACTGAACTACCACACCACTCTAAGCGACTTACAAAGTGAGCACAGGGTTGGCTCCAGCATTGCTGAAGCAATGAGGGTTAAGGGCCTTGCTCAAGGTCCCACAGTGGTAACTTCAGTGGGATTTAACTTCATCTGGGATTCAAGTGCACATTAATCTTTGTGTACAGTGTTGACCACTTATTATTTTTTATTTTCATTTACATTCTGTAAATACTTTCCCACCATTGGCTGATACTTCTTTGGTATAGGTATATATAGGCACCACAGCAGTGCATTTATTAACACTACCACCTCACAGCAAGAAGCCAGTAGATTCAGTTCCTGTATTTTTGTGTAGCGTATGCATGATATATTATCAGGAGAACTGTGAATTGGAAAGTACACTCTTGAGCAATGTGAATTTACGTTGACTACCATTGACTTTACATGTCTTTGTTTATCAGAGCTGGTACGTAAAGAATTTCTAAACTATGAAGAACAGAAAGAAAACTCTGTTGCCGGATGTGCAGAGGTTGACATCGGTAGCGTCGGCGTCGAAGCACAGGGGTCCAAATCATCCAAGCTTGTCTCATCACTTGGAAAACTTGATAAAGAGAGTTTCAACATACCACACTTCCTGAAGAACTCCAAATGCATGTGAGATGTGCTTATTTTACATATTAAATGCAATTTGTATTGGCTACACCTCCTGGCTAATTTTTGCACAATTTTGGAGTGCTCCGGGTTTGAACTGCTTTTAATTTTGTCATTAAGATATTCAAATACAGCGATTATTCGTTTCTAGTACATTTGTAGTAAATCTCTTTTTTTACACTTAATACTACAGTAGGAACTAGGGTCGAGGTTGGGGGGTGAGTTTTCTATTAGCCAGTGCCCATAATTGAATATCAGGCTCTGTATTGGCTGCGGGCAGCATGTTGTCTTAGTGATTAGCATGTTTGTTCTTCAGCACTAAGGTTTCCCAGTTCAAATCCCAATCTGGGTGTTGTTACCATGTTCCCCGTATCCGCGTGGGTTTCCTCCGGGTTTTCCGGTTTCCTCCCACAGTCCAAAAACATTTGTGTGTGTGTGTGAGTGTGTACCCAGTGATAGATTGGCACCCTGTCCTGGGTGTATTTTCCCAGCGCCCAAAACTTTCTCCCCTGGACGGGCATGGGGAACCCCAGCCCCGCGAACCCAATTGAGGATAAAGTGGAAGATAATGGATGGATGTATTGGCTGCTAAAATTCTAAAATCATTAAATCAAGACTGTATTTATATGAATATATTTGGTTGCTGTAGCAATAGAATATTTTATATATCAGGTTTCACAGCAATTTTTGGATCAGATTTTGTTGCAATATTCAGAAAGCAACTTTAGATTAAACTGAAACTTGTAAATGAGCAATAATAAATAAATAAATATCAGTGGAGCTCAGACATCCACATGTCCACCTGTATATATTCATTCATTCATTATCTTCCGCTTATCCTCTATTAGGGTCGCGGTGGGGTTCCCCATGCCCATCCAGGGGAGAACATCTCGGGCGCTGAGCAGACAGACCCAGGACAGGGCGCCAATCCATCGC
Source organism: Corydoras maculifer (assembly GCA_019802435.1). NCBI lineage: Eukaryota > Metazoa > Chordata > Actinopteri > Siluriformes > Callichthyidae > Corydoras > Corydoras maculifer. The sequence continues at coordinate 3,568,835 of JAFMOD010000428.1, forward strand.
TGGGCACACACTCACTCACACAGACACACTCTAAACAGGGCAATTTTGAGAACTCAATTAACTTGATCCATGTTTTTGGACTGTGGGAGGAAACCGGAGAACCCGGAGGAAACCCACGCAGACACGGGGAGAACATGGAAACTCCACCCAGATGGGGATTCGAACCGGGAATCCCTAGCGCTGAGAGGCGAACGTGCTAACCACTAAGCC
>JAFMOD010000428.1:3573660-3604255 GCA_019802435.1 Corydoras maculifer
TATTAGGGTCGCGGTGGGGTTCCCCATGCCCATCCAGGGGAGAACGTCTCGGGCGCTGGGCAGATAGACCCAGGACAGGGCGCCAATCCATCGCTGGGCACACACTCACTCACACAGACACACTCTAAATGGGGCAATTTTGAGAATTCAATTAACTTGATCCATGTTTTTGGACTGTGGGAGGAAACCGGAGAACCCGGAGGAAACCCACGCAGACACGAGGAGAACAAGGAAACTCCACCCAGTTGGGGATTCGAACCGGGAATCCCTAGCGCTGAGAGGCGAATGTGCTAACCACTAAGCCACCGTGCCGCAGGATATAAATTGAGAAAACTAATTATTTTAAACATTTGTAGTTATAAGAGAAAAGAATGCTCTGTTGATTTAGTATAATATGTCAAGCTGCAAAAATCGGAACTTATCATGGTTGATTTCTTTCACTGCAGACATGGCAGATGTAAGGAATATCCTGCATGTATTAACTCAACTGCCATCAGAGCTTCATTATACACTGGTACAATTCCTACAAGAGTTGCTGTTAGGTCAAAGCAGCCTATCAGATTTAGAGGACAGACTGGAGAAGTTGTGCTATAAAGAACCTCTTGATGATTTGCCTCCGACGTCCAGTGAGCTAACAGACGTGCTGCTGGACAGACTACAGTCTGCGACTGATCCAAATGGATCTTACTTGCCCAATCAAAATGGAGCTCATAGATGGCCGACTTGTCAAGAAAGAAGTAAAGCTGGAGCGGCAACCTGTCTGCACGGGAGTGTTTTAACCGCCATGTACATGCTCATCAGTGCTGCAAATGGTGGGTGGGACTAAATGTACTTTAGGTTTAGAAATGATAAGAATTGACAACAATTTCTTATTCTTTGTTATGTGATTTTTTTCAGCACTCACAGAAGATGGACTTGACTTATTGCAAGAACTGTGGTCTAGAGATCTGATTCACCCTTTGAATGATTTAGTAAGTAACCTATAACACACACACACACACAACCCCCCCCCCCCCACACACACACACAAACACAAACACATGGGCCAGTCCAGGAACATACACTGTACCTTTCATATTTTCACTCATCAACTTTCACATGATCTTCTACTTTGGTCGCGGGTGGGGGGGGGGGGTTGCTAGTCTATTACTGGGCGTACTTACTCACACAAAAACACACTTTATGGGCAATTTAGAGCATTCAATTTACAGTACCTTAAATACATGTTTTTGGACTGGACTGTAGAAGGAAACCAGAGAACCCGGAGGAAACCCACAGACATGGGAAGAACATGGAAACTCCACCCATATTGGGATTCGAATCGGGTATCCAAAGCACTGAGAGGAGAATGTGCTAACCACTAAACCTCTGTGCCACCCACCTTCAGGATTTTATCTTTATAAAAAACTGTTCCTTTATAAGCAGATTGCTATTTTTTTGCTTTACATAACAAACATAAACTTGAAGGAAATGGTAATGAGCATCAATTTACAGAACTGTGCATTTGTCTTCTCAGGTATCTCGTCTGACAATTGACACACAGCCTCTCCTTCTCAGTAACCTACCATTTTCTCCACATTTACTGATGGAGCACATCAAGGAGGTGACTGAACTGTTTGGCTCATGCAACATTACATTGACGATAAATGACACTGAGCTGTGGGCTGAATCAGGAAGGGACAATAATATCCTCCCCCTGGTGCTGTGCATCGTCATCTGTGGTCTTGCATACCTGAGTAATAATTGTGAACCAGACGTAGAAATTTGAATGACACCTTAAGAGCTTTTAACCAGTGTACATTTACTGCAGACCGATTCCTTTACACAAACTCGCGCTATCCTTGAGTGGACAAAAAGATATATTTTTTTTAAATATGACAATAAGCAATTTTGCATGTAAAGTCATAACAAGTTCACTCACACTAACAATCCAGTTTATAGTATAAATATTATAAATATGAAAACTATGTACTTTATAAAATTCAGTGAATTCCAAAATTAACACAACAGGAGCTCATATAAGCTGGATAATTGTAATTGTTTACTGAGATTTCAAAATACATGGTTAATAATTCTAGAACAGATCTTAATTGAGAATGCCTTACTATTTATACCACATTTACTCCAGTTAGCAGATTTATCTTCTTATTGACAACTGTCAGTCAATGCCAATTAGATTAGATTATGCCAGTAGAATATGCCTATGGTGGTCCATTAAACATTTCCCTATTATATTATCATAATATATTGATGTATACATAGTTCAAGTTCTAGTAATTTATTTATATAGCTGTTTTTACAATAGCACATGACACAGATGGCTCGTGTATTTGTTTTGATGCTGACGTGAATTTGAAAATGTTATGGATTGTTCTAATAACTGGATTGCAATATGTCCCACTATAAATGTGTTCATTTAAGAGCCAGATTTACATCCTGTGTTCATTGTGAGTTTAATCTGAGTATTCCACATGATCTTTCGTGATACCACTTCACTAAGAGTGCCACTTATTCTGGAGCTGACTATAAGTAGGTTTAAGTTATTTATATATTTGAAAGAATAAAGAAAAGTTCTATTTGCTTTACTTTTAAATATACTTTCATCTCGCAGCTTTTTATATATTGCATGTAAATTTATACGGTTCAAATTTTATATTTTTGTATTCTGTTTCTGTTGTATACAAAGATTATTTTATAAAAAAAATGTATGCAAACAAAGGGTTAAATGTTTGCTTAAATGTAATTTACAAATGTGTAATTAAGAAATATGTTAATATCATATAATAATAGATGTTTTAATGTATTATTGATTTACAAAGCATTTTTTTTCTGATAAAGAAAAAACATATTTCTGTTTTAAACATGTCCCTAAAAACCTTGAGATTTGCACAGTTTGAAAGACAGTAGAAAAAAATGTTTATTGCGTTTCTTTAGTGGTCACATTGACAAATTAACACTATTACACAATTCAGGTTTGCTTGACATTGCACACTGCTTAGGGCAGCACTTTTGACACAGTGGAATAAATAGAATTGGCATTTACGTACATAAATGTCACAGTCAAAATAACCTCTTAATCTCAAACTAAAAACAATGTAACCAACGAAGAAAATCAGTTTGCAATAAAACAGGCTCTAAACTAACGGAACTACAAATATAGGTTAAAAGTCTCATTTTGCAAACGGGTTTGACAATATGCTTCTATTTACGAATATGTTGTAACAAACAAATTTGTAAACTGTATGGTATACATGGCATATAGCTGATTTTTCATGATTCTGCCCTCTGGAGGTGGGAAACAGCACTCAAGAAGAGACTAAAAAATAAAATCTTCAGGTCTTAACGTAACATTTTATTCCAGTGGAATAGTTTAAGAGGCATGAGCACTTTTTGAGTTTCCCTTATTTCTTTAGCTTCTCTAACTGAGGGACACTTATCAAGAGGGCGCATACATGGGAGGGATCATTTAAAAAAAAAAAAGTGAATTACTTTGGCCCAGCTATCAATTGACGCCCTGTCCTGGGTCTAACTGCCCAGCGCCCAAGACGTTCTCCCCTGGATGGGCATGGGGAACCCCACCGCGACCCTAATAGAGGATAAAGCGGGAGATAATGAATGAATGAATGAATGCATTGTGAGGAACTGCACATGAGCATCGAAATGAAAAGTAACCATGAACCGTACGACACCAGCACTACAAAATGTCTTACAGGGTCTCTGTTTGGTTTTGAAAGTTTGGACACACTACATTTTACTTATAAATGTATAAAATGTAATGTATAAAAAAAAACTTAATAAGAACTATCACATGTCATGCCATATTTTATTTAATTATGTTTACAGATTTGAGTTAATATTAACTGCAATGAAATTGAACTGACAGTTCTCTGTAAAAAATGGGTTCATTTTTGTTGGCTTAGAAAAGCAATGAGATGTAAAATGTCTCTAAAATTTATGCAAAAGACTTTACTTTGAGTCAGTTTTGCTTTTTAGTCTGTCACCGACTTAATCATTTATGAAACAGGAAGCACAGAGCCTGAAATTCATCACAGCATCATCTGCAAAGCACATGACCGGTCAGAGCTCCATAAAATAAAAAGAAACAACATATAACACAGACAAACAGAAGCAATAAATATATTTAAGTAATTGTAAAAATATATTTACAATATAACTAAATGTTCAGTTCTTTAAAATCTTATTCCATGATGGGACAACTACATAGAGGTAATTGTTAAAAATGTACAAAAAGCAAAATAGATAGCTTCTCTTATTTATTTTAAAAGACTGTTGCATTGTGCCTGCAGTTCAAACATTGACGCAGTCACACTGAACATCCACGCTGTTGACTTCCATGTACAATTCTTCAATATACCCAGTTCACCGGAACCCACTGTGGCTGGCCGTGCAACTTGTCCAATGCTGCATGCAGAGTTTCAAACGCTGTGTCTAAGTTGTTGTTAATGATTGTCAGGTCGAAGTAGTGTCTGTAAACACGCTGGATACGAGCGCTCTCATCCACTGTCTTTTTCAAATCCATGTCCTGAGGAAAACAGGATCAAAGGTTCAGTGTACAGAAACGATGCAGTGACCACTGAGCATATTGGATTTGTTTTGAATATACCGTAAGCTGTTTGGTGCTGAGACCTGCATCGACGACAGCTTTGTGCATAGCCTTCAGCGTGTCAAACTCAGGAGCTGCGATAAACACTACATAAGGCATGAACTCAGCTGTCCGTAACAGCTTCAAAGCCTGGACAGAAGAACAAAACAGTTATGGTGTGAAGTCATATAGGAATTACCAAATACAGTACGGTGGTTGGGTAAAAATATTTGGAAACCTCTCTTGTTTTTTTGTAGGGTTAGCTCTTTTATGAGCTTGTATGTAAATCTGTATCTGTAAACAAAGTGGGCTCTCTAACAACACATTTAAGGTCAGGTCAGGTCACAAAAAATGGTAAAAGGTAAAAGTTAAGGTGTAAGGTAAGGTCTAAGGGTAAGGGTAAGGTAAGATGTAAGAGTAAGGGTAAGTTAAAGGGTATGGTGTAAGGGTAAGTGTAAGGTAAGGTAAGATGTTAGGGTAAGGTAAGGTAAAAGGTAAGGTATAAGAGTAAGTGTAAGGTTAAGGTAAGGTGTAAGTGTAATGTAAAAAGTAAGGTGTAAGGATAAGCTAAGGTAAAAGATAAGCTGTAAGTGTAAGTTAAGATGTAAGGTTAAGGTAAAGTAAAAGGTAAGATGTAGGGTAAGGTAAGATGTAAGAGTAAGGTAAGGTAAGGGTAAGACAAAATGTAAGGGTAAGTTAAGGTGGAAGGTAAGGTGTAAGGGTAAGGTGTAAGTGTAAAGTAAGGTAAGGTAAAAGGTAAGGTGTAAGGTTAAGGTTAGGTAAAAGGTAAGGTGTAAAGTAAGATAAGGTAAGATGTTAGGGTAAGGTATGGTAAGGTGTACGGTAAGAGGTATGAGGTATTAGGTAAGGTAAGGTGTAACAGTAAGGTGTAAGGGTAAGGGTAGAGTAGAGTAAGGTAAGTTAAAAGGTGTAAGGTGAAAGGTATGATAAGGTGTAAGGTAAAGTAAGGTAAGGGATTCATTGTCCATAAGAGGTAAGCTAGCTTTGTTTGGCATCCTCCCGTCTTCCACCCCCAGCAACAGGTCTAAGGGTTCTCACAGGACAGAGCTGGCCCTCCTAATGAGTTTGTCCAGTTTGTTTACTGTCTGCATTTGTAATGCTGCTGCCCCAGCACACCACTCCATAAAATACGACTTATGCCACCACAATGTGAAAAAAGGTCTTAAGAAGTGGCCCCTGCACCCCAAACGGCCTTAATCTCCTCAGCAGTTACAGTCTGCTCTGTGCTTTATTATATATTTGTAGGTCTCAGCCCTCATCTTTGTAATAAGTTATAACATTAATGTAACAGGCCCCCTTGTCCATTTAAATTACACTCTAGGCTGGGATGTCCAAAATGTGTTTTCCTGATGGACTAAAACATCCATAAAAGATTATTCCAAAACTAGATTGAGTTCTTTATACAAGCTTGGTCAGCATTATTTTTCTAACCTGAGGGTTGACGTCCAGGATGCAGGTGCGACCCGTGTTCACCACTTCATGAATAGCGCTTATCTTGGTCCCATACAGGTTACCATCATACTCGCCGTGCTCCAGGAAGCGGCCTGCTTTAATGTCCATCTCCATCTCCATGCGTGTCACAAACTGATATGTCTGACCGTCACGCTCATCCTCCCGCGGTCTCCGAGATGTTACTAAGGGACAGAAACAAATTTCACACAGGTTCCCCAGTTTCCTCCCACAGTCCAAAAACATGGATTCAAGTCCATATAAGGTTATACTTAAAAAGGAACTACTGAAACTGCATAACTCAACAGGCTTAAATCATCGGTACAGACATAACATCATTGTTTTTATAATTACTTTTTAAAAGAAAAATCCACCCCACACTCACATGGCACTGTGGTTCCATAAAGTTCTGGCTGCAGCAGTATAAGTCGGTTTTTCAGGCTGCGACGGCCCACTCCCTGAGCTCCAATCAGTACCAGGGTCTTCCTCTGGAATGGAGGCATGCGTGCCACCTCTTCATAGATCTGCAGCTCATGTCGGTCAAATTCTGGGTTTGATATATTACAAAAAAAAATACAGTGTTTAGTGAAATGCATTTAAAATTATATTTAAAGAAATAGCACAAACACAAATCTAAAGAGAGAACATATTATGGCACACCTGCATTTTTTGCAGTAAGATACATCATCTTTTTCTTCTTTTTAGCACTGACTGTTCCACATAAGATCCCTGGCAACACAGTGATGGGTTTGGGTGAGACACATACAGAGTGGAATGGTGAAAGTATTTTTTTTTTTTTGACATACACCTTGAAGAGCATGGTTATATGTTTTAGTATTTACATGATTTTTACGTTTCTTTTTATATTTAAAATTTAATTAAATCAACAATAAATAAGGGCGGCATGGTGGCATAGTGGTTAACACGTTCGCCTCTCAGCACTAGGGATTCCCAGTTCGAATCCCCATCTGGGTGGAGTTTCCATGTTCTCCCTGTGTCTGCGTGGGTTTCCTCCAGGTTCTCCGGTTTCCTCCCACAGTCCAAAAACATGGATCAAGTCAATTGAATTCTCAAAAATTGCCCCATATAGTGTGTGTCTGTGTGAGTGAGTGTGTGCCCAGCGATGGATTGGCGCCCTGTCCTGGGTGTATCTGCCCAGCGCCCGAGATGTTCTCCCCTGGATGGGCGACCCTAATAGAGGATAAAGCGGGAGATGATGAAAGAATGAACAATAAATAAATTCTAACACTTCAACTTCAAATTAATATTGCAACACAAGTAAAAACACATGGAAATGATGAATGATAATAAATGCATTATTTTATAAACTTATCAATGCTCTAAATTGCACCATATAGAGTTTGTGTGTGTGTGAGTGAGTGTGTCCAGCGATAGATTGGGGCCCTGTACTGGGTGCCCAGCGCCTGAAATGTTCTCCCCTGGATGACATGGGGAACACTATGCGAATCTAATAGAAGATTTAAGCGGAAGATTTTGAATGAATGAATAAATAAAGGTATCAGTAGAAAAAACTAAGAGTGAAATTTTATATTCAACCATTAAAGGGCACAAAATGTACTTCTGTTTGTCTACAATTCTGTTTGTTTTCTACCATCATGTATTGTACATTTTTAGGATTTTCTCACTGGATGAAAATTACAAAATAAAATACATTTGCAAGTACTAGATGTCAAAGGATTTTTTGGTGTCGGTGTTCACATACATACTGCAAACAAAACTTGAGGTATTATAACATGGGAACATTTTGTAGTGGCCACAATTTAAGAACATAAGATATGGGGCATAGTAGGGAGTGGTAGCTCAGGGGTTAGGGTGTTGGGCTATCAATCTGAATGTTGTGGGTTCAAATCCAAGGGCTGATTTAGTTAGCAATGTGGGTCCTTGAGCAAGGCCCTTAACCCTGATTGTTCCAGGGATGCTGTGGCCAACCCTGTGCTCTGACCCCAACCAAGTTGGTATATTTGTAAATCGCTTTGAATAAAAGCTTCGGCTAAATGACCAAATAGGATACAGTGTTGAGAATTTACTGAAAGCTTATGGTTGTTAGATATAGACGAGTGTTTTTTAGGTCTTATAGCGTTTGTTAACCCATTTAAACACATATGGATCCCATTCTTACACTTTAAACTGTCTTGGTCATGGTTTAATTTGATTACAAAACATATGCCAGCAGCAGCAATCTGTAGGAATTTACACAAAAAAAAAAAAATAACAAAAAGTTAAATGTTTTATTCTCATAATTGTATTTATTCAGTTGGTTTTGAAGAATGTTATATTTGTATATATGTGACTTTTTATCGAAATGTATTATTATCTGTATGTACCTGTCCCGTTCCAGTCCTTGGGAACAAAAGCTTTTCTCTTTTCCTCCAGGAACTGACTGGGGATGAGTCCTGTTGCCCCTCCCACTGTATGACAAGCCTGTCAATTAAAACAAATGAGCCAGGCAACCTTGTTCTTTTAGTTCTAGCCAAGCATTCAAATAAATGCAAATTCATCATAGCCTATTTACAAATAATTAAAATCACACCTGCCACCAGTTCGGGTCCTCCCTGTTGACTATCTGCAGAATGTCGCCTCTCTGGAAGGCAAGCCCTGCCTCTTTACAAGGAATGAGACTGTCATGGGCAGGATTGTAGTCAAAGTGTGGCTGCAAATAAACCTGTCACACACATGCAGAGAAAACTTAACACTTAACACTGTGAATAGCATGATGCACTGTCATCTCCAAAACCTTAATTATTAGTCACGAAACATGTTCTTTTAACATAATTCACTGAAATTTTAATTAGGGAAAGGAATGTTTTTTTATATATAGTTCTTTTTCAATAAACAGTTTATTGTAATGTACAATCTGCTCAGTATTCTAATACCAACTGAGTACAGGTCTATCTTTATTTCTGTATCAGTTCGAAATATTCAAGTATACTGCAAAATATTAATCAAAACTCAAAATTAAACACATATTTCATTTTAACCATTTTACTATAGCAATGCATTAATGTAAAATAAATGTTTAAAGCGAATGCCAGTTCTGATGGATATCAGAATATAATGCTCTCTAACCTACTATCAAACTATAAATTCAAACAAAGGTCAGTAGTTACCAGCATACATATTTTTTTTTATAAGTATGAATAAATATGTGGTATATTTTTTACATAACAGACTAATTTCTTGGGCAGCAACGATGGCTTAGTGGGTAACATGTCCTCCTCTCAGCCCTGGGGATCCATGTTTGAATCTGAGTTTCCATGTTCTTCCCGTGTCCGCATGGGTTTCCTCTAGGTTCTCCAGTTTTCTCTCACAGTCCAAAAACATGGATTCAAGGTAAATTGGCTCTTTTTAATTGTCCCTATATAGTGTGAGTGAGTGTCCAGCAATGGATTGGCACCCTGTCCACCTAAAACATTTTACCCTGGATGAACATGAGGAACCCTCCTTATCACTTGTCTCTAGTATAGGAATAAATGGAAGATAAAAAGTCAAATTTTAAGACTAATTGTTTGCTGTTCTAAGAGAATGCAATACATTTAGCTAAGACCTGTAGACTAAAAATTACTAGAAACCATGTTATTTTTTTTTAATGGAAGGCATTAAGGAAGTGATTTAAAGAACACAGGTCAGTTAAGGCGATTTTACCTTAAAAATATATAGAAGATTCAAAATAAAAAATACACAGAAGAAGTCAAGAAAATAAAAGATGCATAAAGAAGAACCTATGCTGTGCATAAATATGTACAGCCCCAGTCAAAACACACCTACACACTTACTGTCCATGTTATGAATACAGACTGTAGTCCATCTGTTTGTGGACTAGAGTACATACTGTATCAGTCCTCTTTACTCTGTTTTCTAATGCTCAGGACCCCAATAGCAGTACCACAGAGCAGGTATTATTTGGTTGGTGCATTATTCCTATTCCAGCAGTGTCACTGACATGTTTAAATATCAGTAAACCACCTAAATGAACCACCCAAATGATACCTATTCTGTGATGGTCCTGACCAATAGAGAACACAGAACTAAAAGTGGACTAACAAAAAACAGATGTACACAGTCTGTAATCAGAAAAATACAAAGTCCATCTATTTGGTAAGTGAAGAAAATAGATAATGGAGCAAGAAAGCGCTGTGTTCAAACATTTAGTATTGTAAATATGCACACAGATCCATACATAACTTATACACGCTCACACAAATCTAGATATAAAACAAATACTTTAAACATCTATTTAACCAAATACAAACACACAACAGTGCATTATTCATGCAGTTATGTAGAACGGTAAAGTATTTTGATACAGTATACATCATTATTATTATTACTGTTAATTGTAACATATTTTTACAACTGATAACACACCACAATTTAACAGAAAGTATTAATTAGAATCATTTTTAATGCTTGCTCAAAAACGTATTGTAATCAAAACCCCACACTGTTTGTTACTCATATCATCAGTCGCATACGCCAGAGCGTAGAATGCTGTAGTGGAATAATCAGAATCACAAAGCTGATTAATTAACAAGACTTATGTCTCTTAGTGTATTGTTGTTTTGTGATATTAGGATTATTTTATGTATAATATCATGTGTTTCTGCTTCTCAGACATTGTAACCTTGTAACACCTCACTGACACATACCTCATTATTAATGTTTTAAAAAATAATTTCCATGGTTATGAATAAAAATATCATTGTCATTGTCTCCCTACTGCATGTGTCACCTCAGCTTATAAATGCTGCACAATAATCTTTAGTGGAACCTGTGAACAGATGCATTAATTCTAATTACCGTCTATTGCCTTCGGTTCTACCTTCCCACAATAGCGTCGTCTGTTACTCTAGTCTATGAGATTGAGTATTAAGTACAATATTACTATAGGGATATTTATACTAGGGTACATATAGAATTTAGAGTGGCAGAGTTGTACCAATTTGTCAGCCAGTCATATAGAATCAGCCATGGAGAAAAAAAAAACAAGAATGAACACTAAAGATTTTTACATATATGTGTGTGTTTATGTGCATTTTCTTGGACAAAACCTTTCCAGTTTGCACAACCATTTGCCAAAACCTAATCCACCTTTCATCTTCTGATGTGTAAATAAAATACCCTTAGAACGTCAGTAAATTGTGTATTTATGTATTCATTTTAGTTAAATAAGTGTTGTTGCTATATATGGCACACTATTGTTATGCGTTAGTCCTATTTTTTTATTTTATTATTATACCATTGATTTTTTAACAGATTAAGGCATCAACACTGTTCCTACTCTGAATCATCTGTCCTACTGAGGTGACCCCGGCTCATACGTCAAGATTGAAGTATGCACCCCCACACACCTGGAAACGCCCACTTTTTGTTCCATTTACCTGCAATGATTTTTAAATAGTTTGAGCAACATTCCAAATTTAAACTTTCCTGACCAATAATGTGACCACAGCTTATGGACACCCTATTACCCGGCCACGCCCACTTTTTTAACATATGTATGGCAAAAACGCAGTGTCTCCTATGCCATGCTGCAATCACACTCTCATTTTCTTTTGGAAATGCACCTCTGTAGTTTAAAATAACATTGTATGGATTCGGATGGCTTAGTGGTTAGCATGTCGGCCTCTCAACGCTGGGAAACCAGGTTCAATTTCTGATCTGGGTGTCTCAATGTCTCCATGTTTTCCCTGTATCAGCGTGGGTTTTCTCTGGATTCTCCGGAATTTGAATTTGAAGAATGAAATATTAAGAAAAATGCAATGTCTCATGAATTAGTGCGGTGTATCGTGAATTTTTGCCTAGAAATCCAGGATAACATATTTCCACTGTAATTTCAGTGAGGCACAGTATCATTTCAGTTATTGAGCCTAACCGTCAGTGTATAACAATTACTTTCTAACCATCACAGTATAAATCTAACTCAACTGTAAGAATGTGTATGAGTGTGATGATCGCAATACTATACCTGTGGTGGTGATGGAGCATCTCTGTAGCTGGGCAAGATTTTTAGCGTAATTCCTCCGCTGCAGTTCTTAAGCATCTCCTGCAGCTCTGCCGGGTTATTGCCTACTTCTTGTCCATTCACTTCCTTAATAATGTCACCTACATGAAGCAGGCCTTGCCTGTCAATCATTCCGCCATGAAGGATCCGAGCAATCACCAACTCATCTTTCTCCACTCGAAATGTTACACCCTATAGAACATTAATAATTTTAATTTCTGAAAGGATGGTGAATATTAAAGTTGTCTAAACCAGACATATCATAAGCAAGTTAACATGCAAAAAGTGAAGCCACAAATATTATACACTAATGTAGCATTAAAATTTTTGGATAAACACTGAAAAAAGATTACAATAGGTCATTGTGCAAACTTTGTTATCTAACATTAGTATCCCAAATCGATTGGTCAGACCACGGGGTCATACAGCTCTGCTGAAACAATTATATTATATTAAATTATATAAACCTTTGATGGAACCATAGTGCTTGAAATCTGTAGACCAGGGGTGTCAAACTCAAATGCACCGGTGGCCAAACAGGATAAACATTTATTGAACACACTAAAAGTGTTTTGTGAACATAAATAGGAATATAAAACAGACAAGAATATTATCCCACAATACATAAACTTCATATAACTTAAAATACTTTGTTCTTTAGAAAATATCTGTTGTCCAATTAATACATTTACATTTGGTCATTTAGCAGACGCTTTTATTCAAAGCGACTTACAAGGTGAACACAGGGTTAATCACAACATCACTGGAGCAGTGAGGGTTAAGGGTCTTGCTCAAGGACCCATATTGGTAACTTCAGTGGACCTGGGATTTAAACCCCCAATCTTCAGATTGACAGCCCAACGCCATAACCACTGAGCTACTGAGCTTCCCTCCCTACCGTTTATAAATTTATAAAAGTTACAACTATGAACATGTTGCAAAAAACATGAAAAATTAAATGAAAATGATGCTTTCCGATAAAAGTATAAATAACAAATCCCATAACGCATTTTTATGAGTTGTTACTAGGTTGAAAGTAGAATGGGCATTTAGTGGTTTCTAAACTAAATGTATGGTATTACAAAGCTACTGATAATTTGAGTAGTTACACAACTAGTGTGCAAATGTTTCAGATGCACTGTCTGTATTTTGTTGTTAATCTTTTTTGACTGTGCACTGTAATAGTATTATTCCTATATAACAATAAAAAATTTAAATTATGCTTACCAGAGGTTCTCCTGCTTTCTTACGGATACCAATCATCCTGACAGCATCCGCTTGCATCAGTGCATTGTTAATTACAGTGTCATTGGCTGCTTTAGTAGAGGGCGGAGCATCAAATGATTTTGATGCCACCATGTCATGGGCCTCCAGGAGAGACTTAGGAAAGGATTAAAAATGTATCACATTTGCAATTATGGCAGATGTCCTGTTCTATACTAACATGCTTGAAGAAAGAAGTGGCAAAAGGGGAAATTTACCTGGAAGTGAGGCTCCTGAAGGATTCTGGATAATTCTGCTGCACTGTCATCTCGTACAATCAGCCCATGGAGGTCCCCTAAAATATCAGTCACTAGCTCCACATTATTATCTTGTACTGCCTCGAGCTTTACATCCTCCAAACGCTCATGAGCCTAAAAACATAAGCTAATGGGTTAATCATGAATGAGTGTGGGTGTTGGGAAGTCTGTGTGTTATGAGTGTGTCACCTTGGCAAGAGAGCGGACAACAGGGCTCTCCATAATGCCTTTAAGGAAGATCAGGTCAATGTCTTTGGCCCCGGTGGAGGTGGTCATCTCACCCAGGTTGTCCAAGACTTGTTGCATTGCTGCACAAATAAAATGAAAGAAAAAACAACACTCTACATGGCCACTACTGCTTGCCAGGCACAAATGCAATACACAGAATGTAAGTGATTCAAATTGGCAAACAAATATGCACAGTGCTAAACAAAAGAGCACAGCCACACCCAGATCTAAGCAGTGAATGTAGACACAGCAGTCACAATGCCTCGACCACAGTTATTTAAATGACACAAGAGTTATTAGTGTTCCTTTACACTTATTAACAATTTACACGAATATTAACTCACATATTGTAAATTATGTTAGTTGGTCTTAAAGCGAATTTATTTGATTGTTAATTGTATTTTAGATATGTTAGAATGTATATTTTCTTAAGACAGAAAAAGTGTTTTGATGTAAATTTATGGTATAAAATAAATATATACACTGTATACAGTGTGGGGGCCATGGTGGCTTAGTGGTTAGCATGTTCGCCTCTCATTGCTGGGGATCCAGGTTCGAATACCAATCTGGGTGGAGTTTCCATGTTCATGTGTCCGTGTGGGTTTCCTCCCACAGTCCAAAAGCATGGATTCAAGGTAAATTGAATGCTTTAAATTGGCCCAGATAGTGTCTGTTTATGTGTGTGTCTGTGAGTGAGTGTCCCCAGTGATAGATCGGCGCCATGTCCTTGGTGAATCTGCCCAGCACCCAAAATGTTCCACCCCATGACCCTAGTAAAGGATGCAGTAGAAGATAATGAATAAATTAATGTATATGGTGTACTGTAGTCCATGACACCAATACCAAGATTTATTGTGCTCAAATTGCTATTTGGTTGCCTAAAAATGCTGCCCCTATGAAAGTCTACCACTTTATGAAGTGGTAAGGTAGACCATTATTTCATGCAGAATTATTGTCATAACGATGGACCCTGACAATGGGATTGATCCAGTCCAACATCATAAATTAGTGTGTGACTTTCTTTTTTTTTTCCAGTCACCTGGAACACTATATTAACAGTATATACTGTAACACTGATACTGTATTCATTTTTTTATATGCTTTTGTATTAAGTCAGTGCCATATTCCATCTACTATTATATAAAAGCCACCAATTATATACTTTCATTTAAACTCATAAAATATTCATTTAAATTTTTATGATTTGGGTTACCACATTTTTTCACACTTACCGAAGTTGTGTTTTATTGGCTGTATGTTGGCTTTTCAGTTTAACATAGTTTAAGAGATTTTAATACAGTTCCTTTATAATACAGTGATCAACATATTTATAGACATTTCTTTAACCACAAGTCAAAGATTATGTCCACAATTGTACTGGAACAGAACAGAGTTCCTCCCATAATTACCACAATGCCCATTGTTAACACATACTAGACACTCATTCATTCATTCATTATCTCCCGCTTATCCTCTATTAGGGTCGCGGTGGGGTTCCCCATGCCCATCCAGGGGAGAACGTCTCGGGCGCTGGGCAGACAGACCCAGGACAGGGCGCCAATCCATCGCTGGGCACACACTCACTCACACAGACACACTCTATATGGGGCAATTTGGAGAATTCAATTAACTTGATCCATGTTTTTGGACTGTGGGAGGAAACCGGAGAACCCGGAGGAACCCCCCCCCCCCCCCCCCCCCCCCCCCCCCCCCCCCCCCCCCCCCCCCCCCCCCCCCCCCCCCCCCCCCCCCCCCCCCCCCCCCCCCCCCCCCCCCCCCCTACTAGACACTAGTCTGTAAATTTATTTCTTTTTATGCTGTAACATTAGAACCATTTTAAAACTTTTGGCCATTTTTACTTTTTGGGGGAAGGTATAGGCTCGCAGTTTTTTAAACCATAATAATTCTGTATAAAATTACCAGAATTATTTTACACCATTTAATTACAACTCCAATGTATTTTTTAAAAAGACAACATACATCAATGGTTAAAACCATTCTTCATTACCAGATGATTTTTTTAAGTATTTACATTTTGAAGAGGTAAATAACATTAAGTCTTAATAACAAAAATATTACTTTCCAATCTGCAGATGAGCTCAAATATTGTGACTTACACGTCATCAAGTAGAAAATCTGAAAACAATTCACTACAAACAGAAGGCTCTACCCTACTCATTAAAAAGAAACTCAGACCTTTTTGGCAGGAGCATTAACCATCGTGCCACCATGCTGCATGCTATTAAATGTAGTAAAATAAATCCCTGAGTGTACCTTGAAGACACTATAGGAGCTAAACAAAAGGAAGACTACATAAATCCACAGTATTGCAGAACTTAAATAATGACAAAGGCAACATATTGTGACAATAACAAAAATGAAACACGAAAAAACAAAAAGGGTGATAATACAACAAAATTTAATGTAGCCAGAAACAGCACTCTGAGCAACAGATATGAGTAAATGCACTTAAAACCTCATCTGCTGCTCTAATACCTCATGAATGCACACACACACACACACACACACACACACACACACACACACACACACACACACACACACACACACACACAGTCCCTAATGGTCTAATCTCACAATCCTGTTCTGCTGTCAAGACAAGTACCAACCACACAACCCCTTCAGCATGACCATCATTTCACCTTTTACTATTTGTCATTTTGTTCTCTTAGATTTTTTTTTTTCTTATGTAATATTATGAATAAATTCACTTTATTTCTTCAAAATATTTTAGACTCGTTTTCTGTCCTCATTTATTTGATAAAGTTAAATGGAGTAAAATAATAGTTATTGTTATTTACATTAATGAATCTATAAAATATATGAAACATGACTGACCTCCAATAACAAAAACCATTGGCATTATTACTTTAGGAGCTTATTTAAAAGTTTGCACCCATATATTTTACTTTAATGCCTAACCTTTCTGTTTATCATTTCTTATTTCTTTTTCCTTATCTTGTTTTATTATTAAGTGGAATTCCCACTGACATCATAGAGGCAGCCAAAAGAAGAAAGTGGCACATAATGGCCTTTCTACTCTCTACTCATTTGATCTTGAATGATTTTTTTTTACTTTTTGTGTTTTAATGTGTTCTTTTACTGGTTCTGTTCCTTTTTTAAATTACAGTGTTTCAGTTGCACAGTAATTAATGTTGGGTAATGTGACACCCGTATACAATGGTGCTTCAAAATTCGTTCACTATTTCTGCATAAATTAAACAGAAAACTTCATCAGATTTATCTAAAGGTTCAAATAATTTATCTATTTGTTTTTCGTGGAAAATAATCCATTATAACATATCTGTGGGTGGCAAAAAAACAAATATATGCAATAAATCTTTAATTAAAACAAATCTAATTCAATACAACAATTTTTTATATACCAGCCCCCAGAAAATTTGGTAAATGGCTCTTTATTGAAATGATCTTTTGAATACATCCATAGGCTCATAACCTCCGATCCTCATATAAAATAAGAGATTGATAATGACAAACTCACTAAACCATAAAACATTATAATTAATACAACATTTACTTGGACTAAATATTAAACGAGTATCAGAACCTGAGCAACATAAAAGTGCATCTCAACAACTAAAACGTTTTGTATATCTTCAGACTGTGTATGTCCAGTTAGACTAAACAGAGTTAAAGATAAAAAGGCTTTTGCCATGGTAAAAAAAAAAAAAAACAACATACTGAGACCATATAGTTTACAAAATAATAGGACCATATATTGTATGGCGACAGACTAAATTAGAAGAGTTCATGATTACATAGAAAGTATGGCTGAGTATGAATGTGTAATTATACTGAAGCAAGGGCTAAATACTATGGTTACCAAATGGAGAATAACCAAAACAATCAAATATTTTTGTAGTACCATTGATTATCTAACTAGAAATGTATTAAATGTTTAACAAGCAAGCGAAATCCTCAATCAGTATGCATCCTTTATATGCTGGAGCATCACATGGAGTGTGGAGAGGAAGCGACAGCAGAAGGTTGTGGCAGGCTGCGACAGGAACGTGGTGTAATAGATGCATTTTTTGGTGTATATAATACATTTTGAGAATAAAATATGTTTCTATGCTCTTCATTCCTCATTGTGTCCCACCCGGTCACATAACCTCAGTTTGCCTCGTCCACTCCGCTTTCGTGAGTGCCGAAAGCCTGTGTTGGGGTGTGCACCCCCGCTAAAGAACATACCAACTTGCAGGTGATGTCCTCTGCCAACTGTGTCCTTAGCCACTCCTGGGTTTTGGCACCAGTCACACGGTCATCAGATGGAGCCCCATCAGGTGCGCTAATAAATCTCCTAGATCAGCGTGTTGGCTCCACCACACCCACTTATTCAATCAATTATTTAATAAACCTACAATCTTGCTGCATTAGGAAATATTTACATCAAATCATACCTTATTGTAATATTAAAATATTGCCATAAATACTGAGGACTTAATTAAATATGTTACATTTAACTGAGCAAAGTCATCACACTCATCACATTTATTTGCAGTTGTGACTACTACATTCATATTCAGTAATCACATAGCAATGTTGCCCATTCGTTTTCAAGTGTTATAATAAACTAAATTTCAATAGGCTCCTGACAGATCAGCGCTGCACAGCTGTGCAATAAAAGGATATGGACAGCCTTCTATAATCCAGCCTCCCCTCCCCCATTACTACATGGCCTCTTCTCAATCTAAGGGTTTTAAATCCCACCACACAAACACAACAACAAGATCCCAACTACAATCTAGATTCCTGCTCAAAATGGTTGTGTAACCCAAACTAAACTAGATTACAGACAAATCTTAAATTACCAAATCAGCACATCACAGATGAACAACGTAAAACATTGATTTTGAATACATATCATAGCGAACAGTTAAACCATTATGTGAAGAGGCTACAGCCAGCCCACATAATATCCTACATTACAAAATCATCAGGCCAGGACACTAGTTACTAAGACGACTGTGAATGTTGTCATTCTACTGAAAATAGTAAGATATTGAATTGGAATCAGTTAATCAGCAAGAGCCATGTTGTACTTCACTGTACACTTCTTATGAATGCCTAGGTTTCTGGAATACTTTGTAGAATTCAATGTGAACTTTGTGAATTTCCACCAAGTCTGAAGACATGCATCACCAGTGGTTATTTGCTTCAGATAATGCTTTTACTATCAGATCTATTGCTTGATATATAACTTTTTTTTTTACTGTTACTAGGCCCTGTTCACACATTTTGAAAACATACTTTTAAACAAATGTCTTCAAATATTGAAGTACAAACTATAATCCACCAACTCCTATATTTAGAGGTGTTCTGGACTACACATGGCCACATTCATTTAGAAGCATGTTCACATACTTATCCTGATGAATACAAAATGACCACGTAACTGATGCCTGTGTAATCTAAAGTACATGTTTAGCTGTTAAGTACATCTAAAGCACAATGTACATTAGCAGCATAATACTATTGTTAACATATCACAGACAAAGACACTGTACTCTATTTGCTCTTTGTTCTTTAGATTGTTTTAGATTGTCTTTGTTCTCTTACATTTAAATTGCAACTGATGTTAGCTGGCTTTGTCCACAACATTCTAAAAAAATATTTAAAAAAACAAGGAATTGATCTGTTGTCTGTATAATTCCAGTAAATTGGGCAATGAATGAGTGATGAATAGAAAAACAGAAATATAGATATTATCCTAATTCAATGCAGCACTTTTGAATTATGCAAACTTTGTATAGTTATTAACACTGTTTCCCCTATTAAGTTCATTCATTATCTTCCACTTAATTCTCTACTAGGGTCCCCGGGGGGTTCCCCATGTCCATCCAGGGGAGAACGTTTCGGGCACTAGGTAGATACACCCAGGACAGAGCACTAATCTATCGCTGGGCACACTCACTCACACACACACAACAAACATTCAATTTACTTTGAATCTGTGTTTTTAGACTGTGGGAGAAAACCGGAGAATCCGGAGGAACATGGAAACTCCATCCAGATAAGGATTCGAACTGAGAATTCCTAGCGCTGAACATGCTAACCACTAAGCCTGCCCGTAAGTGTAAAATAAAGAAAATAAAAACATTTTGAAGGAACCTTCCTATTGGGTAGTTTTAATCAAAAAGGCATTGCTAGCACAGTTTGGTACAAGTGGCCATTTTGAATAGAGCTTTAATTTTTTGGGGTCATATTGGATCAGACACACATCTTCCCTTGAATTTTAACAATGGCATGATTACTATTCACTGCTGTCTAATTGGATTATGCACTAAAGTAAACAAGCAAACCAAAGTTAAAGCTTTATTCAGGATTAGTAAACCAATATAGTATTAGAAATGTAAATGTCTCATTAGGGTTAACATTTACTTTTACTAATTGTTAATTGTTGCAATTGTTAAATGATGTTATTGCTAATGTCAAAAGTATTTAATAATCAGAGACAAGGAACTTGTCTGACTAGCAAAGCTCACGTAGCCTCCATGTTTGGGGGCAATGCCATGGCAGTGGCAATATCTGAATATACTAATAAATCTCTGTAATACCTTTTTTATTAGATTTTCAGAATGTGCCTTTGGTTGCTCAGTACTTGAACTTGTGTTTATGTTATAAGAGCAAAAACCAGTTTATGTGAGCAGAGCCTAACAGGGCAGACAAGTACAACAGTCTCTTCATATCTGTTTTCTACCTGTAAGCATGATGGACGAGAAATGGAACTCCAGCTGTGAACACATCATTACTGTGTCTGTTAATGCTATAGACCACTGTGGGCTTATAATGTATCATAAAAAAATCCACACACCATATATAATTTACTTAATTAATGAATTGTACTAAAATTTGTTGTCTGAACATGTTGTAATAATTCTTTTTAATTATACAGAAAGTTTTTAAAACTTGATTTATTCAAAGGTCATTGGTCTCTTAAAGTTTACTCCCCTAAACTCCTATATTGCAGCATTTGATGAGAAAAGGATGCTAAAAATGTCTGGAAATGAGCATTTGGAGCAGTTAACCATCATCTTGTTTTACTGACTGGTAGAAATACTAAATGAAGTCTGTACTAAACCAGTTCAGATTTCATGATTATCTCATTTTATTATGTTGCCCTTATTTAAGGGTTTAATGGGGGGGGTTGTTGGGCAGGCGCTGGGAAGACACACCCAGGACAACGCACACACTTACTCACACACACTGTATAAAGGCAATATAGAGCAAACAATTCCCTATGAATCCATGTATTTAGACTCATGAACAGCTGAGCTGATGACCACCTCATTGACTTAAAGCATTTTTGGACTAAATTCTACACTCCCCATCAGACTGTTGCAATATAATGTAGCTTTGCACAAAATAACCTTACTATATATATTGTAAATAACTATGTTGTAAATAACCTTACTATATATATATATATATATATATATATATATATATATATATATATATATATATATATATATATATATATATATATATATATATATATTAGAGTGTGTGTTTTTTCTGGTTTTTATACATTTTATACATTCCATCCATCATCTTCCACTATATCCTCTATTAGGAGGACTATCTATCGCTGGGCACACACTCACTTACACAGACACACTCTATATGAGGCAATTTGGAGAACTCAATTAACTTAATCCATGTTTTTGAACTGTGGGAGGAAGCCGGAGAACCCGGAGGAAACCCACGCAGACACGGGGAGAACATGGAATATTCACCCAGATGGGGATTCGAACAAGGAATCCCTAGCGCTGAGAGGTGAACGTGCTAACCACTAAGCCACCGTGCCGCCCTTATATATTTATATTTTTTATTATTATTACTATATTTACTTTTTCTTACTTATCCAGGGTGGACAGCAAAGTAAGAATTTCATTGCACAAGGAAACATGTTTCTATATGTGCATATGACAATAAAAGCTTTGAATCTTGAATCGCTGTGTACCATATATGTTAGTGTGTGTGTGTGTGTGTGTGTGTGTGTGTGTGTGTGTGTGTGTGTGTGTGTGTGCGTGTGCTTCTGCACATTGGTATGCATTTCAAAGAAAGAGTAAATGAGAGAATGACAAACATGGGTAATGTGCAATGGCTAGTTGTTTTCTTCACAACAACTGTTTTTTTTTTACATCTGACTGTGTCATTATGTCTGCTCTGATATTTCCAGGCTAGATTTAAGCTGTTATCTTTCAGAGCCTGTAATCCAGCCAGTCTTGTTGTCCATTACACTCTGTAGACTGTGTCTGATCTCTTAAACTTCTCATACTTTCTAATTCTAATTGCATGCTTATAAGCTGATGATAGCATACATTAACTGCTCTGACAATTCAACTTTGGTTTTTGATGAGTGACACCAGTGATGCTCCAATCAGTATTTTTTAAGCTGGTCGCCAATTGTTGATAAATGGTTACAGTTTGTAATATTCATTGTGTAGCATTACTATTTATTTACCATTTATAAAAATAGCATTTATTTATAATCAATAAATAAATGTTAGCATAAGTGCAGTTACAATCATTGTACCCTAGATAGATCAGAAGCATACAAATTAAACTAAGAGCTAGTAAATAATTAACCTTCAATTCATTGAAAAGCAGCATAGGCAACAAAATGTGAACTAGGTTATATTAACCTTTCATTAAACAAAGCAAACTGTGCATATTTTCTTGGTATTAATCAAATCGTAAGGGCAATAAACGATTATATGTTAAATAACAAAATTAAATTATTCCAATACTAAAAACAGAAAACCTTTCTGTGTTCAGACATTTAGACAACATTACACAAATGTTGTTGCAAAAAAAAAAAAAAAGTGTATTTTTGAGTGTCACTCTATTCCTCTCCTCCTCTAAAACAATGGCTATTATAAAATTTCTCACTCTTTATAAATTTGCATGGTGCAGAAAAGTACATTTCATTGTTTAGCCAAAAAGTTGTCCAGTTCTTGGAATGGTATTATTTTCTTTCAGTATTCCTCAGAATCAGAACTTTTCTGTAAATGTGTCTTAATCCTCCCAAACTTAAATATCTCATTAGTTCTCCAGGGCAAGTGTTCATAAATAGATGTTCATATCTTTCTTTGGAAATATAAAACATATTAAGCTTTTGCCCTAGAGAGAAAATGCTTAATGTTTGATAATGACCACATTATTTCTTTCAGTTATTTTTATTATATGAGGTTGTTGTGAACTTTGGATTTCTGCTTAGGCACTTTATCAAACTTAGCAAGAGGGGTGATGCTATTAAGAAATAATTTCTGTTGTATGCTCAGCTCTTCTGATTGGTCTTCATAGAAAGTTTTTAACAAACTGTTTAGAACAAATATTAGTGAATGAACAGCAGCTGGCCAATTAATCAGAGCATCTCTAAAATAATTTAATCCGAGCTACCACACAGTTATACATAAAGAATTTGATAAATCTGACTAATACATAAAAACTGACAGACATTTACCCCTGTTATCACTGATTGTATAAAATCTTTTCTATATTTTATAAAATCTATTTATGATGGATTCTTATTCCTGTTATGCCATCATTGTCTAAGAGAGAGAGAGAGAGAGTTAGAGAGAGAATGTGCGAGATAGAAACTGAAGTTCCACTTACTTACCTCACAATTTACTTCTTTACAAATGGTACTGTTAGTCAGAACTATGTCACCACTCCAGGACAAGAATTAATATCTGGATGGAAAGACAATATAAAGTATTAGATGTCACAAATAAACAATCCTGACACAACCCATGTCAGAAGAATGCACAAAGTCATATCCAGGCTGGACAGAGACTGTCACTGGTTTGCTAATAACACAGTAGAACAATTGTACCCGCTGATTTGCGGTACTGGACTGATTTTAGCATAGAAACCACCCACGTGTTTTGGAAGTTTAGTCTGAATGCTCTGTTACAAAGCAGAGAATAAATATTTTTACAAAATACACCAGTCATTTACTAAGACTCATGCATAAATGCAGTGCGATTTTTTTTTTTGCACAAATGCAAAGCTTTTTTTTTTTAATAGAAAAGCTATAAATTAGTGACTACAAAATTGTTTAAGTTTTTATATAAATGCTGTTAAGCTCAAATTGTACTCAGAATTAAAAACCAAGAAGCAGCTTTTCTGCATATGGAAATGACTTGCTGATACCAAGGATCAATGGAAAGTGACTGGGTCAAGCTGACAGTAGATGTACAGTATATAATTAAACTCTTTGTACAATTCTTTTAATTGAAAAAACATCTCAGAATGTACAGCATCCATCCATCTATTATTTTCCACTTCATTCTCTATTGGGGTCGTGGGGGGGTTCCCCATGCCCATCCAGGGGAGAACGTTTCAGGCACTGGGCAGATACACCCAGGACAGGGCGCCAATCTAGTGCTGGGCACACACTCACTCACACAGACACACACACTCTATTTGGTAATTTGAACTCAATAGAATGTACAGCATCTCAAACTTTAAGTGGCCACAACAGCAGAAGCTATAGCTCACCAAATCGAGACAGCTGCAGAGTGGAAAACCATAAATTAATCAACACATGGAATGCAGTCTGTTAAAGTCAGTATTCTGGTGTGGAAAATGCAATCTTGGCACAATTTCTATCTATACATTCAAAGTCATAATTTATCATTGTTTAATGTCTTAAAATAAACATGCGCTGTAACAATGTAACTGGTTTAATAAACAGCATCTTCACAGCTATCAGATTCAGATGATAAAAAGTGCACCTGAGCACTCTATAACCGGGTAATAAAACCATGCTAACAGATCAGAATCACAAAAGAATATTTAAATATCTTGATGAATTTATGCCAGCAACAATCAGGAAGCTTTAAAAGCAAACAGGTACCATATTTATTTATTCATTTTCTTCCGCTTTATCCTCTATTAGGGTCACAGTGGGGTTCCCCATGCGCATCCATGGGAGAACGTCTCGGGCGCTGGGCAGATAGACCCAGGACCCAGGACACACACTCACTCATACAAACACACTCTACATGGGGCAATTTGGAGAACTCAATTGACTTGATCCGTGTTTTTGGACTGTGAGAGGAAACCGGAGAACCCGGAGGAAACCCACGCGGACACGGGGAGAACATGGAAACTCAGATGGTGATTCGAACCCGGAGTCCCTAGCGCTGAGAGGCGAACGTGTTAACTACTAAGCCACCGGTACCATATTTAGATATTTATAATTAATGTAATTTTTTAAATAAAGTGCATGAAAATATGCATGTGCAAGTGCATGTATCAGAATCAGAATCAAATTTATTTGCCAAGTGATTTATACACACAAGGAAAGTGGTGTGGTAGGTGTTGACTTTAGTACTGTACAGATAACAATATATCATAAACAGATTTACAATACAATATATATACAGACTAAAACAATATAATTTACAGACATGAACAATATACAGACATAACACAATATGCAAAGTACACATGTGCAAATAATTACAGAAATGTATATGTGGAATCAGACGTTCTGTTAGCCTTTGCTCTAAATAAGTTGACTAACAAAATTTGAGTCAGTGGAAACAATTACAGATTTTGGCATAAAACTAAATGTGGAGATGATTTAATCTGAGCAAAGAAAATGGTACACTATTCTACCATCCTCTCCCTTGTAATCAGACACAGACACACGCACATACACACACAGACATGTCGGGTATATAGGTCAGTCTGCATGACCAAGCATGCTGAAATAATAGGATTACACTATTCCTGCCAAGATGGGTTGTGCTTCAATAAAAACCGATAAACTGATGCTGCCTAAAATGTCAAAATAGGCAATTTCGCTATACATAATTTACATATAAAATAGCATATGCTAGTATATACTAGTGAAACAACACTGTAGGGCTTTAATACTAAAATACAAAGAATTGGAATTTTGTAATTAATGGCATAAATCTGACATATGAAATATCAGTTCTAGAAGTAGATAAATATACTCTTTTCCACTTTACAGAACAAACTTAATGGTTTGTAATAAATAAACTTCTTACATCTGTTTTTAAGTTCAGGACTTGAAGACATTCAGCAGAATGAATAAAGTGCTTTGGGTTATCCTGCTGTATGTTGACTTACTTTTCAGATTCAGTTCGCAGGCAGATGTCCTGTAACTTCCATATAAAAATTCATTCATTCATTCATTATCTTCCGCTTATCCTCTATTAGGGTCGCGGGGGGGTTCCCCATGCCCAACCAGGGGAGAACATCTCGGGCGCTGGGCAGATAGACCCAGGACAGGGCGCCAATCCATCGCTGGGCACACACTCACTCACACAGACACACTCTATAGGGGCAATTTTGAGAATTCAATTAACTTGTTCCATGTTTTTGGACTGTGGGAGGAAACCGGAGAACCCGGAGGAAACCCACGCAGACGCGGGGAGAACATGGAAACTCCACCCAGATGGGGATTCGAACCGGGAATCCCTAGCGCTGAGAGGCGAACGTGCTAACCACTAAGCCACCGTGCCGCCTCCATATAAAAATTCCTGGTATAATTAGGATTCCATCAAATCAATGAGTTCTAGCCCTGATGCATTAAACCAGCTCCACGTGATCGTACTACCAACTCCATGTTTAACAAATAGGATGAAGTTTTTGTGCAAGTAAAATTGTTTTTTTCACCATTTTATTTCCATCTTATTGGCAATACAACACTTTTTCAACAGCCACTGGCTTGTCCATGTGTTCTTTAGTAAACATTAAAGCTGCAGCTTTTTAAATGTTCTTTTTAAAGTGCAGTGGCTTTCATCCTGCAACCCTAAAATGCAGACCATGGCAAGAGAGGTCCTCTGTGCTTAGGCATTTTTTCCTCTTTGACATTATGGACTATGGCATTACCTTGTTCATGGAATGAGTTTTGTTAAGAAGAAGAAGAAGAAGAATTGATTTAGTTAAACATATGAACTAGACTGACGTGTGTAATGGTATAATTTGAAAAATACTGTATCAAGATGCCTTGATACCTTATCTTCTGCTTTATCCTATATTAGGGTTGCGGTGGGGTTACCCATGCCCGTCCGGGGGGGGGAGGGTTTCGGGCGCTGGGCAGATACACCCAGGACCCAGGACACACACTCACTTACACAAACACACTCTATATGGGGCAATTTGGAGAATTCAATTTGTTTTTGGACTGTGGGAGGAAACCAGAGAACCCAGAGGAAACCCACACGGACACGGGGAGAACATGGAAACTCCACCCAGATGGGGATTTGAACCGGGAATCCCTAGTGCTGAGAGGCGAACGTGCTAACCACTAAGCCACCGTGCCGCCCTACTTAAAATTTCATGACTAAAATAATAATTGGGGTAAAAAATGTGTACATATTAATCTATATGAGCGCGAATAGAGACGCTTAAAGTAATGTTTTGTTGTTGGTTGTTGGGGTTCTGACCACCATAGAATAGACTTTCAACATATCAAAGAAATAGATGTAATTTTACAATCTGTAATTTTAAATACGGCGGCACGGTGGCTTAGTGGTTAGCACGTTCGCCTCTCAGCGCTAGGGATTCCCGGTTCAAATCCCCATCTGGGTGGAGTTTCCATGTTCTCCCCGTGTCTGCGTGGGTTTCCTCCGGGTTCTCCGGTTTCCTCCCACAGTCCAAAAACATGGATCAAGTCAAATGAATTCTCAAAATAGCCCCATATAGAGTGTTTTTGTGTGAGTGAGTGTGTGCCCAGCGATGGATTGGCGCCCTGTCCTGGGTCTATCTGCCCAGCGCCCGAAACGTTCTCCCCTGGATGGGCATGGAGAACCCCACCGCGACCCTAATAGAGAATAAAGCGGGAGATAATGAATGAATTTTAAATACAGTAAAAGTAAAAACCTTTTTTCCTACTTTGTCCACACACACAGGAATTTGCCCTCTATATTTAACCTATGCATGCTGTGAAACACACATATGCACACACTAATGATGTGAGCACCCGTGGAGTGGTGGGCATCTTTGTATACAGTACCTAGAGAACAATGTTAAGTGCTTTACCCAAGGGCAATATAGCCATAGATGTTCATGGGACCTGGAATTGAACCAAGGACCTATAAGTCACAAAGCTGCTTAACAGCAGATAATGATTTTGATTCATTGACAATCATCAATGCAATCTGTATGCTAAGTGAAATAGATTAAATAGACAATTGTATATCACTAGGTTTAACAACTTTAATGACATTCATTCATTATCTTCCTCTTAAGCCTCTACTAGGGTCGCAGATGGGGGGAGGGGGCATGTTCCTCATGCCCATCCAGAGGAGAACATCTCAGGCACTAGGCAGATAAAGGCAGATAAACGCTAGGCAGATAAACCCAGGACAGGGCACACTCACACACACACACACTCACATATATACATACACTAAATAGGGCAATTTAGAGAATTCAATTCACCTTGAATCCATGTTTTGGACTGTGGGAGGAAACTGGAGAACCCGGAGGAAACCCACACAGGAAGAACATGGAAACTACATAGATCGGGATTCGCACTTGAATCCCCAGCACTGGGAGGCGAACATGATAACCACTAAGTTACCGAGCAGTATTTTAAAAAAGATTTCTGTAATTATAAGGCAAAAATGTAGTTTGGACTACATCCTTTCACATTCCAACAAAATGTAGGTCAGGTAAAGTGAAGATACCAAATTGCCAATAGATGTGAATGTGTTTATCTGTGTGTCTGCCTTGAGATAGACTAGTGAACTGCCCACGGTGTCTTACTGCCAGTTCTCCATTTCCCTCATAACCATAATTAGTCTAAGATAAAAAAAAAACAAATGAGTAAACCAAAATCTATGGTACAATAGTATTTATATTTTAATTGATACTGTATTTATAGCATTAGTGTGCGCTGTTCTCTTGAGCAATTTGCCCAACAATCTGTGTATTTAAGTCTTAAATATGTCGTAAAGGGTTCAGAAAATGAAATCTGTGATGAGCGAACACAAATAAACTTCATTTGAATTGCACCTTGGGTGGATTAGGGGTTAGCATGTTCGCCTCTCAGTGCTGGGGATTCCAGGTTCGAATCCAAACCTGGGTGGAGTTTCCTTGTTCTATCTGTGAAGGATTCCTCTGGCATCTCTGGTTTACTCCCACAGTCCAAAACATGGATTCGGGGTTAATTAATTAATTAATTCCTTCATTATCTTCCACATAACCCTCTGCATGTAAGTTCAGGGGAGAACGTTGTTGGGTGCTGGGCAGATACACCCAGGACAGGGTCTATCGCTGGGCAGGATTCAAGGTAAATTCAATGCTCTATTCAATTGCCCCATATAATGTGTGTTTGTGTGTTTGCTTGTGTGTGTGTGTGTGTGTGCCCAGCGCAAGAAATGTTCTCCCCTGGATAGGCATGTTGAACCCCTCTGCCACCCTAGTAGAAGATTAAGTGGAAGATATTGACTGAATGAATGAATTTAAACTGCACCGCTGGTGGCACAGTGACTTGGTGGTTAGCACGTTTGCCTCTTAGTGCTTGGGATTCCAGGTTCGAATCCCAACCTGGGTGGAGTTTCCATGTTCTATCTGCATGGGATTCCTCTGGGATCTCTGGTTTACTCTCACAGTCCAAAAACATGGATTCAGGGTAAATAAATTCATTCATTCATTCATTCACATTCGCCTCACAGTGCTAGAGATGCAGGTTTGGGTGGAGTTTCCATGTTCTCCCCGTGTCAGCGTGGGTTTTCTCTGGGTTCTCCGGTTTTCTCCCACAGTCCAAAAACATGAATTCACGGAATGCTTTAAATTGCCCCATAGAGTGTATGTTTGTCTGTGTAAATGATAGGGTAGAGTAGAGAATAACGCAGATGATAATGAATGAATGAATGAATGAATAAACTACACCTCTACAATGTGCACCTTTTGGCCTCGCCTCTACTGCTCTTACGACACCTTGAGTACCTCACAGCGCATGCGCAGCCGCTCTAGCCGTCCCATTCAGAAAGCTTTAGTCCAGTTCAATCACAGTCCAGATCGAGAAGCCAACACTTTATATGTTAGTATTTCAAATCTACACACTGTAAACACAGCGATGCGCATCGTTAATGGTCGTATTTACCTCTATCATCATGAAAACGCTACTTATAGATCCACCCGTCACATTTCATATAAGACACAGAGAATACATTTGATTTATAAATGTTATAAATGACGCGAGCCTACAGAGCAGCTGAGTGAAGCGCGGAGTCTATTATCTGCTATCCAAAAAATCCTTTAAATCAAATTAGAATAAAAATAGATCTATGAAAGGTTTGTTTATTGTGAGTTTAATGTCCCGTTCGGCAGTGTCACTTACCCGCGCAGCTGATGAACTCTACGAGAGGACTTTTCCCGAATTTGCTCTCAGTCCCTCTGGAGAAGTAAACAGTCCCGCGGCCAACTATCCTGGCAAGCACGCTGCCAATCAACCCAGAAACCCGCCCACGCTGTTACGTCACTCAAAACCAGACGAATCAGCACACAGTAGGATTACCCGCCTCTCTTATTGCTGTTGATTCATTTATAAACCTCTGTTTTTACAGAATGTACAGAATTTATTGAAAAGTTCAAATTAAATTGTTGTATGTTAAAAAATATGTTCATAATGACAATTACATACATTGAAAAGTGTACATTTACTTGTCCATCCATTATCTTCAGGTTTATCCTCTACTAGGGTCGCGG
>JAFMOD010000428.1:3611301-3629791 GCA_019802435.1 Corydoras maculifer
ATTCCTATCTGTAGAAAAAACCCTATCGGCTATGTTATGTGACATGAGCGCAGCACCCTCCCGGGAAGGATGGATGCCGTCCCATTTCAAAAGGCCAGGCCTTCCCTCAAAAGTAGACCAATTATCGATAAAGGTAATGTTGTTTTCTGAGCACCACTTAGACATCCAGCAACGTAGCGACCATAACCTGCTGTAAGTTTCGCCGCCACGCCTAATTGAAATTAAATGAAACACACACATCCACTTTAATGTCACCGCAGTGCTAAAAATCTTCTACTACCCAAGACTACCTGCTTTGTTGTGAATCATGAAATTGTAAGAAAATATCAGTCAGAAATCAGTTTGCTTCAAATCGACATGCAGGACTGACCATTAGTTACCAGCAATGTTAGTTACTGATATAGCTGCACATGTTTTAGTCACAGATTTGTTATAGCACATTATTTTTCTGAATAAGATTAATATTTCGTGCACTAATTGGTGGACTTTTATTTAAACAGTGTGTCCTGTCTTAACCTAAATGTGATGAAAATGTTTTCCAATTAAAAGTAAAAAAAAGTTCAGATGCATAATTAAATTAAAATTGACCTTAAAGGAACTGAATGACTTTCTACATATTTGGTAAAAGCAGACTTGAAAGTTGACTAATAATTATTGTTACATAATTATTTCAGAGCTTTGCTGTCATTTTCAATGTTTTTCTTTGGGCTCTAATGTTTGTTGTATGCGCCTGCCATCATACAGCTTGGATCATTAAAGGCACAAATGAATATTTTTAGTATTATTGAGTTTTTTTAACTCTTGAGTAAATGATTTAGAGGTTTAAAACTTCAGTGTGGGTAGTTAATGAAGTTTTATTAAGTTTTTATTATTTATTGAGATTTTAGTACCCCACTTGTCTCATGTTAATTACTCTTTTGAACAGGACAGGCATCAAAATGAAACAAGGAACATATAAGAAAACCCACAACTCATATAGGTGTACTGTTTTAATAGCACAATTGAACTGTACATTATTATAATGTGGATGGATATGACAGACACGCATGCTGCAGGATTGCATGCAGACCAAGGACATTTACTGGTCTCCCACAAATGTGTTACATGTTTGATATTTGATCAACAAAACACTGCAAACTATGGACATGCTCTGAACAGACCTAAGACTTTCCTTTATAACAAACAGACATGTTTGGTCTACATAACATATATCTACGTTTATGTCCTGCTTTATGTTATCGGTGGTCCAGGTATCAGAAGTCAGAAATGTTTGATATCCTAATATTGTAATTATCATAATATTGTAACTCATGGCTCATATCCATTATTATGTGATTCAAGGTGCAAGGTCACTGTTGTTAACAGTGATGAGTGACAGGATGAGCACAGGATACACATCAATAGAGCTCACCACATCAATGGGCCATTGTATCTATGCAAAAGAAAAAATAGCATTAGTAAGTTATACAATAATAATTTAAGTATTAATTCATTTATCATTTAGATTTTTTAAAATTTATAAAGAGCATTTTACCTTGAATGTGGCTGAACCTCCATGTCACCAAACAGCAGATCTGAGGTAAGTGCATCAGTAGTTGACCTTTTGCCATACCTGTGGGTAAAAAAATAAAGTGGTATTTACATACCAAAAACTAAAACACCTCCTTTGCTAAACTCTTGCAGTGAGTCATTTAATAGAGATTCTTCAAATACTGTGGCACAAGAAAGCATTTACGAAATTGAATGGTCATTTAGTTTAGTCATTTCAAGCAGAACAATTTGTTTGATTTTTGGTAGCCTGTTCCATTGATGATAGACACCTACTGACACTCGACAGAATAAAATCACAACCTAAGTATTTTTTTTATAATCAAATTGAAATATTTTTCATCTTTAAGCAGCGCAATTAAAAAGCACTGTTGCCTTATTTCACAGCTGGCATGTCTTTATGCCATGAAAGAACTGCGTAAAAAGGGAGCTTATCTTTAAAGCTGAAAGTAGGAGGCTTTTAATTAGACAATCAACGGTGTATTCTTCGTGGATTAATACCAGCCATTTAAAGGCACATAGAAAACAAGTGCCCTAATTTTTAGGGACAAAAATCACTCATAGCAAGGACTTCCTTCTGCTTCCTCCAGGTTCCATAGGACTTTTGACAGTTCTTATGAATAGTAAGAAAAATAAGACTTTCAGCAACGTGTAGTCTTTTGAATAGCACTCTTCAAAAGCATGAATGAGTGAAGATATAATAAAGAATATAAAAAGGCGTATAATACCATGAGCTTGCTTTTCTGACATGCATGTGATAAGTATCAGTTGTCTGGTACATTTTTCTGTACTCAGTTCGAACAAATCTGCTTTCACATTTTGAACTTTATACCTTTACAAAATATTTAGTCTTGGATTGTGACTATTTCATTTGAAAATGTAGGGAACTTATCCTAACGTTACCGATTTTTTTAGCAAGTAAAATCTCAAGAAATTCAGTCCTTTGCAAGTATCTAACTATTTTCAGTGTGTGTACAGACCTTATGAAAGGAAGTTCAATTAATTTGACAGTGAATACAGAAGCATCAGCTGGCAAAAATATGCCAAAAACATTAACCATTTAGCACATAATTGACATTGAATTTTTTCCCCCAGATTTCATACTGAGTACACCTGAATAATTTTAAGAGATAAGTTGTTAACTACCAGTATTAAGGATGTATGTATATCAATTATTGCAGAAATCTTGCAAACTCAGGGAAAATATTTGGCACCCTGATCAGATATCATAATTTACTGAAATTAACACTAAATAATCACATGGAAAAGAAAAAAAAACCTTCTGCTGGTATTATACAGTTAGTATTGGTTACAAACAAATACGTTCTGTACAAATGGGATATGTAAAATATTGTTGGATATTTATGAAGCAGGTTTAATTCAATAATAATTGAATTAATCAATAATAATAATATAATAAAATAATAATAATAATAATAATAATAATAATAATAATAATAATAATAATAATAATAAATACACATTTATAATTTATATTGATTTATAATATATTTATAAGTTTATAAATACATATTATTGACTTTTTCAAATATATTACTTTACTGTTTAAATGTTTCCAAGTAGGCTAGTGTAGCTTATATATTTTAATACTATACTGGAATATGACTGTTGTGTGAAGTGATGGACAATAGACACACACTATCTTTACAGACAGAATAATGAAATCTAATTAACAATTCTGGTGGAGCAGCTGTATAACTGGCATTATTCTAAAATAACAGTTGGAATTAATCAATAGCAGGTGCGTGAGGATGATCTGAGTGTCTTGAGTAATCTTATGATTAGAGATTTCACTCAGTGCTTCACATCTGCTTACCTCTGCCTCGTGATCAGGTTGATGTAGTGTCTCAACGCGGAGTAATACTTTGCTAGCTCCTCGGCAGGTGCGTCCTCACCAGGGTTATCCGGTTTTGTTGGATATCCTTCCACCAACGCACCCAAATACACCACAACCAGCAGGCACGCGGCGCAACCCAGCCACAAACAAGTGCAAGCACGCATCTAACATATTGAGGTAGAGTGAAGAACTGCCAGCATTCATAAAACTGCCATGAATTCTACATAATATTATTAATATCGTTGAAATATAAAGTTATAAAAATAAACATGTAATTTTTTTTACGAGCAGACCCATTGGAAATAATGGACGGACTATGTTTTTATTAATAAAAAATAATCTGTCTTGTGAAACTCCTTGTAAAACTTTTTTTTTTGCTTGTAAAACACTATGTTAACCTGCAGCCCACGAAGTTACGCACTTAAAGTTGAGTTCAAAGAACTTGTTTTGTGTTTGTTTCTAACAGATACTTACAGTGAGGTGAGGTTCGAGTTGGCTCTGTTTGTTGATGGTGAATCACGAAGTTCTGCTGTGGAGATCGGGATCGTGGTGGGTTCGGAGCTGGTGGAGCTCTTTATATAGCCTCGTGGCGGCGCGCGTGTGCGTCGAGGAGAGGAGCACGCGCTGGATGGATGAGGGGGTTCAGGCGCGCGCAGGTCGGACGCGTGGAAAGAAGCTTACAGCTTTAGTGATGCACACGAACACAATTTTAAACCTAATTCAGATCGCTTTCACCTTATAAAACAGTTCACCAAGGATGAGAGGCAAGTATTTCTTCAATCATGTAACAAACTGAGTTTTAAAATCGTCAACAACCATTTGTCATCCATCCATCCATCTATTATCTTCTGCTTTATCCTCTGTTAGGATTGCGGGGGGGTTCCCCATGCCCATCCAGGGGAACGTCTCGGGCACTGGGCAGATACACCCAGGACAGGGCGCCAATCTATTGCTGGGCACACATTCACTCTATAAGGGGCAATTTGAAGAATTTGATTGACTTCAATCCATGTTTTTGGACTGTGGAAGGAAACCGGAGAAGCCGGAGGAAACCCACGCGGACACGGGGAGAACATGGAAACTCCACCCAGATTGGAATTTGAACCGGGCTCTCCCTAGCGCTGAAAGGCGAACGTGCTAACCACTAAGCCCACAATTTGTAATTCATTCATTCATTATCTTCTACTAATTCTATTTCTAAGGTCGTGGGGGGTGGGGGTGCCAATGGACAGGGCGCCAATCTATCGCTGGGCACAGATTAATTCACAAAACACAATATATGGGGAAATTTAGAGTATACAATTTACCTCGAATCCATGTTTGTGGACTGTGGGAGAAAACCGGAGAACCTGGAGGAAATCCAGGAGGAAAATGGAAGCTCAAGATTGGGATTCATACCTGGAGCCCCAGCGCTGAAAGGCGAACGTTCTTCTGGTGCCGCCTGAAATTCATTCATTATCTTCTGCTTAATGCTCTACAAGTGGGGGGGGGGGGTTCCCCCTGCCCATCCAGAAGAGAACGTTTTGAATGCTGAGCAGACACCAAGGACAAGGTGCCATTCTATCGCTGAGCACACTTGCTCACACAAACACACACAGACACTCACACATACACACACTAAATAGGACAATTCATAGCATTCAATTTACCTTGAATCCATGTTTTTGGACTGTGGGAGGTTTTTGGACAGGACCCGGAGGAAACCGGGAGGACCCGGAGGAAACCTACAAGGACACGGGAGGAACATGGAATTTCCACCTAGATTGGGATTCTAAGCTGGAATCTTCAGCGGTGAGAGGCGAACATGCTAACCACTAAGCCACCATGCCGCCCAAAATTTATTCATTCATTATCTTCCACTTAATCCTCTACTAGGGTCGCGGTGGGGTTCCCCATGCCCATCCAGGGGAGAACATTTCAGGCACACTCACTCTCACGCATACAAACACACACACACACACTATATGGGGCAATTAAGAGCATTCAATTTACCTTAAATCCATGTTTTTAAACTGTGGGAGGAAAGAACCCGGGGGAAACCCATGCAGACACAGGGAAAACATGGAAACTCCACCCAGATTGGGATTAGAATCTGAATCCCCAGTGCTAAAAGACAAATGTGCTAACCACTAAGCCATCGTGCCACCCGATATCATAATTAATAAATAAATAATTGACTCATGTAAGGGGGGGGGGGGGGGGGGGGGGGGGGGGGGGGGGGGGGGGGGGGGGGGGGGGGGGGGGGGGGGGGGGGGGGGGGGGGGGGGGGGGGGGGGGGGGGGGGGGGGTGGGGTTCCCCATGCCCATCCAGGGGAGAACGTCTCGGGCGCTGGGCAGATAGACCCAGGACAGGGCGCCAATCCATCGCTGGGCACACACTCACTCACACAGACACACTCTAAACGGGGCAATTTTGAGAATTCAATTAACTTGATCCATGTTTTTGGACTGTGGGAGGAAACCGGAGAACCCGGAGGAAACCCACGCAGACACGGGGAGAACATGGAAACTCCACCCAGATGGGGAATCGAACCGGGAATCCCTAGCGCTGAGAGGCAAACGTGCTAACCACTAAGCCACCGTGCCGCCGTAAGCTGTTTAATCATTGTAAATTATCGGAAAGTCTAATTTTTCATTTGACTAAATACGACCTAATAAATGTTTGATACAGATCTGCAGATCATGTTGAGATTTTTGAAGAAATATCTTTTTTTTTAAACAGAAACAAAATTAATCAGCTGATCTATTGTTGAGTAAGAAAGCTAAAGCCCGAAATCCTAAACCGTATGACTACATTATCATTGTGAGTTATTTTGACTGTCTTACACAATGTGAATGATCCCTATAGACATAGACCTGTGCATGAATAACTCATTGACTGAAATAATGAATACCACGTTGAATATCAATTACTTTGGTAGTTAATAACATCTTGTGAAAATTTTATACCAATATCCTTATCAGAAATACAGAATTCAGAAGCATGGATACTAAAACATGATACAAGTGTTTGATATAGGCTCCATATACAGAAAGTGCCTAAAGAAACCATTATTCAATTCTCACCTAACAGAACACTATACTGAAATCATGCTTTAAAAATATGTCCAACAAACATGCAATGTTGTATTCACCTGAATATCATTGAATGTCATATTAAATTGGTCACATACTGTATATGAAATGAAGGAGTGCAATGATCTTAATAAAAGGAAAACATATAAGTGATGTGATGTGTTATCTAGTGAGCTGAGTCAAGTCAAGTGACCTTGGTAATGTCTCATGAAGCAGGTATGAAATAAAAATAATAAATCCTAATTAATGTCTCAGCAATGCAATCACAGTCACAGATGTGTGTTTTACTGCCAGTCAACACGATGCAGCCAAAAGAAACTAGGCAAAAAAGAAAAACATGACACACTCCTCAGCAAGCATACTATCATGCATATAAAATCATTACTTTTAAAAGATATTCAATTAACTTTTTTAGGTTGTAGTAAAGTAAAATCCCATATGCACTATATGACCAATTTAATATAACATTCAATTATATGTATGTTTACACTCATATACATAGTTTCTACATTTCACTTTACATATGCTACTATATTTCTATTATATACATTTATTTTATATTTTTATTTATAGTTACATATTCTATATTATTTTTGCATATCTATGTTTTATCTTGGAGTTTCCATGTTCTCCCCATGTCCGCGTGGGTTTCCTCCGGGTTCTCCGGTTTCCTCCCACAGTCCAAAAACATGGATCAAATCAATTGAGTTCTCCAAATTGCCCCATATAGAGTGTGTATGAGTGAGTGAGTGTGTGCCCAGTAATAGATTGGCGCCTTGTCCTGGGTGTATCTGCCTAGTGCCCGAAACGTTCTCCCCTGGATGACGATAAATAGACGATAAAGCGGAAGATAATGGATAGATGGATGTTATATCTTATTTTCTTTATTTTAAATTATGTTCTAACTTTAATAAAACAGGGTAAATGGTATTCATACAGACATACATACATAATTTCTTTATCATTAACAAAGAAAATTACCTTGTTGCTAGCCCTTGGTACAGTAGAACCTTTTTTCTTCAAAGATATAATGCATCGGTTGGCTATCATGCACACATTTTAAGCTCTCCAAATGATCTCTATACAATGCTTATTAACATATAATTAGGTCTGTGGAGCAGAAATGTGTTACTTTAGTAGTTAATGTGTTGCTGGAAGCATAAGTGTGCAATCTCAGAACCTAAGCCTGAAATGTGAA
This sequence comes from Corydoras maculifer, assembly GCA_019802435.1. NCBI lineage: Eukaryota > Metazoa > Chordata > Actinopteri > Siluriformes > Callichthyidae > Corydoras > Corydoras maculifer. The sequence continues at coordinate 3,618,981 of JAFMOD010000428.1, forward strand.
CAAACGCCTGTCTCTTAGCTGCTACCTTTATGTAAGCCCTGTCTGTCTCATAATTGTGTGCAATCTTCTAGTCAGAGGTCTGTTTATGTAGGTTGGCTTGTGAATTATGGAGTTAAATAAGGGACGAAAAAATAATTCGAGTTTGCAAAACAATTGGCACAAATGTATACCCTTATTTATTCTATAGTGAATGTCTAGATCACACAAGTTGAATATTGTAAATTGCTTGTATCAATGTGTGTCAGAAGCGTTTTAGCAATAAACTCTAGAAACAAATTAGTTGTAAATATTTAGAGCAAAAATCTAGCAACCAAAAAAATTGAATCCTCAGAGCCACACCCATTCTTCAGGCTTTCATGACAGCCTAAATCTTTAAGGCATGAATTTTAATGGAAACAATATTCTACAACAAACTACCTCCAACTTAGTCAACGACCACTTGGTCAAATAATTTTGCAGCTTGCTTAGCCTTATTTATTTCATTTAAATAAAATAATAAAAAAACGATGAGGCCAGAGTTTAGAACCAGAGTTATACTTGCCATTTTGACAAATCTGTCACATCTTTTACTGTGACAAATAATTTAAACTCTGTTTTCTAATGATGGACATAAAAAAGTGTTTTGAATTATTTTAATGTAAGTTCTACATCTACAGAAAGCGGTGCTGGTCCAAAGCCAAAAAGATTGTGGAAGACTTCAGTCTTCCTGACAACAAGCTCTTCACTCTGTTGCCATCAGGACGGCGTTTTCGTGTCCTGAAGGCAAACACAGAGAGGATGAGAAGGAGCTTCTTCCCAACGGCAATTCGGACCCTGAACCAGGACTAAACGGACATAATCCCACCGAACACTTTCATAACTAAAACAACTTGTAACGCTGCACTGCAATATTTGCACAAAACGCACAACCCACTTTTATAATTCCATTTGCACAGTGTATATACACATTTAAATTTTATTTTTATTTTTATTTTATTCTATTCTATTTTTCTTAGCCTTACAAATTAACAAATTTAACTTTCTGTGGAGGCGGCACGGTGGCTTAGTGGTTAGCATGTTCGCCTCTCAGCGCTAGGGATTCCCGGTTCGAATCCCCATCTGGGTGGAGTTTCCATGTTCTCCCCGTGTCTGCGTGGGTTTCCTCTGGGTTCTCCGGTTTCCTCCCACAGTCCAAAAACATGGATCAAGTCAATTGATTTCTCCAAATTGCCCCATATAGAGTGTGTTTGTGTGAGTGAGTGTGTGCCCAGCGATAGATTGGCGACCTGTCCTGGGTCTATCTGCCCAGCGCCCGAGACGTTCTCCCCTGAATGAGCATGGGGAACCCCACCGCGACCCTAATAGAGGATAAGCGGGAGATAATGAATAAATGAATGAATGAACTTTCTGTGGAGAGGTCAGGTAAGAATTTCACTGCTTGCTGTACCATGTATATCTACGCATGTGACAAATAAACCTGATTCTGATTCTGATTTTGAGATTTAACAATAGATATTACTTTCATTCAATCACTTACACTTAATGCCAGCCTCTTTTAGACTCCAGCGTTGTTTTCTTTTGTTTAGATGCTAATTTTCTCATCGCATCTCATTATACATCCATCCATCCCTCAATCCATCCATCCATTATCTGCCGCTTTATCCTCTACTTGGGTCGCAAGTTCCCCATGACCATTCAGGGGAGAACATTTCAGGGGCTTAGCAGATACACCCAGGACAGGGCGCCAATCTAACGCTGGGCACACACTTACACAGACACACACACAAAGATACACACTGTATAAGGGGCAATTTAGAGCATTCAATTTAGATTAGATTAGATTTGATTAGATTCAACTTTATTGTTATTGTGCAGAGTACAAATACAGGGCCAATGAATTGTAGTTAGCATCTGTCCAGAAGTGCAATATATACATTATTTACCTTGAATCCATGTTTTTGGACTATGAGAGGAAACCAAAAAACCCGGAGGAAACCCACGAAGACACGGGGAGAACATGTAAAAATTCCACCCAAATTGGAATACAAGCTGCGAATCCCAAGCACTGAAAGGCGAAAGTGCTGATCACACACCATGCCGCCTGCATCTTATTATCTTCTGCTTAATTTTATACGTTCTATGGTTTCCCATGCCCATCAAGTAGAGAACGTTTTTGTGCATTGAACAGATTCACCCAGGACAGGGTGCCAATCCATCACACACTTACTCGCACAGACACATACACATTATATAGGGGCAATTTAGATAGTGGCAATTAACCTTAATTTAAAGTTTTTGGATTGTAGAAGAAAACCGGAGAACTCAGACAAAACCCACATGGACACAGAGAGAACATGACAACAACCCAGATCAGGAATCAGACCTGAATCACATTGTACTGAGGGGAAAACCACGAATACACCGTGCCACCCTGAAGCTTGGTTTTGTTTTTATAATTTTAATCACATATCAATTATTTATTAGCTATGCTCCTAACTCCAGCATTTGCATGGAGCAGTTCATAAGAATATGGTCTATATCCAAAAGGCCATGTGACTAAACACTGGTTGCTATTCTTGCTCGATTTTATAAAGTCACATAGGCGAGGTATGAAAAAATACATATTTTATGTAAAGCAAAAAATGTGAAAATAGTAAGATAAGATAAGAATAATAACTAAAGACAAAAATATGCATTGAAAGAAAATTAATTGAACACATAGATAGAGTAATAGTAGAGGAAACTGGTAATGAAAAAATTCAAGGGGTAGAATGACTTTTTTCTTTTCTCCCTTTTTAACCACTCTCTAGTTGACTCTTCTGTGTTAAATTCCATGCATTCTCCAACACACCGCTTAACAGAACATGTTGGGGACTGAGTTGAAACCCCATAGTCTGACTGCACTAACTAAAAGGGAAATGTCAGAATCAAACCAGTGGTCATGATGGTAGAGCTCTACCCAGGTGAGTGTTGTGAGTAGTGTGCTTCAAACTTGTTTTCTGTGAGTGCTTATCTCTTTTATTTTAGGCATTGCAGTCATAGGAAACATCTATGCCAGACCCAAGACCTCAATTGATTCTATCCAGACAAAAAATTCTGCCTTCCTCATCATCTAATTAACATAATTTCTATTGCCATTTAAAAGCCCATTTCTATTTGTAAATAATTGTTCCACACTTCATTTACTAGATTTTTGTCTTACATCTGCATAATATCCTCAACATATTAAGCTCTGACGCGGACACTGGGAGAATATGGAAACTCCACCCAGATTGGGGTTTGAACCAAGAATCCCCAGTGCTGAGAGACAAAGGACATGCCTTGACTGGAGAGAGAGACTGAAATATGTAAACTGGTGTAAACCTTACAGAGTTGAACACAGAAAATACTGTTAAAGTCCTCACACTATCACAGGACCACAAGATTGATTGCAGCCTCAAAATCGCTTCTCCGAAAGCATCCTCTGACCCATGTCACGGAGATTTTGTAAACTTGGTAACCCACAGCTTTTTTCATGTTTATCTCTCTTCATGTTTTTTTCACCTAGGAAAGAATGATCCTCCACTGGACTTATTTGTGAATTAAGCTGTTAATAATTACTTTAATTCATAAAAAGAAATATAGCATTAATATATGCATAAAAATAGCATATTGTCTCAGCTTTTGATTGTTTAATATGAATTCAACAAAATATTTGTATATAATTTACTAACCTTTTTTGACCTATTGATTGTTAAATACCTCATGCTGTCTAGGACTTTTCTAGGACATTTAAATTGTAACAGGAAAAAGTAACTTGCATGTCATTAAAGTAATTGCAGTTAATAAAGTTGAAAATATAACAAAGGCTATTATTTTATTCTTAAAGCATTTTTGGCATAAAAAATATAGCAGGAAGAGAAAATGATTTTCAAAAGACACAATTAAAGAAACCGATAAAGGCTTTTTTTATGTTTTCAGAAAAGCATACAAAGGTTTTCCAAACTGTGTGAATATGTAAATGTCTGCTAACAATGACCAATAAATGATTAAATGAGACAGTCAAGGCTTTTACACTTGTGAAATACATGTCAAATACATGTGTCTTTTGCTGGGCTTCAGTTTATCACATACATACAGATAAAGCTGATGGCCTCTGCCCATCCGTAAGAGAGCATTTTGAGCGCTGAGCAGATACACCCAGGACAGGGCACCAATCTATCTCTAGGCACACTCACTCACACAGACACACACACACACACAAACACTCAACATATTGGGCAACTTAGAGCATTCAATTTACCGTGAATCCAGGTTTTTGGACTGTGGGAGAAAACCGGGGAACCTGGAGGAAACCCACACGGACATGGGAAGATCATGGAAACTCCACCCAGATTGAGATCTAAACCTTGAATCCCCAGCGCTGAGAGGTGAACGTACTAACCACTAAGTCACCATGTTGTCCCCTGACAAACTTAATTCTGTTTATTAAATATAACATTTTGTTCCTCAAAAAGTTGTGACAGAGGCAAAGTATAGTGAGAATGTTTTACACAATTAGCTGTTTGTTAGTTTTAATTTGCAGGTTATTATAAAGAGTTTATGAAAGCATTAGGTGAATGTCTTTTAACTAATTGTTTCATTTTCATTAATTCAGCATTCATTTTTTTAGTAATATGCCTTTAACCCTGTACCTGAGAAAGATTCAATTCATAATGCATTCAAAAGAAACCTCATGTCTTTTAAAACCAATAACTACAACTCTGCTTAAAATACTTACTCTCAATTATTATAGAGCCTTCAAAGAATATAATAAACCCATTCATTAAACTAGGGTATGTCCCTTAAAATCTGTGCATTCATGTGTGTGATGAAAGTCTCTTTTCTCATCTTCATAGATCTTAGTGCAGCATTTGACACCATAAACCATGATGGGCATCACTGGAGCTGCACTTCAATGATTTAAATCCTGTCAGATAACTATCAGTTTTAATGAGTAAATAATGAACATTCTGTAATTGCAAAAGTAGGCTATGGTGTCCCACAAGGATCAATACTGGGACCACTTCTGGATGCCCTATAAATCCTCCCAAAGGAATCAATTATGTGCAAATCTAAAAATTGTTTACTTTCTAATGTATATAACATACAGTTGTACATTTTTACTAAACATAATAACGCTTACTAATGAGCAGTAAGCATAGGAGACTAAATTAAAAAGGTTGAATAATATATTTTAAGTTAAATTCTGATTAAACTGAGGAACTTTTAACTGAATCAAGACAGAAAAATGTTTAGATTTAAATTAAATCTTTAAAGCTTGGTTATATTTTTATGACCTTTTTTGATCAGACTCATTTGTAAAATATCTAATTGTAATAATTGATTCTGGTTGCTCTTTCAGCAAGCACATTGGCAATATGACTAGAATTTAAGAGAGTTTGGTGCTAAAATGCTGACATTCCAGGGAGCTCTCTTGATTAATATGCAGCCTCAGTTATGTTGCTCCAGTCAGTGGTACCAGAGTCAGAGTGCACTTTATGTATGAATGTGTTTCATTCTATTTTCAAAAGCATCTGAACATCTGTAACGACTTTAAAAAAAAAAAAAAAAACTTTTTAAGCATTGACCTCAAAGCACTTACATCTTTACAGAGAATAAAAGGGACTGATGACTTGACTTTTATGGCTTGTGTTTAAGGAACCAGCTTTGCAACTGTAACGGACCTGTCTTAACATTTTTAGTGTGTTGCATACACAAAATTTGTATTTTGTTTTGTTTGTATCAAATAAACTGAATAAAGTTTATAATCTATAACGCTGAAACATGTTTCTATGCCCTATTTAGTTTAACAGTTAGATTCTTGTGTTTTGATTTTTTTTCATTCTAACATTATCATATTTGATATATTGGCAAAAAAGCTTTATGGAATTTTTATGGACAAATTATGACCCTGTGCATTATTTTAAAATTTACTGGCTGTTAATTAGACACCAGAATACCAAATGATGCCTCTGCAGATAAAATAAGCTGAAATTCTGATCATCCCTATAAATACAGGAGCATTGCAAGATGTGTGGAAGCTGTGGCGGTATGGGCATACAACCATATGAGCATTATTATGTGATTTATAAAAAAATGTTTGTTTTCCAGAATCATTTATGTTCTAAATGATTCTTCTCTCGGTTTCGTGAAAGGCGGTCGCACTTTTCCCTGGTCCTGCTCCATCCTTTATTATTCCAGCTTGGCTTCTCCATCTTCTCTGTATAGAAACTATCATAACACTGCCCTTCAAAAGTAAGAAATTGAATTAATATAAACTGTCTTTTAATGCTATTGCCACTATCTTCTCAACGAGAACACAGGGTTTGAGGGAACCAGGTGGATATAAGATAGACACGTAGGGCGCGTAGGGGAAGATGCAGATAGTGCCCTGTCTTTCCCCAGAAGAAATGTTGACGTGTTTTTTTACTAGTGAACGTGCCCAACCCGATCTATCCAAAGGACATTGCCTCACGTCTTTCTTGACCCCCTTAAACAACACCTTACACAGCTTTCTCATCTATGTCTTATTTGCTTGTGTGCCAAAAAGGTGTTTTTTCAGGCCCCCAAACTGTGATAATACTTGGATCATACTATATATTATATACTATATTTGGATCAATGAAGGGTTTTATATCATGTTAGACCTTAGTTACAGTACAGTAGTTTTATGTTTGTTTGTTTTCCATTTAATTAAAATGTGATTTGACAAAATTATTAATAAATATCCAAAAGAAAAAACAAATACAATAAAAAAATGTTTGTCAATGGTTATTTGGAATCAACTTTTTGCTTATTAAGAGATATAATGTCACTTGGGTGGTCAATCTTGACTCAGTTTACTAACTCACAAGACTGTGCAATCACACTTAATTGTAAATTAACCGCCAATCACTTCATCAGTGTAACAGCAAATTGTACAATCATTCCTATCTGGAAAAAAGTGGAATCACCATAAAAGTAACCATGGGAGTGCAATTATGCTTAACAAGTGCTTGGTGGCTGTAGGACCACTCTCCTCCCTCTCTCTCTCTCTCTCTGTCCCTTTGCTAAGTCAGTCAATTGTGTTTTTTAAATTTTAATTCTTAAAAATGTTAAGGACAAGAGAAAGCTAAATGACACCAGAGAATGACGTAAACAGCTTCTCAATCATTATCATTACACATGTTTGTAATAACAAATGTGAACATGCAATCAAACACATAACGTCATCAAGTGGTCTAGTGGTATTGAAATCTTACCTTTCAGATAAAATAACTTTCATTAACTCAATCCATCACTTAGCATCTACGGACCCAGGTGTGGTACATGGATGCGTGTTCAAGGCAGATTGTGTTTATCTTGGGCACCTGCTCAACTCTGCCTGCTTCATATGTCTGTGTGAGTCGTGCGATTGTATTATTATAGTACAGTTATTAACACTTATAAAGTAATTTCAGGAAAAGCATTATTACATACACAAACATTATTAGGGCTTTATGTCGCTGGTATAAGTTGATGAACAGTTAAAATATATAATTTATAATCTATTTTGTGTTATAAAGCCTCACAACGTGTTTTTATATCACGTTATAAGTGTGATTATGTACATGGGCTTGTGGTTAAGGAACCAGCCTTATGACCTGAAGGTCTCTAGTTCGATTCCCGGTCCCATCAAGCACTATGGCTGAAGTGCCCTTGGGCACGGCCCCTGATCCCAGTTGTTCCGCGGGCTGCGTATTTAAGGCTGCCCACTGCTTCGGGCACGTGTTCTCACTTCACCAGTGTGTATGTGTGTATTTCACTGCACGGATGGGTTCAATGTGAAGGACAAATTCCTCTGTGTGTATGCACAGTAGGCAAAATAAATTAATCACTCAATCATAAGGAGAGTTTACAACATTGATTAACAAAGGCTTATGACAAGTATTATAAAGCATTAAAATACTTTATAAGATTCAAGAAAAATAAAATTTTATTATCATTAATATCACATGTGGTACATGAGACAAGAACTAAATTATGGGTCACGGACCCCAATTACCCGATTTAAATTAATAATTTAAATTAAAATTTTAAAGAAGAAAATGAGATAAAAATACAGTATATAGATATGTGAAATATAATAGAATATACAACTATGAATATATATAATATATAGAATGTAGAATATACAACCAAGAGCGGCACGGTGGCTAAGTGGTTAGCACGTTCACCTCTCAGCACTAGGGATTACCGGTTCGAATCCCCATCTGGGTGGAGTTTCCACATTCTCCCTGTGTCTGCGTGGGTTTCCTCCGGGTTCTCCGGTTTCCTCCCACAGTCCAAAAACATGGATCAAGTCAATTGAGTTCTCCAAATTGGCCCATATGGAGTGTGAATACGTGAGTGTCTGTGTGTGTAAGTGTGTGCCCAGCGATAGATTGGCACCCTGTCCTGGGTGTATCTGCCCAGCGCCCGAAACATTCTCCCCTGGATGCGCATGGGGAACCCCACCGAAACCCTAATATAGGATAAAGCAGAAGATAATGAATAAATATACAATCACAACTATAAATATAATATAGAATATTTTAACTAGAAATATAATATATAAATATATGTATATAAAGTATACAAAATAAATTAAGAATGGGTGTATCTGCCCAGTGCCTGAAACATTCCCCTGGATTAGCATTGGGAACTCCCCCTTTATATAGGATAAATAGGATATATAGGATATATAGGATAAAGCGGAAGATAATGGACGGCTGGATGGATGGATGTGAGATGAGATGATGGTGAGCCTTATAAGGGGTAAAGCCTTATAAATGCACTTATAAATGCACTTATAATGCATTATAAATACCGCAATTATGTAAAGTGTTACCACATAATCTTATTTTCTAACAAAAATGGGCAAGTAGCCTCTTCATCATTTGGAATAGCTAACACAATGTGGCACAGCAACATAAAGGGTAGAAGCTGGAAAGGGGCCTACATATGTCCTTCCAGAATTCTTTTATGCACCTCTATTTCCAGCTAAATTGTCAAGCATTTACAATAAATAAAAACATTTAGACTGTATTTTAGATTTAATTATAGACATTTAATTAAAAAAACAGATTTCTGCTATGCATATGTAGCATTCATTTGATTCTTTTTCTAAACTGATGTATAACAACCCAATTGTGTAACAACCCAATTACTAATACATATTTAAGTTATTACGATTAGTAATCTTTCCTCCAATGACTACTTAAATTATACTCAAATTATAAGGAGCAGAAACAGTCAGTGAGCTCCTTCCCACACATTATACTTACTGGTTAGTGAAAAGAAGCTGTTGTAGCTCAAATGTTAGTTTGAAACTCCTCTGAGTGTGGTGGGGGTAGGGAGGTAAGAAAAGGAATACTGAGACATGGGAGTTAAACATGACTAAACTGGGGGGAAGTGCAAGAAGTACCGTGGTAGCCAATATAAATGAACATCATTCCACACTAAACATTGCACCCACACTAAACATTGCAACCCAGTTAGATTAAAGGTCTTAGCAACCATTAGGACAGGTTTAACATTCCAAATTTTATATATATATATGTTATAATGTTTATGTACACTGAATGTTTTGTAAGGATTGAAAAATTCAAAAGTGTTGAAAAAAACTAAGGCATAAAAAGTACTGTATGCTAACCATTATTTCTAGTTTAGTAATGGTACTGATGACAATGCTGTCACTGAGCTGCTCTACAGACAGACTTAGGAGATCTTTTGTTCCATCAGGCCATCAGGCTTTATAATACAACTAGTTTGGGCCAAATAAGGTCAATAGGGCATGTAAAAAATGTTTCTTGTTTTTTGCACATGAACACTTAGGTCACCCTCTGTACTAAACACTTTTTTTTTTTTTATATATATTACACTTTTTGACACTTTGCATGCATATGTACATACTCCCATTTTACCCCAGTACGACAAATGATATCATATTTTCATCCATTATTCATTTTAAACTGTCATTTATTGCACTGCAATCTAACTGTGATTTATCTGTAATATATCTGTAAATGTAAATATCCATTACATTCATTCCCTTTATTATCCATCCATCCATTATATTCTGCATAATCCTCTACTAGGGTTGTGGTGGGGTTCCCCATGCCCATCCAGGGGAGAACATTTCGGGAGCTGGGCAAATACACCCTGGGCGCCAATCTATCACTGGGCACACACTTACTTACACACACTCACACCCACACAAACACTCTCTATATGGGGCAATTTGGAGAATTCAATTGACCTTGATCCATGTTTTTGGACTGTGGGAGGAAACCGGAGAACCCGAAGGAAACCCACATGGAGACAGGGGGAACATTAAAATCTTAACTGGTTAAAGTTTAAATACAATACACTTATGATAATCTGTAAAAATTGTTAATAAAATATGAATATTTAAATGAACAGGTAATGAAAAAAAACATGTTAAGGATGAACATTAGGATCATATAAACATATGTTTGACATTAATTAACTGTTTAATTTTCAGCACCCAGCATCGGTTCAAGCTAAGGAATTCACTGATATATGTAGATCAGATATTAAAAATAGCATTTGTTGTCATGGTTTGTTTTGTCACGTGGTGTGGGTTGGGTTTTGTGTTCACGCCCCCGTAATCACGAGCACCTGGTCCCTATCACATTCCCCTACTTATACTCCGCACTACCTGCCCGTCACCGCTAGTTTGTCTCGTGCCACGCCTTTGCCAAGCCCCGACACTACAAGCCCCGTCTCTGCCCTGTTACCTCGCCATCGAGCCCTGTACCTTGTCGCCCTGGTTGCTGTTTTGTGTTCTG